>CM040242.1:77247301-77847301 GCA_022545495.1 Chrysanthemum lavandulifolium | reverse complement strand
GATATTAAGAAAATTCTTAAAAATTTCAAGAATTGAAAAACTAATTTTTGTCTTACCTTGAGATATAAAAGACTAGAAGCAATTTCCTAAAATTGTTTAGCTTGCTTTCTTAAAGTGTTTTGAGAGGTGAGAAATAGTTTGTGAGTAGTTGAAGCGGAAATATGGTGAGTTTTAGATGTATTGATAAAATCAGACTAAGATCTTAAGTAAGCCTTTAGTGAGTCTAAGCCTTTCTCATCCTTGAAGTGGACTTAGTTGGGTTCTAAAACATATGCCAAGTTAATGTTATTTTATCTAGAAAGCGGTTTTGATGTCTTTGAATCTTTGCATTGTTGATCGATGTCACGGATCCCACGGTTCCTTCAAGGAAGGATCCGCTAGGCTAATCCTAGGGATCCGGCATCTGCAGATCGAGCAATCACAGAACCTACACAGAAAATGATGTGCAGATTTTTTATACTATTAAATCTATAAAACAAGCAAATAGGAACAAGCAAGTAATCATAAAACATCACTTACAAGGTAACAATATCCAAAATGCTAAAAACCAAAAATACTAAAGAGAAATCATTCAAACATAAAGTAAAAGAAACTAAGCACATTCCTATTGTCTCTTTCGTCAATTCTTCCTTTTCCTTTTTGACGGCTTAGTGAGGTTGTAGGCGAGTTTTGAATCATGCCTTTTATTTGTTTAAATTCTGCGGTCTCGTTTGGAATGGTTGGAAGTTGTTCGTGGTATTCAAGGATTTCCAATTTGATGTTGGATACGGGTCGATGTCTTCCTCATCTTCTTCTTCTTCTCCGTCCGAGGAGTCCGAGAGACTTGAGTTTCTCTCCATTGACCATGAACCGTTTAGAGGTTGTTTGGTAAGAGGTACCATGACGTGATCGGAGAGGTAATGATCATCGTTGATAGGGGATGGTTGCAATACACTAACATACTTACAAAGTCGTGTTAGGAGCATACCATATGGAAGTACCATGTTGGAAGCTTTGAATACCCCAGCCATTCTCCTTACCACGTAGTAGGCAAGATTAAATGGCCTTTGGTGAGAAAGACAATAGATCATTTGCACAAGACATGCGTTTGGATGATCTTTGTTTCCAACTAGGCTAATGATGTTTTCCCTAAGGATTTCTTCCCATTTTCTAAACATGGGATGCATTTCGAAAAGTTCCATTTTAAAAGGATCACGGTGAATGAGCTTTTTGTTACGATCGTAAAGGGATTGGTTGGTCCTAATTTTAAAGATAGTATCACGAATGGTTTCGGGATCGTCGAGAGGAGTGTTATAGAGAGGCTTGGGATCAAGGGCACGGTTTTGAGAGTTAATTGCCCAATCTTGAGAGTACCTACAAATTCCCTCACAAGGAATGCGAAGAATTTGAGCAAAAGTGTTGAGAGGAAGAGTAAAGTTTTGTGTGTTGATGATAAAGGCGATTGAGATGCTATTATCGGTGTTCCTAATGATCCTAAAGATTTTGTAAAACTCAAAAATAAAAACCAGACAAATTTGTTCATCAATGTCAAGAAGGCAATCAAAGTTGATTATTGAGAAAACTTGACGAATGTCGGTATCTTCAAGGAAACATTCCTTGACTACACGACCTTCGTGAATAAGTCGTTTTGTGAGGCTTTTGAAAATTTTACGGTTAGTTTTGGTCAGACCCCTTTTACGATAGTAATGAGTAAGGTAATGGAAGGTGTCATGATGATCTTGTTGAGTGGCTTTGGGCATGGTTGGTCCTAAAAATACAAGTTTTTCAGTTAGTTAAATTGGTTTATATGGGTTTATGGTTTTGATTTGTATTAACAATGTTGTGAACACAATGTGATTTTAAAAACCCCTTTTCATGATTAATTTTGAAAAACCCTAATTAATTGATTAGAAATTAAGAAACCATAAACCTTTGAATTAGGATGATGAAAAATAGAACAAGTTAATGTAATTACTTACAATGATGTTCTAGGAAGGAATACTTGAAATTATTGAAGCCAATGAGGATTTATTCAGTAGCTTGGTCGTTTTTGTGTTGTGTGAATAGAGGAAAAGTAATCAGTGGTGAAATTTTGAAAGCGTATAGCCGAGTTCTGTTCCACGGTTCCCCCGGATCCTTTGTATTTGGGATCCGGCTAGTACAACTAGAGGGATCCGGCTACTGTGAACAAAAAAAATTGTTTGACATTATTTATGTAGTAGGCTTATAAATAAGCAAAAATAGTTTGGAGGTATTTAGATGAAGATTGTTTTTGGATGACGACTTTTGATGAATCACATAGCGAGGGTTCATATGTGATGACAGCGTTAGTTTGATGAATCAAAAGGAATACTATTCCCGATGATGAAAAAGATGGAAAAGTGACGAAAAAGACTTCTAATGATGCTAGTGATTATTAAACAAAGGGAACTATAAAATAAAATGAACTCATGTAATTTATCTAATGAAAGGTAAAACATACCTCTATGCTTCTTGGTTTGGCTTAATACCAAAAATACTTCATGAGCTTTTAAAGTAATCTTTTGTACTTGGTGTACGTAAGTAGTGATTACTTTATAGATCCTTCCTTGAATGTTGTCTTCATCATTCTTTGAATGAAGATTTTGGAGAGATTCTAACATGAAGATTTCTTTAAAGCAAAAGTTGTTAGAATGATCTATCAATGTCCAACAAAATGATTTAAAAGAAAATATGACCTTTAAAAAAAATCCTTCTTTGTAGTTTTCAAACATATACGGATCGTATCAAGTCTTTAAAGTACAACATACTTTAAGAAACTTGGTAACGAAGCTCTGATGCCAATTGTGGAAAACTAGAAGGGGGGGGGTTGAATAGTTTTACCAATTTAAAACTTCCTTTTCAATATTTAGATCGACTTAGGTCAATCTATTTAATTGTTTATGTTGGACGTTGATAGATAGATATATAAACGTGTAATGAAAGATAAAGAGTAAGAAGCACATCACCACGACACAAGTATTTATAGTGGTTCGGCTACAAGGACACCTTCCTTGCCCTACTCCACTCCCCGAGTCACCTACTCGAGTTCGTAAACACTACACCAACTCCTTATGGCGGAGAAGCCTTCACAACGCCGCTTAACCTTTTTCCTAGTACAAAGCTAAATACCGAGTTCTTTCACACCAAGGCGAACCACACCTAACACAACGTCACCTACCCTTTATACGGTGCTAGGCTAACCACCGAGTTCTTTCACACCTTAGGAGAACTAATCCTTCACAACGTCGCCTACCCTTTATTATGTACTAGGCTAAGTACCTATTTCTTTCACACCTTAGGTGAACTACACCTTCACGACACAACACCTAATCTCAAGGAGATCTACTCCTTGTTACAACACCATCAAGGATATCACCATCCTTGTATATAAACAAATACATATATGTATAACGATGCACCTCATCGATTATACGACCTAGGCATTCTTCCCAAATGCTACTTGATTTGATTCTTTGGCATCCTTCACTAATGCCTTTGACACAACGCTTGACATCCTTCACTAATGCCTTCGTCTTGAAACCTTTAACATCCTTCACTAATGCTTTGACACGGATGATGAGCACCTTTCACTAATGCTTTCATCTTGACACTTTCGGCATTCTTCACTAATGCCTTCAACCCAACATCTATGGAGAAAGGAAGAACTATCAACAAGATAACCTTAGTAGTCTTGATGATTACGAAGCATGGCAACTCATGGACTTCGAGCTTGCACGTCTTCAAGAGGTGGTGATCTTTCCTTTAGGAGGAACCTAGTAGATCACACTAAAACAAAAGACAAACTCCATAGATCACTTAGATCTGAGGTTAGAGGGTTAGAATACTTTGGGAAGTATATATCAAAAGTACACCTAGAGAGGAAGAAATGACTCTCTATTTATAGAGGAAATTCTCTTCTGTTTCTCCGGATCCCACGGATCCCGACCACAAGAGATCCGGCTAGCACAAAGCTAGGGATCCGTGGTCCGCTCCTCTTTGCCCATGGGTATTTTTGGTTATGGGTCATGGGTTATGGGTTGATCAATTGTTTTCTTTCTAGATACAATGTATCTTAAGGATACAATGAACTTGGTTAAGTGGTATATATAAAACCATGGGCTATGGGTCAAAACCATTTGCTAGTATTTACCCATTTAGTATATACTTGTATTTACCCAATATAGCATACACTTAGTTTTTACCCATTTTAGTATACTTAGTTTAAGTATATGTTTAACCCAATATGTAAACACTAGTTGTTGTACATATGTATCTAAATCATAAAATCACTTATACTTGTTTTAGTGTTTTATGTGAAAGCGTAAGTGTGTTAGAAAACTATTAACTCAAACTATTTACGTACTCTATTTGTTTCGATAAAATGATTTTATATTTGTTATCGGCAAAACATTAGAAGATCGTAAAATATAAATAAACGTTTTCACGGCTTATTTGTATTAACACTAGCGACTTAAACCCCCACTTGAATCAATTGGAAGTAGTAAAACGTGAGCATTGCATGATAGGATGAGTAACTAGGTTAGCACACTTTACCTCTATTGATCACACTCACTATTTACTTTTCGCATTTTATTTCTTGTTTTCTAGTTAATTAATCATTTCAATCCTTAAAACAATTAAAACCAGTGACACCCATACTTAATTTGAATCCGCTCACATAGCTCTTGGGACGACCTCGGTTTTACCGATTACTACACTACACACGACCGGGTATACTGCCCGTGAGTGCATAAGGTGGACCAGAGGTAAACGAGACTTTATAAATATTAAAACCTGGTCAGAAATCCTGCATCAAGTCCTAAGAAGAACGTAAGCTCACCCATCATTGACATTTCAAAGTTTGTTTTCATTAGTTTTGAAAAAGCATTTGAGTACTTTTTGTGGGTAGATCCAAAGATGATATCATCCACATAAATCTGAACAATTAAAATGTGTGCCCCGTGATATTGAATAAACAGTGTGGGGTGAACCGATCCTTTGATAAAATTATGAGCAAGTAGGAAGGATGACAAGTTATCATACCATGCCTGAGGGGCTTGTTTGAGACCATAGAGAGCCTTGTTCAATTTGTAGACATGATTAGGAAACTCTGGATCAACAATCCTTCTGGTTGGCTAACATACACAGTCTCCTTAAGTTGTCAATTAAGAAATGCAGTTTTGACATCCATTTGGTAGACAGTGATGTTCATGTGAGCCGTGAATACCAGAAAAATCCGTACAACCTCAAGTCTAGCAACCGATGCGAATGATTCTTCAAAGTCGATACCTTCTTCCTGTTTATAACCCTTAGCCACCAGACGTGACTTATTTCGAATGACCGTTCCTTCAACATCTACCTTGTTTTTCCAAATCCATTTTAGACAAATGACGTAGACCCCTGTTGGTCTTTCAACCAATTCCCATACTTCTAACCGTTTGAACTGGTTCAGCTCTTCTTGCATGGATTTAATCCAGTTGTCATGAGTCATTTCTTCCTGAATGATTTTAGGTTCAGTTTGACTAAAAGTGAGTGCATAAATGCAATGTTCTCCGTCAGTGTGAAGGCGTTGTCTGGTTATGACTGGTTGATTTTGGTTGCCAATAATATTAACAAGAGGATGATATTTGGTCCATCGGTGTGTTGAAGGTTGGTGTTGATATACATTGTACATATTAGGTGGATCCAGATGGCTGGTAGAAGTTTCGACAACATCTGGATTGGTCATTTCTGATGCAAAAGGGTTGAAAAACGCATTTCTATCATAATCCGCAAGTGCAGGTACATTGTGATTTAGAGGATCATCAGCTGGGTCATTGTCATTTGAAGCGGTTTGTTCAGCTGTTGTTGGAGATTCGACCGGGGGTGCATCAGCATCAGTTTTTGTTGTTTCAGGTGTATCAGGTATTGCAATTTGATCAGGTTGAGCAGCGGAAACAGTTGATACATCTGGAGCATGTTGATCAAAATCTTCATTAAACAGATGAGCAAACAATGTTTCCATTTAAGGACGAGTTAGTTGAAAGGTTTGGTCAGCTGATGATTGAGGGAAGTTGAGACAGTTATGTCCGGGTTCTAAGTTGTTTTGCTCAGAAGCCATTTTTGTGAGCTCATCAAAATTATAATGAATAGTCTCCATAATTTCCTTTGTACGACGATTCCAGATCCGGTATCCTTTAGAGTGTTCACAATATCCAACAAAGACTCCAATATCAGCTTTGGCCTTTGGCTTTCCAAAATTATCACGATCATTATTCAGATAACAGAGGGCACCAAATACATGAAAGTGTTTTAAGTTCGGTTTTCTATTATGGATAAGCTCATAAGGTGTTTTGTTGTGGCGTTTTGTGATCATTGAATGGTTCTGAGTATAGCATGCAGTTGACACAGCTTCTGCCCGTAAGTAATCTAGAAGTTTAGCATTTATCAACATCGTTCTTGCAGCTTCCACTAACGTACGGTTTCATCTTTCGACAACTACATTTTGTTCAGGTTTTCTTGCAATTGATGTTTGATGCTCAATTCCCACTTTCTCATAATATTCCTGAAGAGTTTGATTTACAAATTCAGTTCCACATGCATTACGATTTGTCGACCGTGTTCTGGTTGAACTTGAATTTTCATGAGAAAGGTGATGATCATTGGTGGAGCTTGATCTTTACTTCGAAGAAAATAAACCTAATTCCATATGGAGTAGTCATCAATGATTACAAGAATGTAGCATTTTCCATTGATCGTCTGCACACGCATCGGGCCACACAAATCCATGTGAAGAAGGTGAAGAACATGTTGTGTATTGTTTTCAACCTTCGAAGGAAAATGTGCACGAGTGCTTTTTCCTTGTTCACAAGCTGAGCATAAATGGTCTTTTGAATACCGAAACCATGGAAGACCTTCAACAAGTTTGTGTCGTGCAAGATCAGTTATGGTTTTGAAGTTCAAATGTGAAAGTCTTTTATGCCACAGCCATGATTTTGTTGATGTTGCTTTATAGAGTAGACAAATGGGAGATGAGGCGACCATGTCTTGCATTGAGATTGTGTAAAGGTTTAATGAATGGGTTCCTAACATAAGATCGTTTCCTTGTAGATCACGAATGAAACAAGTTTTCTCCTGAAAAGCAACTTCCAAATCACCATCACAAAATTGACTGACTGAGAAAAGATTGTGTCCAAGACCTTCAACATAGTAAACTATGCTAATTTTGATGTTCCCATTGATGTAATCACCATAGCCCATGATAGCCGCGAAGTGATCATTCCCAAACCTGACAGTAGAGGTGGCAAAATGTGCCCAAAAGCAAAAAGATGGGCTAAATGGGCATATTTTTGAAAGATTTGGGCACATTTAGCCCCCTCCTTTTTTTGAAATGGGCACATATAGCCCATTGAAAACTTAAATGGGCACTAACAGGCACATTTTTTTTCTCTCAATTGTAGAACATTACGATCGTTTTAAAGAAATTTTTTTTATATAATATATTTAAGTTTTTTGTTGGATATAACTTTTCACATACACATCAAACCATAACACAAAGTAGCATATAGATGGAATTCTAGAGAGAGAAAGTTAGAGGTTTAGGGAACTTAGTGAGAGAAAGTGAAAGATATTATTATGAGCTCCAACTCTACCTTGGAAGGTAGAGTATTTATAGTCTTACATAAATCGCCACACCTCGGCTGTGGATCGGGCATCTGATGGGTAAAGACCGTCCGTCCTCCACGGTGTTACTTAACTAAATACTACTTAACTTAAAAGAACTACGACTACGAGCTTTCTAACGATTACATATACTTGAGGTGACCGACTCTTTAATACCGGAATTTCTAATTCCTAACAATCTCCCCAAGGAGGTCACCTCAATCATGTACCAAAATTACATTGAATACAAATAGATATTACATTAACAATTGTTCTTGCATTCTTGATGTAGAACTTTGCTCCTAAGCTCGTAGTCATTGATTCTTCACATTGCATGTTTGGTTACTCCGTGGAGGTCTTTTCCGATCCACGTGATAATAAATTTGAGCCAACTTTTGAGATCATCACTATCAAAATCTACGAGACATCCTTTGTGGTGTTTGTATCATGTGATGTCGTGACTTTAGGACCGACATGCTCACATTCGGATCATGAAATCTTCTCATCGAGTAGCGGAAGCTTTAGTTGATTCATGATATTGGCGGCGCAGAGCGAAGCATGGAGTGAAAATATCGAGTCATTGATGCACTAATCATGATTTCTTTTGAGATGAATGTGTTAAGTGAGCATGCGGCTATGGATTGACCGCTTCATTACGATCACCGAAGCGTCGGGTGTACCGCATACAACAATTAGCAATAAATCACACGAAAGTGTCTTTGATCACTTTCGTTGAATTGAGGTACACGCCCGGTTCCCGTTGATCGATACATGTCTTTGTGATCGGTATAATTCAAGAATTTCCTTGATGGGTTTTGTAATGCTAGCTGTTCTCAAACCGGAACATCTCAAAGAAGACAACACGGAGTGAGTGAACCAATAATTTTAAGTCCACCGATTGATGAAAAGAGATTTGAAAACAATCGTGTATTGCTCAATAGAAATTGTTTTGCAATACAACGAAGGTTTTATTGAAAATCAATTATCAATCATAAAACACCTTTTGGTTTGAAAAATGAGTACACGGTCGTTGTGCTAAAGAAAAGAGTTGTTAAGCACAAAGACCGGTTTTCAAAGGTATCTCATCAATCCATAACTCGAACCGAGATTGATTCAAGAGATTGAATCGCCCATTGTTTCTTCGGTTGTCACATGGTTGATCCATATAATAGATCTCACATGCCACCTACAAGGAGCTTGTTTGATGTTGGCTCGAAGGCTTTCCATCTTCATAGTGAATATGTAAACACATCACTCGGATGTTCGGCAATACCACAAGGATAGTGCGTGGGACTCAAGATATAATATCTCTTTCCACATTGTGTGAAACAGAGTCTTCATTGAAAGTGTCCTAATGAGATTTATTGATGATCTCGTGGCTCTAGACTCAATTTGTGCATATTTGGATCTGTCTTGGGAGACTAGGAGAGGGTCTCCTTCTTCAATATCAACAATCTCTAAGAAAGTCGATAGATAATGTCGGTTCCCGTGAGAATGAAACAAGTCCTTATAAGAGGAACTTGAGTGGTTTGGAAAGTTGAAGTGCGATGCGTCCTTTGGGTCCATGATGTCTTGTCTTCAATACCGATGTTACCATCGGTAGCATATGAATTGAACCCGGTTTACGCCTAAGGTTGAATAAATGGAGGGCTATTTGTTTTCACCCTTTCCTCATTCAATTCTTTTTAATTCTTCAACCCTTGATTGCTTACGAGACTTCATAGCTAGAACCTTGTTGGGTTTATTCCAAGACTAGCTCGGTCTTAGTCTGCGCTCTTCCCATATCTCATTTTCTCCTTTTATCATCATACCTAAGGACTTCTACACTAACTAGTGGATTGTCCTCTGGTAGATCCCTCCGGTTACAGCGGATCATGGGAACACATACCTAACCTTATCATCCTTATATCACCGTACATAAAGTAAAGTTGGTCGGTCTATTTGGTATTGTTCATCCGCCATTGGAACCAATTGAAAACCATTTGAAAATCAATTCGGATACTTGTGATATATTATCAAAGCATTTTGTACCTTAATTGTTTTTGATAATTTTAGAACGAGAACTCCCTCAACATGTGCATCAAGTATTTGAAAAGTTTTGCACACGGAGGCAAGAGAAAGAATTAACTTCTTTGATTACCATTTTCTAAAGATATCAACATCACTTCCCACATCAAATCAAGTAGGTATAGCATTTTCGGAAGGATGAGGTTTCCATGAATTTGCTCCCCTCAATATGTGCCTCGAGGTTTGAAAAGAGTTTTGCACATACTAGAGGAACTTGCACATGGGATGAATGATCACGTTTCAAATCAAAGGTTTAAGATAGATGCTCCCCTCAACATGTGCATGGAAAATTTGAAATCGTTTGTCACATGTGGGAAGGACGACATGTACATTCTTATAAAACCATTTACCGAATTATCGGTTTAAATCCAATTTAAATCACACATTCTCCCCGATCACAATTATCAAATCATTTGAGATTTGCGATCTCTTATAGATTTAAATTGATTTTGAAAGCTTTTAAGGAGAATTGTGACTTGATTGTGAAAGCGTTTGAGCGATAAGGATCGGATTTTAAGACTTTAAACTCCATTGATAAAACATGCATGTATATCTTTTGAAAACAATTTAATGCCAAATAACTTTTTAATTTAATTGAAATCATTCTCCCCCTCAATCAATGACATAGGTTGTTGATTGAGAGATAGAGATTTTGACATATAAGTCCTGCTGATTATCAAAAATAGAGACCGAGTTATTTTTCAAAGCATTTGGTTTTCAGCAGATAGATGTTTATAGAATCAGAGCATGGAATTTTGAAAGCATGATAAAACATAGCTCTGTTCTTTCTTTTAAAAACCGGGTTATTGCCTGAAGATGAAAATAAACCATTGTTTCTCTTTCTCCCAAAAATATTTTTTGATTTTTTTTGAATTTTTGATTATTTATTTATTTATTTATTTATTTTTTATTATTATTTTTTTTAAAATTCGAACAACATCTAAAGTCCCGTGTCATTCTTTGAATGACAACATCAAGACCGTAGATATTATCGAATCGAGAGAAACAAGACAAAATGACAATATTTTTGAAGATTTTTCAATTTTTCAATTTTTTTTTTTTTTTTTTTTTTTTTTTTATGGATTTTGAAAGTTTTATATTTTTGTATTTTGTTTTTCGAATAGATATATACAAGAGATAGATGAAGAAAGACCTTTACTCTCGTCTTCCTCCTCAAGACGTTTGAGAGTTTCGGTTGAAGGCTTTTCAAACCAAGACGTGGAAGAATAAACTCAAAACGTTCTCTTGGAAGAGCTTTGGTGAAGATGTCGCTAGCGATATTCGAGACCTCACAAAATATAGTTCCACCACACCTTTTTCCACTTGTTCCCGATGAAATGATGTTGAATGTCGATATGCTTTGCTCTTGAGTGTTGAACATTGTTGCATGAGAGAGCAATAGCACTTTATTATCACGATGCAGAGTTTTGTTGAATTCAAAGCCATAGTCGATAATTGAGATCTCATCCATAAGATTTGAGCACAACAAGATGACATGGCTATGTATTCAGCCTCTGTAGAGGAAATAGAAGTACTCATTTGCTTCTTTGAAGACCACTCACAAGCTTATCACCCAAAACCGAGCACCTCGGATGTACTTGACGTGTATCTTGACAACTGCATGATCGGCATCTGCATAGGCCGTTAGTGACATACCGGTGTCCTTGGTACCATAGTCCCATATTGATGGTTCCTTGGAGATACCGAAGACCCGTTTAAGCGCTTCAAGGTGCTTTTTAGTAGGCTTAGCACGGTATCTAGCACACATGCAAACAATGAACAAGATGTCTGGTCTACTAGTCATGAGGTACATCGTGGATCCAATCATACTACGATATTTCGTTTGGTCAATCATGATCCACGAGTGGTCCTCATCTAGTTTGGTTTGATCAATCATGGGGGTGTCAACGGGTCACTTGAATCAAATCCAAATTTCTTTAAGATCTCGGTTGCATATTTAGATTGATTTATGAAAATGCCTCGGGACTTTGAGAAATTTGTAATCTCAAGAAAATGACATTTGTCCCATCATTGACATTTGAAACTTTGAACTCATTTCATTTGAAAACGATCACATTCCATTGGGTGCATCGAGGCAAAATAATATCATCAACATAAATTTGAACATGAGTTAAATGTTTGCACGACTTCCGGTGAACAATATAGGATCAATCGCTCTTTTACGAATCCGGTTGATAGAAGAAACTTTGATGATGTATCATACCATGCCCTTGGAGCTTGCTTTAAACCGTAAAGAGCCTTCTTGAGACGATAAGCGTGAGTAGGATGCTCTTGATTCACAAATCCTTCAGGTTGGGTGGCGTGACGACTTCTTTAAGATCTCCGATTCGAAATGCCGTCTTCACATCCATCGATAGACTACCATGTTCTTACTAGCAGATTAGCGGAAAGATTACGATTGCCTCGATTCGAGCAACAGGAGCAAAAGATTCTGTTAGAAACAAAGACCTTGATAGATCTTAAGCACTCGGAGATCGTTAGTGTTGCCAATGTAATCACAAGCAAACTAATAGAAGATCTCTACAACTTGATATTGTAGCGGAAAATGAATACAAGTTATATTAACTAAGAACACTTCTGATCCTCTATGGATCTTTTATTATAGAAAATCTATGTTTCGAATAGAATACAAGACTTGAGAAACTTAAGAAAAGCTTATCTATTACAAGCTAATATGGTTTCTTATATAGGCAAGAAACCCTAATGAGCGTTGACAATTTACGCTTCTACTACTACACTAGACTAAGCATGCAACTAGACAAGCATGCAACTAATCATATTGTTTTGTTAATCATCGTGTTTATTACGAGTAAGCTCTACATGTCTGGCACCAACCTATACATACAGTGACTTTTACTCTAAACCGAGCTTATCTCTCCTACGTGGTTCCCACTTTCAAAGACAACACATCTGCTCCTTTATCACTTCATTGAAGTATAACCCGGCAAGATCAATTCTTCTTCTGTAATCTCTTCAACTGAAGCTTGGCGAGAATCGAGTGGTTGTGCTTGGCGAAGCAAGAGATTACCTTAATTCCCAACAATCCTCCCTAAAACCGGAATTTGACTAGGTTAAGTTCCGTTTCCTTGATAGATTGCTAATCTTTGTTGAGGATTGTAACATTTTCCTTGAGGATTGTACCATAATGTTGTGTGAGCGGTGAGTGGACAAGATCTTGAGGATCGGCAATCGAATCGTGAAACACCAAATCTTTGCGACAACATATGACATCGTGTACCTCAAAACATATAAGTTCAATACTATTCTCATCACTTCCGGTGTGTTAACTCCTGTGAGAGGTGAATCATCGAAATTAATGGATTTGATGTCTCTTTACCAATAGCCATTACTACCGGAGTAGCCACATGTTTGAGTTCGAAAACTATGGTACATTGATAACCATCGATTTATTGGCAAATCGGCAACCATATAAACGGATTTGTCTTGTCTTTACACGTAGCCGTTTGCTCGGGACTAGTCAATTCTTAGGATTGGTGAATTGAGAACCAAATATGGATTCGATTGTCTTTACCACATGCCATATACATGTGGACTAGCCAATTCTTGGATTCCAAACAGAATAGACCATGGTGAATTGATGACCATACAACTCTCGGCGATTAAGCATGGGTGGTTGCGAACCCTATGGTTTGAGCAAACCATTACTGACTATCAACGATTTGATGTGTCTTTACCAAAGTCGTACCCTTTGGACTAGCCAACTCTTTGATATACAAAAGGTACATCGGGTGAGTTAGAGACCATCGGACAAAATTCTACATAAAAGTTTTTTTTTTTTTTTTTTTTTTTTTTTTTTTTTAACTAAAACAATTTATAAAACGAAAAAGCTTAATAATAAGTTGAAAAGGAAAATATAAAACCTAATTTTTATTAAATAAACGCTATCACTATTTTTAAAATGATGTTTGTGTGGATTGGTGAAAGTCGTTTACTTAATAAAATTTGACAAACATAGGCAAATAACACAAGAAAAGCGATTAAAATGAACAAAACAAAGTAGTGCGGAGTACCAATTGTCTTGATTGGAAGAAGAAGAGGCCTATTGCAATTGTTGCAGTTGAGTTTTGATCAATCCGACCGATGTTAAAGCGATTGTCTTTCATTTCCCACGGATCCGGAGGAATTTCCAATTTCGACTCAACATCTTTTCCATAAGTCTTTTAGGCGAGGATACTTTCTTTCGGACAACAGCACACTGTGATTCCACCCTTAGTCTCAAGGACATGCACCCGAGGAGAGGATAGAATCTCAAGATATAAGCTTCCACCGATGTGAGTTTACCCAAATGGAAGATGCTTTCTTTGTTGGAATGTGGGAGTTTAACAAGATTTGAAAATCTCTGGCGGTACATTCCGAGCCTTGAGGTTCTTTGTTGCAATAATGGGTGGAAACTTGAGTAAGCAGAGAAAGTAAGTCCGCTCTATCTATCAAGTGTAGAATTTCCTTGAAAGGTGAATTCCATCAAGTAGAGTCCTGAAGAAGAACATTCATCGATCTTCCTTCAATGTCCGGTTATCCCATCTTACGAGTTTCCATCGGAAAATCGGAGCAGACCTTCTATGATAAAAGATGAGTCATTAGCTTCAAGATCCAAAGGAGAAATTTTGGCCTTAGACTTCTTTCTCCTCCCGGCGAGATAGATCTCCCGAGGGTGAGCATTTTCATCTTGTGCTTCTGTAGTGGGGCATGAATCAGTAGATGGAGACATGGTTGAAGCACGAAGTGCTTTCATCTGTGGGATATCCTTATAGCCTTTTACATTTTGGTTTCTGCGAGATCGGTTCCTTAACTTGAGAATCTTCTCTTTGTGACAACAGTGTTCTTGTGGGAGAGGGAGCCGATGCTTGGTGCTTGGGAGGAATGGAAGATGGTTCGTGATTGACCCTGGCGATAGAAGAAGCAACTTGAGGTTGCTTCACGGAATGATTGGAGAAGATTCTTTGGTTGTAGCATCAATGACCTTGAGTCTTTGGCTTCGGAGCAGCCTCATTCTCTCAAGTCCTCTTTAGGTTGAGAGATTTTGCTAAAGATAATGATCTTTCCTCCATGATTTGGTTATATTTGCGATACAGGACATGATCAGGAAAAGCCTTGACTTGTTTCATTGTTAGGCCAGAGTTGGACCGTGAATATTGGTTTTTCACCACCCTTCTTATTTCATCTTTAGTGGGAGGTTTGTTTTTGGCCTTCTGAGCTTGGATCGCCCTCTTTTGTGCAAGTGCTTCTTGCTTCCTTTGTCTTCCCTGAGCCCTCATTCGCTCCACATAGTTGTCACTAAGAAAATCTCCACCTAGGATACTTTGAGCTAGAGAAGGTCTTGAAATGACATGCTGAGTTAGAACATCCCATTGTGCAGCAGGCATCTGAACCCTCAATTCATCTAGTTCTTTTCTTCTCTCAGGAGTTAGAGATGAGAATTCTTACATTTCAAATTGTTTAGCCAATGCGCATCTTCCTTTGACTTCTCAAACTCGCCAATCTACTAGCTTGACCTAGTCTTTCCTCCTCGGTCACTAGGTTAGGACCAAGCTCATCTTCGATGATGACATTTTCCCTTTGTCATCGGTCGCTTAGCACATTCTTCTTGATAAGATCAACTGTGAATTTCTTACGGGTACTTAAATCAACATGTTGATGTAGATTATCAATCGAGGTGGTCAAGACAACAACATCGGGATGATCTGCTTTGAAGGTGAAGGGTCGATGGTTCTTGAGCAGATGAAGTCTGTCCAAGGTGCGAGATGCATCCTCCATTTGTATATCGGCAGATGCAGCCTTATCAACTACGAGTTTCTCTGAAGCTTGAAGAAACCTTGTGAAGATCGATCTCTTTCTTACGGTACGTAAGCAGTTTCGTCTTCTTTGATGAAGTGGCAACTACGGATGAAGGGTCATTGAGAGAAACTTCACCAACATTTCTAGAGACCCAAAGGAGGAACTTCTTGCTCTTCATCGATGAAACCACCAATTTCTTTTGGAAGACCCTTGTAGGTTGTGCTCTAAGACCTTAACTGATTCTGGTTCTTCAATTTTGCCTCAAGAGAAGACTTGGTCTCGCAAGCTCCTTTTTCGATTCTTAACCTCTGCAAAGATACTGTTGACAAGAGCATACAGATGAGAGTGTAATGGGTCCTCGGCTCCACCAGATTGCTCTGTGGTAAGGGGAGCCTCATTGGACCTTTCAGAAGTAACCTGGTCATGCTCAATGTGGGGAATATCTTCATCAAGAGGATCCCTCACAGGACTTGGTGTGGGTGGTCTATTAAGCTCTGACTCAACATGAGTATCAAGTGTGGGTGGAGGACTGGGACAGGGTGGCTGGTCAGGAGCAACATGAGTTGCTTCAACAGTAGAAGATGGGCCCTCATCAATGTTGACCAATGGATTACCATCAGTAGCAACAGTGAAGTAGGAGGATTATGAGCCACATTCTCCTCATTAGCGACCTCATTACCTTGGGGCAACATAGCGACTAACAAGGGATGATGTTCCCTTGAAAGTGAGTTTTCATGGTTGCAAACAATTTAGCGATCAAGGAACTTATAGGATAAAAAGCTTGTGCTTGGGTAGAGGTGACTAATATGATTTGTAAAACCTTGGGTACATTAAAAATTTTCCTTTGTCTTTTGAATATTTTCAACCATGTTTTCGAAAATATACTTAGAAAAATTGAAAGTTACCCTTGAGAAAGACACACAATACCATATCCCGATCTGGTTGAGAACCGGTCCCATCCTCCGTCTTGTTGCTCATGCATTGGGCGATGTGTGAACCAGAACCTCCATTTGGGGCGAGTTCCTTCTTTAGCCACATATCGGTTCTAGTACCACGATAGCCAATAGCCCTTAGCCCATTCAACACATCTTCACGATTAGAGTAAATGCTCCATCAAGATCTTCCGGTGAAGCTTCCTTCGATTAGGTCCTCGGTCACAATGCACTCTGTTTCATCAATCACGCCCTAATCTCATCTCACTCCTTTTCTCGTGAGCTGCCCAAAATTGAGTAACCAATGATTCATATATCTCATTTGGAGAATGAGTTAGAGCATAACGAATCTTGGACCTTTTCGTGAATTCCACCATTGGTTCGTGCATACCATAACCTTTGCCATTACCTTAAAAGCAACTTTGTTGTGATCATATTTAAATTCAAGACCCATGAGGAATATGAGTGTTTAGGATTATGATTTTGAAATGGTGAGAGTTTGTGTAAGTGGAATGAGAGGAATTTGTTCGCTCAAGCGGTGATGGTGGATGAAGTGTTTTGCCCAAATTATGGTCAAAGAAAATGGACCGTTTGGTTGACCATTCTTGACGTGTATGACATCTTTGACCCGACCGAAATAACACTTGGTAAATACAAGATCAATCTGCTTGTTATGGCATCGTGAGAATGCATCAAAGATAAGAATATCTTGGTAAGTTTCTAGAATTCTTGTGCCACCCACTTGCATTAAACTCATTGAACCTCGAATCCGTCTATAAAATGATCCCAATGTAACTCATCTTTTCACCAAGATCCCCAAATATTTACCACAAACCCTAGAAGCCAAATAACCCCAATTAACCCAATTGCACTATGACTTCCAAACACGAGATCATAGATCTCACTTCCTCGACTTCCTCATCCTCTTCATCATCATCAGTGGTGAATCAAACCCATGGTACCATTACTTTCCTCAACCCTATCCAAGACCAAATAAATCGCCTTTCTTTCTTCTTGAAGATGACATTGTAGTGACTCCAAGTGAATCACGATGATTCGATGACTCCTATAAGGAGGAACTTCTTACTCCCAACCTCCAAAGACCTCGGTCTCAACAAAGACCTCGTGCGAGAATCCGCCACTCCCAAAGATAGAGGGTGGTTCTTGGTCTCATCGCGCCATCTTTTGGTGCATAAACACCCATCGTATAGAAGAAGGGCTTGAGGAGGGTGGATCGATTGCATTTGGTTGAAATGAATAGATGAAGCACAAAGGACACGATAGTTCTCTTCGTCATCCTCGTGGTCATCGTCATCATCAATCGTTTGCATCAATCCATCCTCCATTTTGGTCCTTAGCATCTTCGTCGTCACGGTCGTGCATATCCAACCACCGGTTAAGCGGAATGGGTGGTTACGCAAGACCTCTGAAGGCAAAGCCGACATTTAACGCATATCCGAAGATTCCATTAGATTTGGAATGAAAGATATACACTAGATTAGGCTTAGCTTGAGGATGCAAAATAGAAGTTGACTTTATGTAAGTCAGTAAGGTATAAACTGCTTCTTGAATGAATGAATGAACAATTTGACTTCAATTTCTTTTCTTTCAAGATTATCTTGATAGAATCAAATTGTATGCTTGATGATTTGTTATCAGAAGAAACAGGCAACACTTTCTCAGCTATCTGACCATGTACTAATGAGCCACTCTTGATGAATTTGATCTTGAGATGTATAAATTGCAATCCAGATAAGGAATAGACAAAATGCAGTACAGACAACTGCAAAACAAACACTAAACAAACACTACAACAAGAACAAACAAACTAGAGAAATATTAGAAGTTAGTGTTAGAGTACAAACTAAAATATAGAAACAAACCAAAAAAATCTGCAGAGTAAATATAAAACAAAAATCTGCAGAGTTTGCACAATCCTCCCCGAGGCATATGCCTCCCACAGGCCTATGCCTCCCTTAAACTATGCAACAAGGGTTTAGCATTCCAATATTGACCACGAGGTGTTGAAACCTTGGTCCATCAAAAGCCTTTGTTAATAGGTGCGCCACATTATTATCGGTATGGATTTTAGCCACTTTTATCAAATGTTTTCATAAGCATCTCTTATAAAGTGGTGCACGATTTCAATGTGTTTAGATTCATTGTGAAAAACTGGATTTTGACTATGCGGATGGTACTTTGATTATCTATATGAATTGTAGTGTTCATAAAGTTGTACCCATAGTCCAAAGAATTGGTTACGAATCCAAAGGACTTGTCCACGCTAGCTTGCAGACAACGTGCGCATACCTTGATGGTTGAGGTGGCCACAATGGTTTGTTTCTTGCATTGCCAAGAAATCAACCTTTGCCTAGAAATTGGCGACCTCCGGTTGTGGATCTTCTATCCAGTTTGCACCGGCATAATCACTATCACTATATGCTTCTAATTTGAAAGGAGATTCTTTTGGGTACCAAAGGCCTAAAGAGGTTGGCCTTTGAGGTACTTAAAGATCTTCTTTACTGAAGATTGAGATGTGAAGCAAGTGGAGTGACTTGATGTCGAGAACACACACTCACAAAGAAACGTAATATCGTGCCTTGAAGTCGTCGGATACATTAATGAACCAATCATGGACTGTCTGGATGCACATTCACGGTAGATCGGTTCATGATTTGCTTTAGTCTTGAGCTTCATAAGGTGTGGTGGCGGTCCTAACACCTTCCATACCAAACTTCTTGAGAATGTCCCTCACATATTTATCTTGGTGATAAAGATGCCATCTTGTTTCTACGAACTTGGAGACCCAAAAGAAAGTAAGTTCTCCCATAGCACTCATTTGAAATTCACCCTTCATAAGTTCCTCGAATTCCCTGCACCAAGCTTCATTTGTGGAACCAAAGATAATGTCGTCCACATACACTTGTACCAGAATGATGTCGGAGTAATTCTTCTTGAGGAACAGAGTTTTATCAATAGCTCCTCTCCTATAGCCATGCTTGGTGAGAATGATGAAAGCCGAGCATACCAAGCTCTTGGAGCTGATGTAAGCCATGAGAGCTTTAACAACTTTGTAAACATGATTTGGGTGATCCGGGTCTTCAAATCCCTTTGGTTGAGAGACATAAACCTCTTCTTCAATCTCACCATACTGAAAAAGCACCTTTGACATCCATTTGATACACCATGAAGCCCATATAAGAAGCATAAGCCAAGAAAATGCGAATTGCTTCAACTCGCAACAGGGCAAACACTTCATCATAATCAATTCCTTCCTCCTGTCAAGCCTTGTGCTACTAACCTTGCTTTGTTTTTAATCACAACACCCCAAGAATCTCTTATTCTTCAAAACCCACTTTGTCCCAATGGCATATTTGCCATCGTGTAGTGGAACCAAGATCCAAACTCTTTGGTTGTGAAATTGTTGCATCTCTTCTTGCATTGCTTCTAGCCAACTAGAATCATTAAGAGCTTGAGATACACTGGTTGGTTCCACGAGAGAGAAAACAAGCAAGCAGACAATGTTTGAAGTACGTGTGATTGTCTCTTTGTTGGTTAGAGACATAAGAGAGAAAGCAATCTGTCAAATTGAGGACTTGTGATAGCCCTTGAGTTCTAACAGTGCGAAGATCACCTATGATGTTGGATTGAGGATGAGCAATATTGATCCTCCGAGTAGCGATGGGGTTGACTTCAATGGATGAATCAAGATTAGTGATGGTTGGTTCAAATTCAAAGATCATAAGAGGGTGAGGTGAAGATGCCGACTTTGGGTTGATGATTTCCAAGATCCGAAGGTTTTGGAAAGCGTGTATAGGGTTCACCAAAGTCGAAGATACTTGAGGAGGAACAAGATAGCCTTGAGATTTAGGGATGGAAGGTGTGTGAGTCATCTTCGGCAGACACGTTGTTTCTGCGACTCCTTCATTAGTTACCCTTCTTTCGGTTTCTGCTTCAAGCTTGGCCGCAAATTCTTGAGTCTCGAGCTAGCGAGGTCCTCGGCATAATGAGAGTCATCTTCATCACTCGAATCGGCAGTATCCTTGGAGGTGGTACCGCAACATTGTTAGGAGAAGGAAGGCACAAGTATGGGTTGCTCATCATCTTCAAACTCATTTTCGTAGTCGTCATCAAAGGGACTGCATGGTTAGTTGGAGAGTCTTGAGGACACGCATTACGATTAGCCAAGTGTCTAGTGTAACCCAAGGAATCGCTTAAGTAGTCAAGGTCAAAAGACCACGTATGACCCCGTCCTTGAATGTTATGCTTATCTTCAAAAATCTCGGGTTCAACGTCTCTCTATCTTCTTGGCTTGCAAATTGTACACCACAGTAGGCCTTACTATGAAATTTGAATAACCCACAATGTAACCATCATCGACCTTCTCATCAAATTTTCCCAACGGATCACTTGTGTTCGAATGGTCACTTGACAACCGAAAGGTTTTAGGTAGTGAATGACATGAACCTTTCCAAAGAGAAGTTCATATGGGGTTTTAAGTTGTGGTGCAGTAATGGACACCTGTTGAGCACATAGCGGCAAAGTGCAACACTTGATCCGAACATGGTGGGCGGCTTAGAGTCCAAAGCATGGATCTAGCGACCTCTATTAAGGTTCTATTCTTTCTTTCACCACCCCATTTTGTTGTGGGGTTCTTGGATTACTATAGTCCCTTTTATGCCTTTTGACCCACGAGTTCTATAAGAATAGCATTTTGAACTCGTCCCATTATCACACCGAATACCCTTAACCTTTTGTTTAGCGATTTTCAACAAGAGTGATGAATTCAATCAAGACTTGAGATGTTTCATCTTTGGTTACGAGAAAGAAAACCCAACAAAATCGCTATAGCCATCGGTGATTACCAAATGAAGAACTTATGATCAATGCTTCGACTTGAGTTGGACCAAACAGATCCATGTGAAACAGCGAAGAGGTTCGATAATGATGCTCATAGCATTGATAGCTTTGTAAGAAGCTACGTGTTGTTTTCCTTTGTTGCAAGCGACACAATTGTGATCATTTGTGAAGACTTTGGTGGGAAGTCCTTCAACAAGACCCATTTTGAGAGTTTGTTAATGGTCTTGAAGTTCACATGCGCCATTCTTCTATGCCATTTAGTGGACTCATCAAGAGATGCTTTAGCCACCAAGCAAGTGAGGTCACCACCGGTTGAACTTCATTAAGGTTGAATGTGTATAAATTGTGAGTACGAGGAACCTTGATGAGAATTGAAGTTTCTTCCGGAGTTTGAAGTCTTTAGACGACAAGACATTCATTCTCGAGAAGAGAACTTTGTTCTTAGTGTCACAGATTTGTGAAGCAGAGAACAAGTTGAAATCTTGAAAGTTCCTTAACAAAGTACACATTTTCAAAATCCGGATGAGGTGTTTTATGGTGCCTTTCCTGTGATACTCCCATCACTTCCTCCAAACGTTACATTGCCTCCTCCTTCTATAGGGACAAAATTGTGCATCATATCCTGTTTCCGGACATGCTTCGGAACAACCACTATCAACAATACCAATATTCTTATGCTTAAGGGATGATCCTACAAACAACAACAAAAATATATACTGACAGTTAGTATTTAGAGGAGGCTCAAGTCATTCTTGACTTGAACACCCTTGTGGATCACGTGTTTAAGGCATGAAGTTTTAGAGGATCCACCATTACTCTTGGTCCTCCATTGATAATTTGGTCCTTTGTTGGTCCAAGAACAACTGCTTGAGGGCTTCACAAGAAGGCACCCATATCCCATCCCAAAGATACATATAGTCAACATATGTAGGCCAATAACCATGTTTAAAGAATGAACTAGTGGTTTGAACATATGGTGCATTAACTGAACCTCTCCAATGAGAGTCGGTCTTTCTTTGAGGACATAAGGTGGGATATTAGCAACATTGGTCCGGTTTGGTTTATGTTTCGAGATTAGCACATGCACCCAATCTTTGTTCATAAAAATCACAATCCTTTATCAAATGAAATTCTTGCCACATACAAAACATTTCTTCTTCTTAAGTTTTATTCACACGGAAGATGGTGGATTACATGCGAGTACTTAAAACAGTACATTCAAGGAATTGTTTTAACAGATCGATTATTAAAACATTTAAAGATAAGTCTTGAGGAGAAACTGTCTTGAAGTTGATTCTCGTGACTTCCCTAGAGGGCTCACAAGTAGGCGGGGTGCGAGGCTTGGGTGTTGGTTCGGGCTTGGGAGGTCGGACTTCTCATTTGAATCACAACTTTCATAGGAGGTAGACCCTTGATCCGATGAGTTGTCACCGTCGAGCAAGAGACAAAATCATTAGATGAGGTATCGAGGTCAGCAAGTCTTTGACTTTTGCCATATAAGTGATGTGATCCATCAAAGTCAATGATGATGGATAGGTCGTGGGCATGAACTCACCTCTAATGGGACCGGGGACAGCATGCATTATACCTTCTTTAACATAATTAGCTAACCTGCGATGTAGGTTTCGCCCATCATACTTAGCTTCGGACCTACATATTTTGAAAACCTAAACCTATAGGACATGTCCGAGATTGACTAGTATAGATGATTCTATTTAAGCTTTTACCGGACATTTGCCATTCATTATGCCTATCAATTTCTTGACTAGTTTTGCCTTAAGTTCTAGGTTCTCGAGACCGACTTCATCCTTTGCTTTCTCGACGGTTTTAAGTAATTATTTGCAACTTCTAGATCAAACTGTAACACTTTTATCTTTTCTTCATAAGCTATTTGATTCTTACGAAACCATACTTTTGTCTTTCTACGAGTTTTAATGCAAGTTTATGAGCTTCATTATCAATATAACATGCATCAAACTTAGGTTTCATAGCATCAAATTCTTCCTTAAGTTCATTGTATCTAAGACTACGACCAAATATACAATTGTGTACACGAGATAATCCCATTAAGGCAAACCGATCATGCCTTTCATCCAAAGTGCACCTTGCAAGCAGTCCAACCTTGTCGATATCATGAGCTTCCTCATTAACGAGTTCATGTGTAGTCCAGTTGACTGTTCATCCATGGTGAGGAGAGCTGCGATGCTCGACTTCTAACATTTTACTGCGATAGGAAAGATATTTGGCTCCATCTCCATTCTTTCGTCCTTGCATTCTCTGAGAAATGCCCCATCGATGACAAGAGTAGCACCCGACTTTCCCCTATCAAAGCGGTGGTTCCTTTCCTTGAAAACAAACTTCCTTCCACCTTCTCTTCAAACCTTTTGATGTCCATTGACAAAAGCCACCGCATTTTCGACTTCATTTCCTCCATTTCAAGAGGTCCACCGATCAAAGTCTTCATATGCAAGATACTGAGTATCATAGTCGACAACAAGCGAATGAAGAACATCCTCCATCACACTACTAGGCCTAGCTTGAGAACTTGGTGGAGTGGGACGAGGGTTATGTGGTGCGGGGGAGTTGAAGATGATGATGGAAAGTAGTTGGAACTAGGAGATGATGGAAAATAGTTGGAGCTAGGAGCTTGTACCATCATGTTGGAATGAGAGGTCCCAACAAAAGGCGCATGGTTAGAAGAAGATGTACGGTAGGGAGTCGACATCGCTCAAGGGTTACGAGTCATTGTATAGCTCATCAAAGGTGAGCATGTCCAACCCTCCTTTAGCCTTGAGTGCAATACTAACATGCAACCATGATGGTGGCAAGGACCTCAAGAACTTTGAGTTGCAATCTTCATTGTCCGGTTTAGCATTCAACTGATTCGGTGACTCAAGATCCTATGGAACCCGCCGTATCCTTGTGGATACCTTCTTCTTCCGATATGTTGAAGTCCTGAAACTGTTGTCTTAGCATGGACTTCCTCATTCTCTTTGATTCTTCATTTCCACCAAACCTTGCTTTGAGAGCCATCCAAATATCTTTAGCATCACCCATATGATGAAAATCACATAGATGATCTTCGTATGGCTTGAAGCGAATGGTCTTCACTTTATGCTCTCTCGCATGGCGGCACTTCTTGAGGTTTGGTGGAGCCATGATAAACTTCCATCTCTGTTAGGAATCATCTTCTTTAGACTATTTCCTTTCTTTACTACCTCCCATGATTCCAATCAATATTGGAAATCCAGTTTTCCATCTTCATAGTCCAAAGTTCATATTCTTCCTCTTTAAATAAGGGAATTTACCATTCTTGTTTGTGAGGCCGAGTTGTTGCATGGAAGTGGTGTTGGTGTTGTTTGTGTTGGTGACTTCATTTTCGATGTCGATCCGGGCATGGTGAATGAAGATTTGATTGTATGGGGAGAGAATGGTTCTTAGTATCGTAGAGACTTTCCGAGGCTCGATACCACTTGTTAGAAACAAAGACCTTGATAGATCTTAAGCACTCGGAGATCGTTAGTGTTGCCAATGTAATCACAAGCAAACTAATAGAAGATCTCTACAACTTGATATTGTAGCGGAAAATGAATACAAGTTATATTAACTAAGAACACTTCTGATCCTCTATGGATCTTTTATTATAGAAACTCTATGTTTCGAATAGAATACAAGACTTGAGAAACTTAAGAAAAGCTTATCTATTACAAGCTAATATGGTTTCTTATATAGGCAAGAAACCCTAATGAGCGTTGACAATTTACGCTTCTACTACTACACTAGACTAAGCATGCAACTAATCATATTGTTTTGTTAATCATCGTGTTTATTCTGAGTAAGCTCTACATAATACGGCGCCAACCTATACATACAGGCACCGACTTTTACTCTAAACGAGCTTATCTCTCCACGTGGTTCCCACTTCAAACAACACTGCTATGCCTTTATCACTTCTATTGAAGTATAACTTCGACATCAATTCTTCTTCGGTAATCTCTTCAACTGAAGCTTGGCGAAATCGATGGTTGTGCTTGGCGAAGCATGAGATTACCTTAATTCCCAGCATTCTTCAAAATCAATACCCTCCTCTTGACGGTATCCTTTAGCAACTAATCGAGCCTTGTTCTTCAACACATCACCATGCTCATCAAGTTTCACTTTGAAGATCCATTTAAGAGCTATAATCATAGCACGATCTGAGCAGTACTAACTCCCATACATCAAGACGATCAAACTCATGAATTTCATCTTGCATGGCATTGAACCAAATATCTTCATTCATGGCGGTTTTAACATCTTTTGGTTCGATCTTAGATAGTACGGAGTTGAAGAAACACCATAAGGCATCGGTTGCAAGTTGTTTCGGGTTGATCTGGACGAGAGGTATTTCCAATGATGTTGTCTAATGGATGATCGTGAGTCCATTTTCCGAGGTGTTCATGTGGCGGTTGTTGAGGGATCAAGTAGGCGAGTCGATGTCTCACGAAAAGATGGTTACGATGATGATTCGGGAGCAAATATGTTTTCAAATGGAGCATCTTCGAGAGTAGCAAAGGATTAACTTCATTATTGATGCGAAACATTTCCATGATGTACATTTGAAGGATGATGATTTGTTGATGAGGCGAAGGATCGGCGGGTGCTTCTTGACTTAAGGATATTGAGGCGAAGGATTGACTTCATTCTCGTGAATATGAGCAACCTCATTGTAGGGATCAACACCTCATTAGTAATTGAATCATACAGTTCATCAAACATAGGATCAAACAATTTCTTTAAATCATCTTGGATGGAGGTACATATGGAGTTTCTTGAGAAGAGTTTGGAACAAGAGATGAACCAATGGGACTGTTTTGAAGTGCGGGTCTGAGTGGAGTGTCCAGGAGCCATTTGACCGGTCGACTCATCAAACGTAACGTGAATTGTTTCCATGATATTTCGGGTTCTTTTGTTGTAGATTCGGTATCCCTTTTTGTTTGATCGTATCCTACAAATACTCCAATGTCGACTTTGGCCCTAATTTTGCCTAAGTCTTGACCATCATTAGTTGGATAGCACAATGCACCAAACACACGAAGGAAAGATAGATTAGGTTTTACATTATGGACAAGTTCATATGGAGTTTTCCATGAACAGTGTGAATCGTGGAGCGATTTTGTGTGTAGCATGCGATGGCAATTGCTTGACCCGGAGAAACATTGGAACCTTTGAGTAGATCGGCATTGTTCTAGCGGCTTCAACAAGAGTACGATTTCATCTTTCAACTACACCGTTACATTGAGGGGTTCGTGGAACACTTCTTTGATGGTGATTCCAACGCTTTCATAGAATTCACTAAGTTGTTTGTTGACAAACTCGGTTCCATTATGCATTACGATAATTACGGCGGTTTTGTTTAGTCGAACACACACTGTTTGATGAGTTTGATGATGATATCGAGTTTCATCCTTTGTCCTTAAGAACTTGACCCGGTGAATCTAGAGTAATCATCAACCACAACTAACACATATTTCTTCCCAAAGATATTACGCACCCTCATTGGTCCACATAAATCCATATGAATCATATGAAGAACTTACGTGACGAGTTAGTAGGTTTGGGTTTGTGGGCATACTTCTTGCTTTTACCCAATTGGCATCTTGAACAAAGATGATCCTTTTCATACTTTAGTCTAGGTAAACCTACAACTAAGTCCTTTACGGAAAGATCATTGATGGTGCGAAGTTCAAGTGATTGAGACGACGATGCCATAACCATGACTTTGTTTTGAAGCCTTTGATAACAAGCGATTGGAGAAGACCTCATCATGTCATCGATAGAGATGGTGTAAAGATTTGAGCCACGAGTTCCTTTTAACGGTTCCTTACCATTAAGATCTCGAACAAAGCGGTATGTTTTCGAAGGCTACTTCTAGATCGAATCACAAATTGACCAACGAGAGCAGTTATGACCCGGACCTTCCACATAGTATATTCTAGAGATGACACTATCACCAACAACGTAATCTCCATAACCCATAATTGCACGAAATGATCATTACCGAATCTAATCGTCGATGAATTTGCTCACGAAGTTCATGAGCGACCGGTCTCCAAATCATATGCTTGGAGCGACTGAGTCCGGTACCACGAGCGATTTGAGCGATCTGCGGTTGAACACGAGACAAGAATGGATAAGCGGATAATTGGGATCCTCATGCAAGAATGGGTTCCATTTGGTTAGTAGCAGCAGTTGGAACACCCACTTGAAATAGAAGCATTCATATCGAGAAAGTGAGGCAATGGAATCATTGTGACTAGATGCAATACTAGTGTACAGATTAGCCACATTCACGGTGTGATCACTTCTTAGGGAATAGTTCTACCGGTGGCATCCATTTTCTAGTAGGCATTATCGATTAGTCTTATGACCAACATGTATCCAATAAAAGCCTATTTCTTGAATGTTCTTCCTGGGGTTTCCTTTGTTTTCTAACTTTCTTTCGTTTTGCCTTTTAGCCTTCTTAGCATGAATTTTAGCATTAACAATATTAACTGGACAATTAACATCATTAGGCGAAACATTAACACCACATTCATGATTAGAAAGCAGTTTCAAGCGGACATCGGTACAAGGTTTGCAAATAGTATCGAATTCGAATTAATTACAATGCGCCTATGGCTAATACTAGAATCAACACGATTCGTTTTATTTGATTCAAGCTTAAAGTTCCTAGATTGTTCTTCACTCTTTTCGATTACATTCTTAGCTTGCGAGGTCCTATCATTCCTTGTATTGTCTTGAGACTTTGACTGCTCCCTTTAATGTCACCGATTACTCCTGTAGAGGAATGGGAACATTAGTTGGTTTAACTACTCTTTGCATCACTGTTTAGATGTCTTTGGGATCTGAACTACATGCAGTGCACTACGGTTCACATTCTTAAAACTAGAGTCTTGAGATTTGTACTCCTAGAAGGCACACTTGAGTTCTCTTTCTTAGCATTGTGGATCTAGAATTTGAACCCCTTAAAGGCACACTACGGTTCACATTCAAAACATTGGGAATCGAGTGCATATCATACTTGGCATTAGGCATCGAGCATGGAATCAAAGGATTAACTCTCTCACCTAATGACTTTGGGCATATTGTGATCAAGCATTCTAAGATTTCTTGAGATCGTTTGGCATATAAGCATGCATGTCCAATTGCATTATCATGAGGTTTCTCTAACTTATCCTCTTCAACAATCTCACGCAGACATTCTAGGCAATCCTTAAGGGATGAGAAGTATGTTTGAATAGCAAGTTTGTTGTTCCTTAGATGAGGAGGGACATAAGTCACGAGACAAAGTATATTTATTACAAGAGTGAACCTTTGATCCACCATTCTCCCCATTGGTCATTGGCATTTTCCTTTTACGACTCTTGATTCTCAATTTCCTTTTGCAATGAAGCTATTTGTTCGTTGTTTTTGTTACGAGTGACTTTAATTGATTCAAATAACTCATTGAAATGACGTTTAACCTTTTCATTTTCTTCTAGAAAACTTTCGTTTTCCTTTTGTAAAGCATTTACTAGGTTTTGAAGATGAAACGTTTGAGAATTACGAGAATCTAAAGGAGGAGGCATTTGGGAGCTGTCATATTGTTCGTTTGACCCTTTAATTGAGAGATTTGGGCTTTCAACTTTCGATCGTGTTGCAGAGCTTGAATCATTCATCACGTTTGTTAATTTGAAAACCGCATCAAACTCGGAGCATTTGATGATGTCTTGATATTTGAAGTTTTGACATTTTCTTTAAGATGTTGATATTTCGGTTGTAAATTAAAATCTTGAACTTCTAGTTTAGAAAATGTTTAACCAAATTGTCGTGATCATCCACTCAATTTTCTCGTTTAGTTTAGAATTAGTTTTTCAAGCTCAATGACACGATCATGAGAGACTTTCGAGGCAAGAGATAGTTCATGAAATTGGGAAACATTAATAGAGCAATTTGAAGCGATGAAAAAATATCTTGAGCAATACATTCGATAATAAGAGTCTCATTTAAGGTATGCAAGTTCTTCCTCTCAATCTCATTATATTTTAGTGCACGCTCATAATCACTAACTTCAACTACCATTGCATCAAATTCCTTTTCCATTCCTTGATATCGGTTTCTACCCCTTTTAAGACTCTCAAAGTGATATTTGAAGTTTAAAGAAAGGCATGACCTCGGTTAAATAACATTCTTTCATTTGTTCAAAACCCTTTCTCCTTGATTATACCAGTGGGTGTGATCCTTTTCTTGCAAGTTTTCTCAAAATCAACAAATAGTTGAAATATAACGTATTGGCTAATTAATGTCTTGCTTTTAGTGGCAATTGTTCTAGGTACAAGATGCATTGGTGTATTAGGAGGGTACACGATCGCTCTAGGCATTTTCCAAGCGGAGGGTTTGTTTCAACAATATTTTCCGCTTTACGCTTATCTAAATCCTTTTTCGAAAGACTTGCTCGGGAGTCGAGAAAGTCCGAGGCTTAAACATGTTCAAGGAATCAGTTTTCCTTTTTATAGTCATAGGGAGTGATAATTATTTTTTCTCTTTGCATTTAGGATCATCTAATTTCTTTGTTCACCTATCCCTAGTGACTTCATCGATTTCTTATCTTCCTCGATTGCACTCAATGCAACTAGGTTTACATCTAGGTTTAAGAATCTCATTGCCATCATAGATTACACTTTGAGTGCTTTTGCTATCTTTCCGTACTCGGGGTTGGGTTTATCTATAATGGGAACACTCGCTATCGCTTAGAACTCTATGTTTAGTAACCATGTGAGCGATGCAGAATGGTGTTTCCTTGTGTGTACAACTTGTTTTCAAGTTTGTTTTCAAAGTTTTCGATTAGAAAAATCTCTCAAGAGTTTTGATTCCTTTGCATTAAATTCTTGCTTAAGCATTTTCACATTTTCTTGAAGTTCTTGTTTTGCTTAATTGTTTTGGAAAATTTTTCTTGCAAGGAATTTAATTCTTGTTTCAATACTTCTTCTCTAAACTTACTTTTTCTAATGACCGACGCACTTGGTCATCCATTTCCTGCTCACGAGTGGTCAACTCAAATTTAGCACGTTGTTCATAAATAGCAACACGTTCTTTATAGGCATTTAGTTCGAGATTACGAGACTCATTAGGGGCACATGCGTGTATTCATCAAAACATAGTCATTGTTGATGCGAGAAGATGCATCACTTGGTACACCTTCACTTTCACTTTGTTTCACGTATTGATCATATGGGATAACATCAATATTACCCATATTTTCAACATTTGATTCAATAGTTTGATTAATTGTACTTTGTCATGCATCATTGCACATCGACGATTATCGTATAGTTTTAATACCTACGAGATGAGTTTGTCTTGGGATGGGCCATTAGTGGTGAAGAAGAGACCTTGGGAGAAACCATTGGAGAAATGCTAGCCATAAAGATTGTGTGTGCCGTAGGTCCATCATCCACATCAGTCGTATGCATCACAATCGGCGACTTGAAAGGCATTCGATGATTGTGACCTATCTCTGAATAGGCTTCTCATCCACATCTCGCATCATAGGTCTTGGCATTACCTCGACTAAAACAACAATTCCTCTTCATCTAAAGCAACACCATTGTCACGAGCTTGTGCAAGCGACATCTTATCTCGAAATAATCGGCGATACGTGGGCGCTTTGGAGATGTGCGGTTTCTTGCAATGTGTCCCTCACCACCACGATTATAGCATTTGATCGGCTTAGTTTGACCTTGGTTACCATTCCTTCCTCGATTACGATTGCCCACATAACCTCTACCAAAGACCACCTCTTCCCCGATCATCTTGTCTTTCTGAACCGGTTGCACCACGATCCTTCCATCTTTAACATAGCTTGATTGTGTGGGTTAGATCTTTGTTCGAGGTTGTTGTTGGTTTGTGGGAGAGAATTCATGTTTTGGCTAATCGGAAGAGCTAGTTGATTAATGAAGTTTCCCACGTGTGCATCGGCATCGACTTGTTTGAACATAGGATCGGGAATGAGTTTGTGATTACCATTACCCAGGGTATGACTTACAAGCTTTGGTTGTGATTCCGATGTTTGAGTAGAAAGCGGTTGAATCATTAGGCGAGCTTGTCTCTCCGGGTTGGTTTTAAAGCGATTGAGAATCAATTTTCAAACATAGCATGTCTCTCATTCGAAGGAGGAAGGCATAGAGTTGCTCATAGTTTGTATTCTTCAATCCTTTAGTGAGCTTCACAATGTGACAAACTTGTGCCATTCGGGATTCATGTTGTTCACAAATTTCGAGTTCAAATTGAATGTTAGGCATAGTCATTCGATGTTCCTCATGTCATTCACTAGCTTATGAAATCTCACATAGTACTCATAGACACTCTCATCCGGTTTCATCTTGAAGTGTTCAAATTCGTCATAGAGTTGGGATTCTCTGTCTTCCATAGTTAATTCAACACGAGAGAAGCATCTTAACATTATCCCAAACGCCTTTGCATCGGTGTTATGATTGATCGACTTGTAGATGTCTTTAGGAAGACCTTGAAGAACAATGTTTGAAGCCACGATATCTCGCATCGAATCTCTTTTATCCTTATCATCAAGCTCATCATACATTTTAGGTCCGTCCATTCCGTAAGCAGAGTACCATCTTCATTAGTATCAAGTATGTCTCTTGTCGTCTCAACTCGATATGGTCCTTCATCAATGGATTTGAGAATGTTGACACCATTTTCCTTTCAAGGCGGTACAATCGATTCGTTGAGCCCAAGAATCGTAGTCGATTCATCAAGCATGGGTGGGCAGTATCGACCCACCGCTTGAACATCCTCGACAGCGATGGAGATGATAGTAGGAGCGTTGGTAGACATGTTAACAGATTATACGGGATTTTATAACTCTATGATTAAACCGGAAATAGATTCTTTCACGGTTTTACTAAATCAAGAGAGAACCGTAAACAATCACCCAGTCGCTAGAAGATAATGCACCAAGTCGCTAACACTTAATTAAGCTACACCACTAAGTCGCTAGGGTCCCAAGTCGCTAGACAATTGCAAGTCGCTAGTAGTAACTCGCTAAGACTCAAGTCGCTAGCAAAATTTTAGCGACAATTAAGCTACTCAAGTCGCTAAAGATGCAAGTCGCTAAAGAGCAACTCGCTTCTGGACCAAGTCGCTACCGTAGTGGAGAGTCCACTACATGTCTTGTAAACCGCTAGATCTAAGTCGCTGGGTCTAAAAGCGTAACTCGCTACAAATTTGTAAAGCAAGTCGCTATGAAGAATGTAATCCGTGAGTTAACTCGCTAGCTAGAAAAACCACATAAACATCACTTTTCAATCCAAAACAACCCAACCAAGATGATTCAAGCTTACCAAATGAAAACCTAAACACTTGTGATGATTCTAAACATAAAAGTACTAACAAAATCAAAATCAGTAACCCAAGAAATCAACCAAATGATGCAAAACCACTAAACTTTTCAAACTCAAAACCACCTAAAACCACTAGAAATCCAAAGATGTGCAAGATATGATCAAACCATGGCTCTTGATACCAATTGTTGGATATAACTTTTCACATACATCAAACCATAACACAAAGTAGCATATAGATGGAATTCTAGAGAGAAAGTTAGAGGTTTAGGGAACTTAGTGAGAGAAAGTGAAAGATATTATTATGAGCTCCAACTCTCTACCTTGGAAGGTAGAGAGTATTTATAGTCTTACATAAATCACCACACCTCGGGCATGGATCGGGCATCTGATGGGTAAAGACCCGTCCGTCCTCCACGGTGTTACTTAACTAAATACTACTTAACTTAAAGAACTACGACTACGAGCTTTCTAACGATTACATATACTTGAGGTGACCGACTCTTTAATACCTGGAATTTCTAATTCCTAACATTTTTTAATATAAATAAGATATTACGCTTAAAGAAATTTATTTCGTTTTAAGTCTTTTATTAAACAATTTGTATAACATGTGCTCGTTTGGCCCGTGCCCGTTTAGCCCGTGCCCGTTTAAGCCCGTGCCCGTTCTAGTCCGTGCCCGTTTAGCCCGTGCCCGTTTAGCCCGTGCCCGTGCCCGCCCGGCCCGCCTGTTTTGCCACCTCTACCTGACAGTGCCAATGAACCTTGCAACAAAGTTTGATAAAATTTTGAGGTTTCCTGTCATGTGTCGGGAACATCCGCTATCAACAATCCAGAGAATGATTTGTATCACCTGCAATACACAAAGACGACACATGTGGAATAGAGGTAGAGGTGGAACCCGTAGAGTTAGAGGATTCCATTACAGTCACAGTTGACGCACACATGTGAATAATTTTAGGTAACCATTTAAAGCCAGGTGTACTTTGTAACCATCTCTGCCAAGTCCAACTAGTACGTGCTTTTGTCTTAGTGAATGCACTAGGTGATGGTATCTTCCTAGGAGGTGATAATGGAGTTATGGGTGCATCAATGATGTTTTCAGAAACTACAATAGGCGGTTTTCCTAGCACATAATTAGAAGCAATAGTGGGCCTAGAGGTAATGCCATTTGTAGATTTCCGATTACGAGACAAGATAGATTTAGCAACACAATTATCATGACAACCAGAAAACATACTTTTACGACAAACAACACAAGAGGCTTCAAACATAACATCCAAAGTACTTAAAGATTCAACATTCGTTACATTACCTTTTCTATTACATTTGTCTAACGCAATATCTAAAGCAGGTGCAACATGTGTTTTATTCTAAGTCCAAGCATGATCTTCTACTTCAGGGGCTTTTAGTGGTCCGCTCTTATGTTGCAACTTCCTATTCTTCTTTTGAGTGCTCTTGAGCTGTGAAGTGCTAATGCTAGGTTTGGAGGAAACTACTCCTATAGAAGTGGAAGGAATCACATTAGTATCTTGTGTTTTGTTAGTAGGTTTCCTAGTATCAACTTTAAACATTCCAGGTCCAAGAACATTTGTGTTACTAGATTTATCTTCCTTGAGTTTCACGAATTCCTGTTTCAACTCAATGATAATGTGCTCTAATTCCTGATTTTTTGAACACAAGTGACCATTTCTATTCATTATATCATAGGTGTAAGCAAAGTACTGGTCATGATCTGTTGATGCTTTAGCACGTGTCTTTTTGAGCAAATCAAATATGGTTCCGTATTATTTTTTGACTTTTTCAATTTCTTGTTCATATTTGAAAAGTTGAAATTTCAAAGACGCGTTTTCATCATCCATTCGTTCGAGTTTTGGTTCAAAAGATTTTTCACTTGACTGGTTGAGTTTGTTTTGCAAAGCAATTTCACGATCAATACAATCATTTTGACACCAGTGAAGATGACGTTGTACTTCAGAAAGTTCATTTAACAAACGCTCATTTTCAGCTTTCAAAGTTTCGATTTGAGACACATTATCATTATCCTTATGATCAATATCAACAGTATCAACAACAATATTATCACAAGCAGATGCAGCGGTATAATGCAACACAATCGATATAGTATCAGCACATATAACATCTTCCAAGAGTCGATCAACATGATTTATATAAATTTTATTTTTCTTTTTGGTTTTCAAAATCGATGCTTATGTTTCATTGAAAATTATTTTCATTTGTCCAACTTCAGGTCCCAATATGTTGCACACATACGCAAATTATGAACATGTGGTAAAAGCTGGTTTTGAAAGATTTCTCGTTGTTCTTTGGCATAAGCCGATTGAAACGTTGCAGCTTTTATTTCAGAATTACGTTCAATTGCATTTTCCAAAAGCTTAATGTCAGACATGAATGTATCAAAATATTTGAGAATTTGACATCTTTCGGGTAATGGTGTGATTTCACTCAAAGAAGGTAAATGACCATTAATTTGTGCAACTGGTTTAACGGGACCAACGTCAGAAGAGTACTCATTAATATGTGTGATTACCCAAGGTGTATTTGTTTTATCCTGCTGGGGAACAAAAGATATAAGAGGCCTTTTTAAATAATCAAAAGGTTTGTTATATTCAACATTTTTCATTTTTAATCGACTCTCTTCTTCCGCATCTTGTTCCTCTCACAATTATATTCAACAACACACACAATTGATTCATTAAGCAGATATTTCGCACTATACAACTTTGGAATTACCTTGAATGCTCTATGTAAAAAACGTGGTTTGTTATCAGCAAGATCTGGCCCATATCCATCTGGATTTGGCTTAGAAGTGAACTTTTCTATTGTTGTGATTGACTCACCATGTTTATATACAACATTTTGAAACTCTTTGATTTTTTTTTGCAAATCGACAATTTCATCGACATAGAGATCAATTCGCTTCTTTGAAGTTTGTTTGAAATCTGAAAAATCAGTTTGACACGAAGACAACTCAAGCTTGGCTTTTTGAATTTCCAAAGTAAGAGTGTCAACGTGTTTTTTGTAAAACCCCCAAATCTGGTTTAGCGGAAGCAATCGGACATGGGGTGCTACTGAGTTGGAGATCACAACACAAGTAATAAAGAATAGAATACACATTTCATTAAAATGTATAAATATTTTCATCAAGTACATATTTGAAAAGAGTGGCCCATAAATTTAAGTTGACCCATATCTATTGAGTCATGGTTTTACTTTTAAAAGCCTCAGAGGTTAGCCTATGACCCTTGCCTTGCCACCACCTTGCCTATAGAAAGAATACCTGAGAAAAACATGCTAAAAGTCAGCAAAAAGCTGGTGAGTTCATAGGTTTAAATATTTAAACAGTGTAGGACCAATTCAGATAATAAAATCATTTAAAGCAGTTGTAAACATATTATGCTAGCACTAATTTCATGCAACCGAAGCTACGGCAGTTTCTGTATGCAAAATGTTGTCATACTAATAGGGCCCAAAGCGAGTGTTTATCCCAATACACTCGATTCTGACATGCTATACATTTCGCCTTGACCCATGCGGGGCTAACCGAACGGGGGAGTCACCCCCAATATGTAGCAACTCGTAAATTTTCATAAGGTAAAATAACTATTTTACCCTTTGACTTCTTAAAATTTGACCTTTGACTTTGACTATTTGACTTTTACTGTAACGTAAAAGAAAATACTGTAACTGGTAGTAACCGGTAATTTCCCAAGTTAAATAATTCACTTTGGTTTGGATGATTACACTCTGAACATTTTTGTTCACGTATGGCTATAAATAATTATTTAAAGTTTTTACTTTATTAATTACTAAAGTTTAATCGTATAAACTTTCCTCGCGATCAACACAAGACAATGATAAGTCTAGGTGTTCAAAATACTCAAATATCACCAATAGTCATATTTTATATGAACTATTGCCAATTTGCCATTTTTACGTAGACATGTTACCTTTTACGTAAGACGCGTACTTAAACCTAAATTATTAGGTTTTAACAACATATACGCACCCTATTATACTTATATCACTTTTAATATACTTGGTTGGAGTATATTAATAAGTTATGATATTTTTATAAGTACTATATTTTTACGTTACCCAATTTTAAGTTTCGTGACTTAAGGGCTTAACATTAGTAATTACCAGGACCAAACTCTACCCGTAGGAGGATAACTTCACCTTGAAGCAACCTTATAAGCTAGCACACACCCTCCTCACCACCTCAAGCTCGAGGTGGCGTGTCCTATGCTTAGTCACAAGACCATGTGTCTAACATAAGACATATAGTCTTATATCATGACACCAATTCATGCACCTCCATATATAAACTTTCCCCCTCTTCATATCTTCATTTCAAAGTAATCACAAAGCAAAGAAAGAATAACATCTCTTGTTTCTCTCCTCTTAATACGTACAACAATAAATCACCATCACCACTTAAGTTTCAAATCAAGAGAAAAGTTATACTAAGGAGATGAAGACCTAGGTGATCTCTACAAAGTACAAGTATTATCTTGGTGATCAATTGGGTGAATCAAGAGTTATGTAAGGTGTTTAGGGGCTGAGATAAATGGGTATTTACAAGGTTCACATAAGAATTTACAAGACTTGGGTTGAAGATTCAAGACAAGGGTGAAGATTAGAAAGGGTTTAGGATTGATTATTCTTGTAACTTTCCAACCTAATCCTTGTAAGAATTGTGATACTCTTCATTTTCATTCAATATGGTTGTAATAATCTCTATTATTATTGGATGTAATTTGATATAAGTAGTATATGTAATATGGCATGATTGATGTTGTACATGAAGTTTGTAACTTGAAAATAAGCTAGAACAAGCCTTAGGTGGGTTTTACGAATTTGAATTCTGAAACAGTCCCAAAGATTGATTAAACTGATCATCTCAGTAAACCTTGAGGTTAATTCAATAAGATAAGCTTGTAGAGCTATGTCTTATGGTCGTTTCTCCGGGTGGCGCACCTCATAACCCCTCTCAATGAGTAAATGAGAGCCAAAATGGCAAAACATGTCAAAATCTGCACACCAGATTTCATTTAAGAAAAGCCCATGGTTCTGTTCATTTCTGGAAGTCAACTCAGTTTTATGAAATGTAGCTAAGACATAAACTTGAAGTTTGGCGAAATCCGCGTGTCAAAACAAGTTGTAGAACTCAACTTATGGTCGTTTTGGCAGGACTGAATGTGCAGCCAAACTTTCTGCAATGAAATATAAGTATATACTTGTAATTAAACTATTGATATAAGTGTACTTTGGAACTTTGGACTTTTATAAGCTTAAGAAGCTGTTAGAGGAAGTAAAAACTAGAAATTGAGCTTTTGAATCACTTAAAAAGGACTTGTGGTTAAAAAGTTATGCCTAGTTAAGTGTTACTAGAGGTAAATATAGTGCTGGAACAAGAAAGCTTGCTGAAACGATTTTAAAACGCAATTTTGGCCCTTTGATGGTCCGAATCAGCAAAAGTGTAAAACACGAAAGTTGCTCAGAATGACGTTTTCTTCAAAAACACATGAGCACATCAGCAGAAAGTGAACAGAAAATGCTAAATACTACAAAACCTAAACTGACATGTTGTTGACTAGAAAACAACCTTAGTTGAGAAACTTTAAGTGATATCTTGATTCCTTGAGGCCAAAACAAAGCCTAGGTTAAGCCAAGGTATTGTTTCAAGATATTTTAACTTAGATACATCATCAAGAATGTCCTTGATTATTGTTTGACTTAGCCGCACGACTAATATAAGCTTAATGACACGAAACTTGTTTTAAAACTTGGTTCATTGGATTAGACTTTGCTAGACTTTGACAAACTAAGTAATGACCATATGGCATGTTAAACTACTTCACGACACACAACTTATATGATAATATCGTCACACAAGTCAATCAATAGTCCTTGACGAAACACAACACATGTTTTATATAACATTTGTCTCGTCAAATACTTCACTTATAAATGACAAGTACAACAATAGTAAGGAATTTCATTATCATAAGAGGCCTCTTCGGGGTGACGTATCGACGAGTTGTGGATTTACGACTTAAAGTGTCCTGGCTCCTCATACGTTCACTGCACGACCTCTTGATTTTGATAGCCCGAACGATGGTACGAGGTTAATTATAAAAGGGCTATAGGCTAAAAAACACTTAAGGGATACTTCAACTTAATATTTATGTACAACATCATATTGAAAGCCAACAAACTACATATACTTGTATACTTATATCATACACTATACTAAAACACGATTACTATGCTTTCGTGTGTAATCGTTAAAGATCGTGATCTTGTCAAACTCTACCGTTGAGAAACATTATATCGTTACACTCCGCTGCTGATCACTACAGTGAGTTTCATAGCCCCAGCTTTTGTTTAACTGTTTTATAAACTCTTTTGGGAGAGATACATGCTACTGCTTTTACTACATGCTAAAATGCTTTATTATGGACAATTACTTGCAAAATGAACGCCTTGACTGTATTATTGCATGCCTAAGTCGTTTATGCCAAAAGTCCCCAACATCATGGACCACTAATCACTTTGGGAGTGGCGCAAATATTGTGGATAGGCCTATCGAATTGTGAACCCATCTCTGTTATCGGAAATAACAAGGCGCACTATATTTGAGATTATCTAGGTAAAGGGCAAAATACCTACCCGGGGCAAGTTATTTATATATATATCCTCTGTTGATATATATACAACAGTCAGTCGTGAGTGCCATGAGCTTAGAGAAATAATAACTATCAAGAAGATAATTGTACACATTGCAATTATATTTTATACGAACTATATTGTCCACTACTATTTTCAAACCTATGCGGTTTCTACCGTTTGCATTGACCGGTTAGGCAATCAAATGCACTATGGGCCTATAACAACGTAGCCCACTAATTTCATAAACTTGATATCTTGTGATCAACTAATTTTCTTACAAACCTATGAACTCACTCAACCTTTGTGTTGACACTTTTTAGCATGTCTATCTCAGGTTCGAAAGAAATTAGCTGGCATGTCATGTGAAGGCGCACGGAAAAACATTTTGAAGACGATGCATATATTATCATTCGAAAAACTTTACAACTTTTATGTTGTACCTTTTATGATATTACAAACTGGTGGGACCTCTGTTTGTAAACTCTTACATTTTAATCGAATGATAATTTATTTCAAAACGTCTCATTTAGAGTCGTTTTCTGTAACTTGATATGTGAACTATGAAGTAATACCCCAGTGACACAATCTTTTGCTGCGATAATTTTGGGGGTGTTACACAATAGATCTATTTATAACATTCGCGCTTCCCAGCAGAAATTGACGGTTCATGAAAAATGGGCATTTCGGGAATTAAGGCCTTAGGCTAAACTGCGTAATAATATACAAGTAATAATCTAGGTCCTTAAAAGTTTGCATGTTTTTTCACCCCAAAGTTTAGTAAATAACTAATAAAAGTGGGGCTATAAACTCACCTCGACAATTAGTCGTCCGAATGTGGAAATCAATGTATCTTGAGGAACCGCATCGACACGCGACCTAAGTAAGTAGGGCAAAATTTTAGTTCTTTATTTTAGTTTAGGAATTAGTAAGGTGTCCTTACTTAAAATAGTTAGATTATAGCTTGATATCATTATTAAAACCGAATTCTTTCTTCAATTATTCATAAGAATTAACTATTTGAAAGTATTGATTAAGAAATCATAATGTATCGACATTGAATGAGTCTTAATATAATGACGAAGAATTATTGACGAGTAAGGTTTATGCAAAGGGCTAGACTTTTATTAGATTACTAGTAAAAATATAGTGTATATATTTATCTATGTTGACACGTAATTGTATCGTCATAATCAAATAAGGTTGTTAAATACTAACTTGTTTTTAGAGCACTCCCATCCTTAACGGGGTAACGCCCGTTATGGGCTTTTTAACGCCGTTATTGGCGTTATACCGTTGGAAGAGGAGCAGTTTAACGCCGTTGGTCCCTAGCCGTTGCCCTCTTAACGCGCGTTATGCACTTAAAAAAAAAAATTCAAAAAATTTTCATTTTAAGTCCTCTAACGGCTACTAGCCGTTAACTTTAAAAAATTTCAAAACCACCCCTAACGGCTAGTTTTATTAAAAAATCAAAACCTTTTTACCACTATAAATACACAATTAAAACACCATTTTTTTCCACACTTCAACTACTAAATCCTCTCAATACTCTCAATCTTTCAACTTCCCTAATCGCAAAAAAACAATGTCGGGAGGCAACGACGATACTTTCTACAATCTTCTCATGGTGGGTGGAATCCTCAAACCGGGTTCATCATCTAACCCGAATGCGGGTTCATCTTCAAACCCCAACCCACTAGGCGCTCGAGCCAAGAAATGTGGCAACGACATCAACAATTCTTGTTTTGGCAACAACAAAACCAACAAAACACCTTAAACTCGAACTTTCAAAACCTACAATTCACACAAGATCACAACAATCACAAATCTGAAACACAAGATGTTCTTTGAGACACCCACATCTCCACCAAAAAAGAAAAGGTCGTGATGGCGAAAATCAAAGAAATCTAAAGACCCCGAGCCGAGCCAATTGATTACGATGAGGAGGTTGTCGTTCTCGCGTTGGAATTCAAAGAGAGGAAGCATTACTTGCAAGGTGTTACATAGTCTGTTCGAGGATCCAAAAGTTGGAAAGTGCCAACCTAGAGATACGTATTGGTATCGGGTCGAAATGAGTTCAATAGACTCAACTTTCAACGGTGCACCAAGGACATGATGTCAAGAAAATGGACAACATTGAACAGGATATGCACAAAGTTCAACTCTTGTTACGTGCGTGCGCAATGGATCAACGAAGCGGTGAAAGTGAGGTGGATGTGATGAAACGGGCAAAGCAATGGTATCGTGAGGAAAACATAGAACCTTGTTTGGTCTCGATGGCGCTTGGGATGTTTTGCGTCATTATAAGAAATGGGAGGCGCCGGAACCGGTTGATTTAACCGTGAAGTCCCAAGCCAAACAAACGAGGCTTTGTTTGGTAATGATGAACAACCACGCCCATGGGAAAGAAATGTGCTACCAAGAAAGCAAGATCCGAGACTACAACAAGTCTTGGGGAACAAGCCTTTGGAGGAACGAGCTCGTCGACTTATTTCACATAAACTATGGCAAACGAGTTTCGTATGAAACGAGAAGTCTTCAGCGGCGTCGGGCCCAAAGGAAAGAGATCTCACATTAATAAGGTTGGAAGAGATAAAGTTTTGATGGCGTCTCTTGATGGGCAAGATCCAATGGTCGTGCGAGAGATCAATGACGAAAAAGATCGAATCATCGCAAAATATAACTTGAAACCTCGTCGAGATCGTATTTCCTTTAATTTGTTGTAACGTTTTATTTGAAGTTTGTTTTTTTTCGTTGTAATTTTTTTTAATCTCGTATTGTAATATGTTTTTAGTTTTAATGAAATGTTTGTTTTAGTTTAATAAATGAAGTGTTTGTTTTAGTTTAGGGGTTGAAATTGAAAATATGAAATATTATTGGTGTTATGGTGTTATTGGGATGTTATGGTTGTGAGTGTTTTTTAGGGATGTTAATGTTAAATGTTAAAGCTGATGTGGCGCTGACGTAGACGGTGTTATTGGTGTTATGGTGTTATGGATGGGAGTGCTCTTAATGTATTCTTATTTTGAGGTTGGACAAGTTTAGTTTTTGGTTATATGTAAAAATATGGTTGGTTAATATATTTTTGTCAAAAATTGGCTTGGATCTTGTGTAAAACATTATATGTTATGGTGTTACAATGAAACGGCTAATCAAATCAATATATGTTAGAAAATTGACTAAAATACACCGTTGGTCCCTAAACTTGTCTCGGAGGATTGCGATGGGACGAACCACGCCCTTTTCATCGCCACGGGTCCAAGCAAGGCCATTAAATGCCGAGTTGTCCCTTGACCGGTGGGACGGTCAAACCGATTTCCTTGAGGGTATTATAGACCATTCACTTTTTTACCCAACCTAGTAAAATGTAACCCAACCTTCAACCATATGTATGAACGAGCAAGAGTGAACCCTAGAATACAATCAACACACATTCTTCCCAAAGCAAAAAGAAAAACAATAATGGCACAAAACGATAAGGGGAAGGGTTTGTTGAGTTCGTTGAGGAAAGCAGATTGCGCAAATGAAAAGCGTTTGGGTGTTAAGAAGGAGAAGGAAGAGGATGACATCTTGTTATCAAAGTTTAACGATTTGGGAGAAAGGATTACAAAACTAGAAATTTTGTTTAAATATCTTAAGGAAAGGAAGGAAAAGAAGGAAAATGATGATAGGGAGAGTTGTGGGTCTAGCTAAGTGTATGTTTAGTTGATAGTAAACATTTGTAGTTCTTGAGAACATGTAATCGATGAATAAAGTTTTGTGATCTTATTTAAGTAATTGTGTTTGAAATCGTTTTGCATTTCTTAATAAGTTTGACTTACCCAAGTAAGTTACAATTTGTTGGTTTTCATAAGTTTGTTTGACTTTGGTAAGTCAAAATTCAAGATGTTACAATACACCATTGTCAATACATTTTTGTTTAATGCTAAAGCGTTTGCATTTTGAACCCGTGTTTGAAACCACCGCTGTAATTTTTCTGAAAAGGGGGTGTTTGGTTTTGCCGTAACAATTGTTCTTGATAAAAGGGGCCGTTTGGTTTAGGTGATACAAGCGGATGTTTTATTTGATACATTATGATTTAGTGCCAAAGTATTTGCATTTTCACCACATCTTTTAAACCATTGCCTTTGCTTTTGCGAGATACAAGGGGTGTTTGGTTCTCTTGATTAAACTTTTAACGATACAAGGTCTGTTTGGTTTTGATGATACAAGGGCATGTTTGGTTTCTTGATATAAGGGGATGTTTGGTTTGTTGATACTAAAAGCACTAAAATACACCCAATATCACAATACAAAACAGTTAAACAACACATAACCCAAATGATATTTTATCATTAATAAAGTCATTAAACATCATAACCAACTACATCAAATCTAATTTACATATCATTTTAGCAAAACTATCACCCAAAAGACGCCTTTATCTACCCATGGAAAACCAAAATTCGGGCATTATGTTCACCATTTTCTTAACAAACTCTTGGTTGAACCGAATACCTTCATCTGTTTGACCAACAATCTGTATGAGTTGGGCAAGTTGGTTTGTGTGCCTCATTGGATTTTGTTCAACGCATCCACACGTCAGCGCAATTCCACGAGGTCCCGAGCTTGATTCTCTTGTATCGACTCCCTACGGTTGATGATTCTGTCTTGAGATCTTGGCGACCTTGAAGAAGTAACTCCTTAGAATCCTTCTTGGGTAGCCTCATCTTCAAACCAGATAGCCATCCGATCATTAAGATTTGGCGAATCACCACCTCCATGAGTTTGTTTAAAATGGGAAATCGCCATTGGAAAGTTGTGTATGTGTGGAAAAAGTGGTAGATGAGTTTATCGGTAAGAGACGGTGAAGGGTCTAATACTTACTTTTTTTTCACACTCGGTCCCTGAATTTGTCTTGGTTGCCGTTGTCATACTTAAAACTCCCGCCCAATATTCACTTTAGAATACACAACTGGTCCCTCAAGTTGCCAACTTAGGTAAAACCATTAGAAGTTTGACTTTGTTAAGTCAAACTTCTAAAACATACTACCTCCGTCCCAAATTTTATGTCCATTTTGACTTTTATAAACAAACTTTGACCTTAAATATGTTTTTTTGTATTATATAATGCTTAATGAAAGTTATATCAATGAAAATACATTTAAAATTCAATTTCATTTATATATTTTACATCAAGTATTATATAACACAAAAAGATATATTTAAGGTCAAAGTTTGATTAAAAAAGTCAAACTGGACATAAAATTTGAGACGGAGGTAGTATCAAATTATCAATTCACTCCAAAACAAATATTTAGTAATGGTTTTGCAATATTGACTTTACAAAGTCAAATACCATTCTATATATTATTCAACATTCCACTAGCCATCCTTATCATGTAACTTCAAATACCATTATGCCTTTTGCACTTAATCTTCTAAAGGTTTTCAATCCTTCTGACATTACGTCTCTCATTCACAGTTAAGCCATTCACCATTTTCAACTATTGATTAACTAAAGTAAACTGGAAATACAGTTTTACTTGCTACAATCAAATAAAAATGCTAAATGAAAGTTTGACTTTCGAATGTCAAACTTTGATCACCTACAATACGCACAAACATCAACATATGAACAACCAGTCAAAATTACCAAAACTATTTTGCAACATTAATTGTCCAAGGGTATTCAACCCAAAATTAAACTACAACCAATAAAGAAATCTACCACGGTGTGGGGAAGCTCGGTGGAGTTTCAACGACTTCCTAGCCAACTCCCGTTGTTCATGGTATTTTCATTCCCATCGTGACTCCTATCCCTTTGCCTGATATTGATTGTCTTTAGCGACCGGGAACACGCAAGTATACACTTTATTAAAGTTATTTCATGCTTTGTTCTGGGAAAAGCTCGAAGGACCATGGCTGAATGTGCTTGTGTCTACAACAGTGGAAATTTTTTGCAAAGGTAGATCACTAAGCGTGTTTATAGCCTGAAAAATCAAATAGTGTTGAGATACACAAACATGGCAATTTAGGAATGTTTTATTTGATACATATGCATTACAAGACGTACACTTACTCGTTATCCAAAGATTTTCAAATTCGGAGATGACCAAATCATTACAATGGTGAACGCTACCATAACACTATTCCCAAAATCGACATCGGACGACTTAAGGTTAATCGGAAACAAAGGGCACCTTCATCCTAGGATTAGCTTCATGTATCAACTACAACAAGTTTCTGATTAAATTTCATTCTTGTTACACATCTCTATAACATTATAAGTTGTAAACCGAAATTGTTCTTACCGTGCAATCACCAAAATCCAATGTAAGGGTCTCAAGATTTTGAAGTCTTGTCAAGTGAAAGATATCGGATGTTGTGATTGTGGTCACAACATTATAACGACCTAATGACAAATGTAACTTCTTCAAATTCCCAAGTTTTGCAATATCCCATAGTCTCATCTCGTTAGTACTAGGACGATTCATCTTAAGAGACTCAGTGAGGACAACCAAGAATAAAGTCCCAAATCGTACAGCTTAGAAAATTGACATGAATCAATTCTAGGCTTAGTAGATTTGGATAGCCATGAAAATATTCCAAAGTAGCCATAGCACAAACATGAAGTACCGGATGTTTCAACTCACTGCGAGAGTAAAGTTGGGTTGGGAACGAATCGGGTCACCATACCGGTTGTAATAATCGACTCCTCAACTCCATTGTCACCAAAAACAAGAGCCACTCATGAATGCATTCATAATGAAAGTTGTCTATTCCAATAATTGATCTTGGCTCTACAAAGAAAGACAAACTTTCTTATTGGACCCATAAGACGATTTAAGAATCTAGTAACAAGCCTACCATCAAACTCGTATGTTAAATAATAAAAGAAATCCTCATCAAGTATGACATCGGTGAGCAAAGTCCACTTAGACCTCCGGTTTCTCACTAAACTAGAGGTTCTCACCGCTTCTAACAAAGGCAACCGATTCAAAATGTTAGTGATCACTTCATCCGCATGTTGGTAAAACGATCGATCGACATGGTTTTGTTGGAAGTTGGGTTGGTCTTTGAGTTCGAAATGAGGATTTATATTTTGATTTCGATTTGCGCTTTATCGTTTCGGATAATGTGGTTTTATGTGATTCGCAAAGTTGTTTGTTGGGTGGGTGTATTTGTTCCGCGAAATTAAATGCGTGTCGGGGAAGAAAGCGGCTAATAGCCATACTCACAATTGGTCCACAGGGTTGAAGGTTGGGTAGAAAAAGTGAATGGTCTATAATACCCTCGAAGGAAATCGGTTTGACCGTCCCAATTCGGTCAAGGGACTAATCGGCATTTAATGGCCACTGTTTGGACCCTTGGCGATGAAAAGGGCGTGGTTCGTCCCATCGCGATCCTCCGAGACAAGTTTAGGGACCAACGGTGTATTTTAGTCTAGAAAATTTATGAGTGATCGAAAGGGGTTCTTCAAGACTTAACATAAAAGTTTATGTAGTAAAAATCTATATTTTCACAGTTTTGATTAGGGGTGAAAATGAGCCGAGCTGAGCTCGAGCTCGTTTAGGCTCGAGCTCGACTCGTTTATATATAAAAAGCTCGAGCTCGAGCTCGTTTCGAGCCTCACATTTTGAGCTCGAGCTCGGCTCGTGAAATTTTTCACAAGCTCGAGCTCGGCTCGTTAACACAAAGCTCGACTCGTTAACACAAGGCTCGAGCTTGTTAACACGGTTATACGTATAGAAAATATATATACGTATATATTTCTAGGGCTCGTTTAGGCTCGCGAGCCTAAACGAGCCTTTTGTATAGAGCTCGGGCTCGAGATCGATTATTAAATGAGCCCAAACTTAGGCGCGAGCTCGGGCTCGAGCTCGTTTAGGCTCAGCTAGTTCGAGCTTTTTACCGATCCGATCCCGAGCTTTTCACGAGCGGCTCGGCTCGTTTCCACCCCTAGTTTTGATTAACGCTTTATTTTACATGCTTTAGTATATAATTTCACGACGTTGAACCTAATGACTTATGCATGAATACAAATGAGTTGTATCGCTTGAGGTATATTTACGAAGAAAAATATGAGGCCATTAACGACTGGACAACCGATATAGGACTTGAAACATACAAAAATGACTAGCGTTAGCTCCCGGGAACACATCCATATGCATTATCCCGTTACCAAATCTATACACATGGAGTGATTTTTCCCTTTTTGGTACCCAAATGTACTCCCTGAAACTTAGCGTGGGCTGTGGCCCTGAGAGTGGGTGTCACAATGGGCTTCGTCCCATGTGATCAAATTAAGTATACCCATGTCGAGGCATAGGCTGTGGCCCAACGAGAGTTTTAGAAGCTCTACTCTTGATCTTTGGTTTTGAAACAAATGAATCTTTGACAAGCACTTGAAGTAGTGATCGACAAAGGTGTTTTTCGCTAATGATGATATTAGTTTTCACATACACATCAAACCATAACACAAAGTGGCGTATAGATGGAATTCTAGAGAGAAAGTTAGAGGTTTAGGGAACTTAGTGAGAGAAAGTGAAAGATATTATTATGAGCTCTTGACAACTCTCTCTCCACCTTGGGTTACTTTGTGGTAGAAAGTATTTATAGTCTTACATAAATCGCTATTTTATGGGGTCACACATTGGTACATGTAGGATATTAGTTTTCACATACACATCAAACCATAACACAAAGTGGCGTATGATGGATCGAGAGCATGACGGGAGGTGGGTAAAGACCGTCCGTCCTCCACGGTGTTACTTAACTAAATACTACTTAACATAAAGAACTACGACTACGAGCTTTCTAACGATTACATATACTTGAGGTGACCGACTCTTTAATACCGGAATTTCTAATTCCTAACAATCTCCCCAAGGAGGTCACCTCAATCATGTACCAAAATTACATTGAATACAACTAGATAATACATTAACAATTGATCTTGCATTCTTGATGTAGTCCTTTGCTCCTAAGCTCGTAGTCATTGATTCTTCACATTGCATGTTTGGTTACTCCAAGTGGAGGTCTTTTCTTGATCCACGTGATAATAAGTTTGAGCCATCTTTTGAGATCATCGACTATCAAAAATCTCGAGACATCCTTTGTGGTGTTGGTAATATGTGATGTTGTGACTTTAGGACCGACATGCTCACATTACGGATCATGATATCTTCTCATCGAGTAGCGGAAGCTTTTGTTGAATCATGATATTGGCGGCGTAGCGAAGCATGGAGTGAAAATATCGAGTCATTGATGCACTAATCATGATTTCTTTTAGATGAATGTGTTAAGTGAGCATGCGGCTATGGATTGACCGCTTCATTACGATCATTACAAGCGTCGGGTGTACACGCATACAACGATTAGCAATAAATCGCACGAAAGTGTCTTTGATCACTTCGTTGAATTGAGTACACGCCCACGGTTCCCGTTGATCGATACAAGTCTTGCTGTGATCGGTATAATTCGAAGAATTTCCTTGACGGGGTTTCGCGTTGCTCTAGGCGTTGTTCTCAAACCGGAACATCTCAAAGAAGATAACACGGAGTGAGTGAACGGTAATTTTAAGTCCAGCGATTGATGAAAAGAGATTTGAAAAACAATCGTGTATTGCTCAATAGAAATTGTTTTGCAATACAACGAAGGTTTTATTGAAAATCAATTATCAATCATAAAAACACCTTTTGGTTTGAAAAATGAGTACACGGTCGATGTGCTAAAGAAAAGTTTGTTAAGCACAAAGACCGGTTTTCAAAGGTATCCGTCAATCCATAACTGAACCGAGATTGATTCAAGAGATTGAATCGCCCCATTGTTTCATTCGGTTGTCACATGGTTGATCCATATAATAGATCTCACATGCCACCTACCGGAGCTTGTTTGATGTTGGCTCGAGGGCTTTCCATCTTCATAGTGAATATGTAAACACATCACTCGGATGTTACGGCAATACCACAAGGATAATCGTGGGACTCAAGATATAATCTCTCTTTCCACATTGTGTGAAGCAGAGAGTCTTCATTGAAAGTGTCCTAATGAGATTTATTGATGATCTCGTGGCTCTAGACTCAATTTGTGCATATTTGGATCTGTCTTGGGAGACTAGGGAGAGGTCTCCTTCTTCAATATCAACCATCTCTAAGAGAAAGTCGATAGATAATGTCGGTTCCCGTGAGAATGAAACAAGTCCTTTTAAGAGGAACTTGAGTGGTTTGGAAAGTTGAAGTGCGATGCGTCCTTTGGGTCCATGACGTCTTGTCTTCAATACCGATGTTACCATCGGTAGCATATGAATTGAACCCGGTTTACGCCTAAGGTTGAATAAATGGAGGCTATTTGTTTTCACCCTTTTCTCATTCAATTCTTTTAATTCTTCAACCCCTTGATGCTTACGAGACTTCATAGCTAGAACCTTGTTGGGTTTATTCGATTACTAGCTCGGTCTCGATCCGCACTCTTCCCATATCTCACTTTTCTCCTTTTATCATCATACCTAAGGACTTCTACACTAACTAGTGGATTGTCCTGGGTAGATCCCTCCGGTTACGGCGGATCATGGGAACAAATACCTAACCTTATCATCCTTATATCACCGTACATAAAGTAAAGTTGGTCGGTCTATTTGGTATTGTTCATCCGCCATTGGAACCAATTGAAAACCATTTGAAAATCAATTCGGATACTTGTGATATATTATCAAAGCATTTTGTACTGAATTGTTTTGATATTTTAGAACGAGAACTCCCCTCAACATGTGCATCAAGTATTTGAAAATGTTTTGCACACGGAGGCAAGAGAAAGAATTAACTTCTTTGATTACCATTTTCTAAAGATATCAACATCACTTCCTTGATCAAATCAAGTAGATATAGCATTTCGGGAAGGATGAGGTTTCCATAAATTTGCTCCCCTCAATATGTGCCTCGAGGTTTGAAAAGAGTTTTGCACATACTAGAGGAACTTGCACATGAGATAAGTTGATCACATTTCAAATCATAGGTTTAAGATAGATGCTCCCCTCAACATGTGCATGGAAAATTTGAAATCGTTTGTCACATGTGGGAAGGACAACATGTACATCCTTATAAAACCATTTACCGAATTATCGGTTTAAATCCAATTTAAATCACACATTCTCCCCGATCACAATTATCAAATCATTTGAGATTTGTGATCTCTTATTGATTTAAATTGATTTTGAAAGCTTTAAGGGGAATTGTGACTTGATTATGAAAGCGTTTTAAGCGATAAGGATCGGATTTTAAGACTTTAAACTCCATTGATAAAACATGCATGTATATCTTTTGAAAACAATTTAATGCCAAATAACTTTTTAATTTAATTGAAATCATTCTCCCCTCAATCAATGACATAGGTTGTTGATTGAGAGATAGAGATTTTGACAAATAAGTCCGATGATTATCAAAAATAGAGATCGAGTTATTTTTCAAAGCATTTAGTTTTCAATGAGATAAATGTTTATAGAATCGAGCATGGAATTTGAAAACATGATAAAACATGGCTCTGTTCTTTCTTTTAAAACCGGGTTATTGCCTGAAAATGACAATAAACCATTGTTTCTCTTTCTCCCAAAAATATTTTTTGATTTTTTTTTTTTTTTTTTTTTTTTTTTTTTTTTTTTTTTTATAAAAATTCGAACAATATCTAAAGTCCCGTGTCATTCTTTGAATGACAGCACAAAGACCGTAGATATTATCGAATCGAGAAGAAACATGACAGAATGACAATATTTTTTGAAGATTTTTCGAATTTTTCAAATTTTTATGGATTTTGAAAGTTTTATATTTTTCTATTTGATTTTTGAAGGTTTTATAATTTTGTATTTTGTTTTTCAAATAAATATTTACAAGAGATAGATGAAGATAGACCTTTACTCCTCGTCTTCCTCCACGAAGGCGTTTGAGAGTTTCGGTTGAAGGCTTTTCAAACCAAGTCGTGGAAGAATAAACTCAAAACGTTCTCTTGGAAGAGCTTTGGTGAAGATGTCGCTAGCGATATTCGGACCTCACAAAATATAGTTCCACCACACCTTTTCCACTTGTTCCCGATGAAATGATGTCGAATGTCGATATGCTTTGCTCTTGAGTGTTGAACGTTGTTGCATGAGAGAGCAATAGCACTTTATTATCACGATGCGGAGGATTTTGTTGAATTCAAAGCCATAGTCGGATAATTGAGATCTCATCCATAAGATTTGAGCACAACAAGATGACATGGCTATGTATTCAGCCTCTGTAGAGGAAATAGAAGTACTCATTTGCTTCTTTGAAGACCGACTCACAAGCTTATCACCCAAAAGCGAGCACCTCGACGTACTTGACGAGTATCTTGACACCTGCATGATGCGCATCGCATATCTTTGTTAGTGACATACCGGTGTCTTTTGGGTACCAAAGTCCCATATTGATGGTTCCTTGGAGATACCGAAGACCCGTTTAACCGCTTCAAGGTGCTTTTTAGTAGGCTTAGCACGGTATCTAGCACACATGCAAACAATGAACAAGATGTCGGTCTACTAGGCGTGAGGTACATCGGGGATCCAATCATACTACGATATTTTGTTTGGTCAATCATGATCCACGAGAGGTCCTCATCTAGTTTGGTTCGGTCAATCATGGGGGTGTCAACGGGTCACTTGAATCAAATCCAAATTTCTTTAAAATCTCTGTTGCATATTTAGATTGATTTATGAAAATGCCTCGGGACTTTGTGAAATTTGTAATCCCAAGAAAAATGACATTTGTCCCATCATTGACATTTGAAACTTTGAACTCATTTCATTTGAAAACGATCACATTCCATTGGGTCGGTCGAGGCAAAATAATATCATCAACATAAATTTGAACATGAATTAAATGTTTGCACGACTTCACGGTGAACAATGTAGGATCAATGCTCCTTTGATGAATCCGGTTGATAGAAGAAACTTTGACGATGTATCATACCATGCCCTTGGAGCTTGCTTTAAACCGTAAAGAGCCTTCTTCAAGCGATAAGCGTGAGTAGGATGCTCTTGATTCACAAATCCTTGAGGTTGGGCGGCGTGAGCGACTTCTTTAAGATCTCCGTTCGAAATGCCGTCTTCACATCCATCGATAGACTACCATGTTCTTACTAGCGACATTAGCGAAAAGATTACGATTGCCTCGATTCGAGCAAGCTGGAGCAAAAGATTCTTCAAAGTCTATACCCTCCTCTTGACGATATCCTTTAGCAACTAATCGAGCCTTGTTCTTCAACACATCACCATGCTCATCAAGTTTCACTTTGAAGATCCATTTAAGAGCAATAATCATAGCACGATCTGGAGCGGTACTAACTCCCATACATCAAGTCGATCAAACTCATGAATTTCATCTTGCATGGCATTGAACCACTATCTTCATTCATGGCGGTTTAACATCTTTTGGTTCGATCTTAGATAGTACGGAGTTGAAGAAACACCATAAGGCATCGGTTGCAAGTTGTTTCGGGTTGATACAGAGACGAGAGGATTTCCAATGATGTTGTCTAATGGATGATCGTGAGTCCATTTTACGAGGTGTTCATGTGGCGGTTGTTGAGGCGAGGTAGGCGAGTCGATGTCTCACGAAGAAGATGGTTCGATGATGATTCGGGAGTAGCAAATATGTTTTCAAATGGAGCATCTTCGAGGGTAGCAAAGGGATTAACTTCATCATTGATGCGAAACATTTCCATGATGTACATTTGAAGAATGATGATTTGTTGATGAGGCGAAGGATCGTGACGGTGCTTCTTGACTTAAAGATATTGAGGCGAGGATTGACTTCATTCACGGGAATATGAACATCCTCTGTTGTAGGGATCAACACCTCATTAGTAATTGAATCATACAGTTCATCAAACATAGGATCAAACAATTTCTTTAAATCATCTTGGATGGAGGTACATATGGAGTTTCTTGAGAAGAGTTTGGAACAAGGGATGAACCAATGGGACTTTTTTTGAAGTCACGGGTCTGAGTGGAGTGTCCGAGAGCCATTTGACCGGTCGACTCATCAAGCGTAACGTGAATTGTTTCCATGATATTTCGGGTTCTTTTGTTGTAGATTCGGTATCCCTTTTGTTTGAAGCATATCCTACAAATACTCCAATGTCGACTTTAGCCCTAAGTTTGCCTAAGTCTTGACCCTCATTAGTTGGATAACACAATGCACCAAACACACGAAGGAAAGAGATTAGGTTTTCATTGTGGACAAGTTCATATGGAGTTTTCCATGAGCAGTGTGAATCGAGAACGATTTTGTGTGTAGCATGCGGTGGCAATAGCTTCACCCAGGAGAAACATTGGAACCTTTGAGTAAATCGGCATTGTTCTAGCGGCTTCTACAAGAGTTCGATTTCGTCTTTCAACTACACCGTTACATTGAGGAGTTCGAGGCACGCTTCTTTGATGGTTGATTCAATGCTTTCATAGAAGTCACTAAGTTGTTTGTTAACAAACTCGGTTCCATTGTCTGTTCGGATAATTACGGCGATTTTGTTAAGTCGAACTGCGCATTTGTTTGATGAGTTTGATGATGATATCAGGAGTTTCATCCTTTGTCCTTAAGAACTTGACCCAAGTGAATCTAGAGTAATCATCAACCACAACCAACACATATTTCTTACCAAAGATGTTCTGCACTCTCATTGGTCCACACAAATCCATATGAAGGGTATGAAGAACTTCTGTAATTGAGTTAGTAGGTTTGGGTTTATGGGCATACTTCTTGCTTTTCCCAATTGACATCTTGAACAAAGATGATCCTTTTCATACTTTAGTCTAGGTAAACCTACAACTAAGTCCTTTACGGAAAGATCGTTGATGGTGCGAAGTTCAAGTGATTGAGGCGACGATGCCATAACCATGACTTTGTTTTGAAGCCTTTGATAACAAGCGATTGGAGAAGCCCTCATCATATCATCGATAGAGATGGTGTAGAGATTTGAGCCACGAGTTCCTTTTAACAGTTCCTTACCATTAAGATCTCTAACAAAGCGGTATGTTTTACGAAGGCTACTTGAGATCGAAATCACGAATTGACCAACGAGAGAGCAGTTATGACCCAAACCTTCCACATAGTAAACTCTAGAGATGACACTATCACCAACAACATAATCTCCATAACCCATAATAGCACCGAAATGATCATTACCAAATCTAACGATCCGATGAATTTGCTCACGAAGTTCATGAGCGACCGGTCTCCAATCATATGCTTGGAGCGACTGAGTCCGGTACCACGAGCGATTTGAGCGATCTGCGGTTGAACACGAGACAAGAATGGATAAGCGGATAATTGGGATCCCCATGCAAGAATGGGTTCCATTTGGTTAGTAACAATGTTTGGAACACCCACATCGAAATAGAAGCATTCATATCGAAAAGTGAGGCAATGGAATCATTGTGAATAGATACGATACTAGTGTCGACATTAGCCACATACACGGTGTGATCACTTCTTAAGGAATAGTTCTACCGGTAGGCATCCATTTACTAGTGGGCATTATCGATTAGTCTTATGACCAACGGTATCCAATAAAAGCCTATCTTCTTGAATGTTCTTCCTGTGGGTTTCCATTGTTTTCTAACTTTCTTTCGTTTATGCCTTTTAGCCTTTTTAGCATGAATTTTGCATTAACAATATTAATGGACAATTAACATCATTAAGCGGAACATTAACACCACATTCATGATTAGAAAGCGAAATTCAAGCGGACATCGGTACAAGGTTTGCAAATAGTATCGAATTGAATTAATTACGATGCGCCTATGGCTAATACTAGAATCAACACGATTCGTTTTATTCAATTCAAGCTTAAAGTTCCTAGATTGTTCTTCTACTCTCTTCGGTGCACATTCTTAGCTTGAGAGGTCCTATCATTCCTTGTATTGTCTTGAGACTTTGACCTTCTCCTTTTAATGTCACCGATTACTCTATAGAGGAATGGGAACATTAGTTGGTTTAACTACTCTTTGCATCACTGTTTAGATGTCTTTGGGATCTGAACTACATGCGGGTGCACTATGGTTCACATTCTTAAAACTAGAGTCTTGAGATTTGTACTCCTAGAAGGCACACTTGAGTTCTCTTTCTTAGCATTGGCGGATCTATAATCGAAACTACTCAAAGGCACACTACGGTTCACATTCAAAACATTGGGAATCGAGTGCATATCATACTTGGCATTAGGCATCGAACATGGAATCAAAGGGTTAACTCTCTCACCTAATGTCTTTGGGCATATTGTGATCAAGCATTCTAAGATTTCTTGAGATCGTTTGGCATATAAGCATGCATGTCCAATTGCATTATCATGAGGTTTCTCTAGCTTATCCTCTTCAACAATCTCACGTAGGCATTCTAAGCAATCCTTAAGAGATGAGAAGTATGTTTGAATAGCTAGTTTGTTGTTCCTTAGATGAGGAGGGACATATGTTACAGACAAAGCATATTTATTACAAGATTGAACCTTTGATACACCATTCTCCCCATTGGTCATTGGCATTTTCCTTTTACGACTCTTGATTCTCAATTTCCTTTTGCAATGAAGCTATTTGTTCGTTATTCTTGTTACGAGTGACCTTAATTGATTCAAATAACTCATTGAAATGACGTTTAACCTTTTCATTTTCTTCTAGAAAACTTTCGTTTTCCTTTTGTAAAGCATTTACTAAGTTTTGAAGATGAAACGTTTGAGAATTCGAGAATCTAAAGGAGGAGGCATTTGGGAGCTGTCATATTGTTCGTTTGACCCTTTAATTGAGAGATTTGGGCTTTCAACTTTACGATCGTGTTGCACCGAGCTTGAATCATTCATCACGTTTGTTAATTTGAAAAGCGCATCAAACTCGGAGCATCGAAGATGTCTTGACATTTGAAGTTTTGACATTTTCTTTGAGATGTTGATATTTTAGTTGTAAATTAAAATGCTCAACTTCTAGTTTAGAAAAATGTTTAACGAAATTGTCGTGATCATCGATTCAATTTTCTCGTTTAGTTTAGAATTAGTTTTTCAAGCTCAATGACACGATCATGGGAGACTTTCGGGCCACAGATAGTTCATGAAATTTGGAAGCATTAATAGAGCAATTTGAAGCGTTGAAAACACATCTTGAGCAACACATTCGATAATAAGATTCTCATTTAATGTATGCAAGTTCTTTCTCTCAATCTCATTATATTTCGATTGCGCTCATAGTCACTAACTTCAACAACCATTGCATCAAATTCCTTTTCCATTCCCTTAATATCGGTTTCTATCCCTTTTAAGACTCTCAAAGTGATCTTTTAGAAGTTTAAAGAAGGGCATGACCTCGATTAAATAACATTCTTTCATTTGTTCAAAACCCTTTCTCCTTGATTATACCGGTGGGTGTGATCCTTTTCTTGCAAGTTTTCTCAAAATCAACAAATAGTTGAAATATAACGTATTGGCTAATTAATGTCTTGCTTTTAGTGGCAATTGTTCTAGGTACAAGATGCATTGGTGTATTAGGAGGATACACGATCGCTCTAGGCATTTTCCAAAGGGAGGGTTTGTTTCAACAATATTTTCCGCTTTACGCTTATCTAAATCCTTTTCTAGAAGACTTGCTCGGAGTCGACAATGTCGAGAGGCTTAAACTTGTTCAAGGAAATCCAGTTTTCCTTCTTGTAGTCATGAGGAGTGATAATTATTTTTTCTCTTTGCATTTAGGATCATTTTGTTTCTTATTCATCTTTTCCTAGTGATTTCATTTGATTTCTTATCTTCCTCGATTACACTCAACACAACTAGGTTTCTCTCTAGGCTTAAGGATTTCATTACCATCATAAAGCACCTTATGAGCATTTCTAGCCTTTTTAATTACCTCTGGATTTGGTTCCTCAATAAGGGAATGCTATGCTTATCGCTTAAGACTCGATGTTTAGTGACCATGTGAGCGATCGAATGGTGTTTCCTTGTATGTACAACTTGTTTTCAAGTTTGTTTTCAAAGTTTTCAGATTAGAAAAATCTCTCAAGAGTTTTGATTCCTTTGCATTAAATTCTTGCTTAAGCATTTTCACATTTTCTTGAAGTTCTTGTTTTGCTTATTTGTTTTAGAAAGTTTTTCTTGCAAGGAATTTAATTCTTGTTTCAATACTTCTTCTCTAAACTTACTTTTTCTAATTCTTTATGCACTTGGTCATCCATTTCCACTCACGGTGGTCAACTCAAATTTAGCCCGTTGTTCATAAATAGCAACACGTTCTTTATAGGCATTTAGTTCGAAATTACGGAATCATCGAGGCACATGCGGTGTATTCATCAAAAACATAGTCATTGTTGATGCGGAAGATGCATCACTTGGTACAACTTCACTTTCACTTTGTTTCACATATTGATCATATGGGACAATATCGATATTACCCATATTTTCAATATTTGATTCAATAGTTTCGATTGATTGTACTTTGTCATGCATCTGTTGCACATCGACATCATCGTATAGTTTTAATACCTCGAGATGAGCTTGTCATGGGATGGGCCACTAGTGGTGAAGAAGAGACCTTGGGAGAAACCATTGGAGAAATGCTAGCCATAAAAATTGTGTGTGCCGTAGGTCCATCATCCACATCAGTCGTATGCATCACGGTCGGCGACTTGAAAGGCATTCGATGATTGTGACCTATCTCTGAATAAATTGCTCATCCACATCGCATCATAGGTCTTGGCATTGCCCTCGGCAAGAAATAACAATTCCTCTTCATCCAAAGGCACCATTGTCCCGAGCTTGTGCCGTGACATCTTATCTCTGAAGTAATCGGCGTTCATGGGCGCTTTGGAGATGTGCGGTTCCTTGCAATGTGTCCTCACCACCACGTTATAACATTTGATTGGCTTAGCTTGACCTTGGTTACCATTCCTTCCTCGATTACGGTTGCCAACATAACCTCTCCCGCTCCACCTCTTCCCCGATCATCTTGTCTTTCTGAGCTGGTTGCACCACGATCCTTCCATCTTTAACGGTGGCTTGATTGTGTGGGTTAGATCTTTGTTACGAGGTTGTTGTTGGTTTGTGGGAGAGAATTCATGTTTTGACTAATGAGAAGAGCTAGTTGATTAATGAAGTTACCACGTGTGCATCGACATCGACTTGTTTGAACATAGGATCGGGAATGAGTTTGTGATTACCATTACCCAAGGGTATGACTTGTGATGCTTTGGTTGTGATTCCGATGTTTGAGTAGAAAGTTTTTGAGTCATTAGATGAGCTTGTCTCTCCTGGTTGGTTTTGAACGATTGAGAATCAATTTTTCAAACATAGCATGTCTCTCATTACGAAGGAGGAAGGCATAGAGTTGCTCATAGTTTGTATTCTTCAATCCTTTAGTGAGCTTCACGTGTGACAAACTTGTGCCATTCGGGATTCATGTTGTTCACAAATTTTGAGTTCGGTGAATGTTAGGCATAGTCATTCGATGTTCCTCATGTCATTCACTAACTTATGAAATCTCACATAGTACTCATAGACATTCTCATCGGTTTCATCTTGAAGTGCTCAAATTAGTCATAGAGTTGGGATTCTCTGTCTTCCATAGTTAATTACGAACACGAGAGAAGCATCTTAACATTATCCCAAATTGCCTTTGCATCGGTGTTATGATTGATCGACTTGTAGATGTCTTTAGGAAGACCTTGAAGAACAATGTTTGAAGCCACGATATCGCATCGAATCTCTTTTATCCTTATCATCAAGCTCATCATACATCTTAGGTCCATCCATTCCGTAAACAGAGTACCATCTTCATTAGTATCAAGTATGTCTCTAGTCGTCTCAACTCGATATGGTCCTTCATCAATGGATTTGAGAATGTTGACACCATTTTCCTTTCAAGGCAATACAATCGATTCGTTGAGCCCAAGAATCGTAGTCGATTCTGTCGAAGCATGGGTGGGCGAGTATCTCGAGCCAGTTGCTTGAACATCCTCGACAGCATGGAGATGATAGTAGGAGCGTTGGTAGACATGTTAACAGTTATGGGATTTTATAACTCTATGATTAAACCGGAAATAGATTCTTTCACGGGTTTTACTAAATCAAGAGAAACCGTAAACAATCACTCAAGTCGCTAAAAGATAATGCACTAAGTCGCTAGAAGATAATGCACTAAGTCGCTAACACTTAATTAGCTACACCACTAAGTCGCTAGAGTCCCAAGTCGCTAGACAAATGCAAGTCGCTAAGTAGTAACTCGCTAAGCCTCAAGTCGCTAGCAAAATTTTGGCGACAATTAAGCTACTCAAGTCGCTAAAGATACAAGTCGCTAAAGAGCAACTCGCTCTGAGACCAAGTCGCTATCACCAAGTCGCTACCCGTAGTGGAGAGTCCACTACTTGTCTTGTAAATCGCTAGATCTAAGTCGCTAGGTTTAAAGCGTAACTCGCTACAAATTTGTAAAGCAAGTCGCTACGAAGAAACTAATCAGTGAGTTAAGTCGCTAGCATGAAAAACCACATAAACATCACTTTTCAATCCAAAACAACCCAACCAAGATGATTTAAGCTTACCAAATGAAAACCTACACACTTGTGATGATTCTAAACATAAAAGTACTAACAAAATCCAAACTTTAACCCGAGAAATCAACCAAATGATGCAAAAACCACTAAACTTTTCAAACTCAAAACCACCTAAAACCACTAGAAATCCAAAGATGTGCAAGATATGATCTAACCATGGCTCTTGATACCAATTGTAGGATATTAGTTTTCACATACACATCAAACCATAACACAAAGTGGCGTATAGATGGAATTCTAGAGAGAAAGTTAGAGGTTTAGGGAACTTAGTGAGAGAAAGTGAAAGATATTATTATGAGCTCCAACTCTCTACCTTGGGAGGTAGAGTATTTATAGTCTTACATAAATCGCCACACATCGGTGTGGATCGTGTGGGTATCGGTGCATACTACTTAACATAAAGAACTACGACTGGGTAAAGACCGTCCGTCCTCCACGGTGTTACATTAACTAAATACTACTTAACTTACAAGAACTACGACTACGAGCTTTCTAACGATTACATATACTTGAGGTGACCGACTCTTTAATACACACAACAGTCTCAATTTCTAATTCCTAACAATGTCTAGTTCACCATTTGACACACAAGAGGTAACTTATCAAATAGGCTCAGATTATTAGCTTTTTAGCTCATGCTGGCTGCAAATTCAGTTTTGCCATGCCAAAACTCTTAAGTTTTTTAAAAAAAAATCATCGTTGCCTTTTTTTAGCTCAATTTTTTTCCATCAAAAGTTGCAAAGTGACCTAAAATGATCACTTTACCATCCATTAATGAAACGTTTTTAGACCAAAACACTAAGTTTTTATCATTAAAGTTGCAATGTGACCTAAAATGATCACTTTGCCATCCAGTAATGAATAATGGGGTGCTTGGCTAGAGTATCACCCCTGCAGCCCAACAAGGGTCATGCTATGGAGGCACCCCAAACCTGCAAAACATAACGGAACAGATAATCATAATCAACGAAACATATACCAAATTTTTTTAGATCTAAATTTTTTTTTAGATAATCAAAGAAAACCAAAGATTTTAATAAACCAACCTTCAAATTTTTTTTCAACATCTTAAAATATTTCTAGATCTAAACAGATACCAACATTCAAATTTTTTTTCAACCTCGTAAATTTTTTCAAGATCTAAAATATTTTTAGATCTAAAAACTTAACCGAAAAAGATACCACCAACCAACGAAACAAACAGATACCACAACATCACCACCGTAACAAACTTAAACAACGAAACAGATACACCACAGCATCATCACCATTTTTAGATCTAAAGTTTTTTTAGATTATCAAAGAAAACCAAAGATTTTTATAAACCAACCTTCAAAATTTTTTCAACCTCGTAAATTTTTTTCAATATCTAAAATATTTGTAGATATAAACAGATACCAACCTTCAAATTTTTTTTCAACATCGTAAATTTTTTTCAAGATCTAAAATATTTCTAGATCTAAAAACTTAACCGAAAAAGATACCACCAACCAACGAAACAAACAGATACCACAGCATCACCACCATAACAAACTTAAACAACGAAACAGATACACCATAGCATCACCACCATTTTTAGATCTAAAGTTTTTTTAGATTATAAAAGAAAACCAAAGATTTTTATAAACCAACCTTCAAATTTTTTTCAACATCGTAAAAAGATTCAAGATTTAAAATATTTTTAGATCTAAAAACTTAACCGAAAAAGATACCACCAACCAACGAAACAAACAGATACCACAACATCACCACCATAACAAACTTAAACAACGAAACATATGGTAATATCACCACCAACGATACCACCACAGTATCACCACCATTTTTAGATCAAGATTTTAGATCTAAAATGTTTTTAGATCTAAAATTTTTAGAGAGAGAGAGAGAGATAAACAGCTTTGACAGATATGAGTACCACACCTTTGACAGGAGTGGTAATATCAAGTCAGAGAGAGAGAGAGATACCACCAAAACCATGTGCGCACATGGTTTAACAAAAAACGCATATACAGCCTCAAAACCACACACGTAACCACACACACAAATAAAACACACTCTTTATAAACGTTTTATATAAAATATTTTATAAAAGTATTTTAAAAGTATTGTAATAAAAGTTTGTAACAAAATTTTGTAAAAAAAAAAGTATACAAATGTATTTTATAAAAGTTGTAATTTTTAAAAGTATTTTTTAAAGTATTTTTTAAAAGTATTTTTTAAAAATATTTTTAAAAGTATTTTAATATAAGTAACAAAAGTTTGTAAAAAAAATGTATACAAATGTTGTTAAAAATGGTTTTATAAAAGTTGTAATTTTTATAAAAGGTTCAAAGTTTTTTAAAAAGTTGTAATTTTTATAATAGTTGTATTTATTATTTTTTAGGTGTTCCGTGATGAAGTTGTTTTAACCGATTGGGTGCAAGAAACTGCTGAATCGAACGGTTTTCTTATTGTTAAAGGAAGAAATAAAACAGATAGGCGCTATAAGTACTCGATCGAATTTAAGTGTTCTAGACATGGGACGTTTGCACGTGAATGTCTAGAAGATGAACTTCAACGGCAGACTGGTACCGCTAAAATTAATTGCCCATTTAGATTACTGGTGAAATACATAAAAGGTCAAACTAATGGTTGGATCTTGAGGGTCAAGTGTCCGAGGCATAATCATCATTTTGTAGACTCGTTCCATTGTTTTTCACAGGCCATGCGATTAAAAGAAAATGAGTTAGTTTTGGTGAAGCAGTTGACAAAACAGCATGTAGCACCACGAATTATACTTTCTTCACTAAAAGAGAGCGATCCGAATAACGTGTCTAGCATTAAAATGGTATATAATGCACAAGAAAAGATACGTCGTGCCAGTCGTGGTGATTTGACTCCGATACAACTCCTTTTAGTACATTTGCAGTGTCAAGGTTATACATATTACCCCAGGGTAAATGAACACACCAATGAGCTGGATGAAATATTTTTTGTTCACCCGACGTCATATGCCCTGTGGACAACATATCTGGAAATCATGCTGATGGACTCCACATACAACACCACGATGTTTAAACTGCCATTCTTTACAATTGTTGGGGTTACTCCAACAAACACAACATTCTCAATGGCGTTTAACTTTTTGGACAAGGAAAAAGAGCCAAATTTCAAATGGGTGTTGGAATGTGTTAAGTTGGTGATACAAGAACAATATTACCCGCGGGTTATCGTCACCGACAGAGATTTAGCGTTGCTTGGGGCATGCAGAGAAGAATTCCCAAACGCAAACAAATTACTTTGCCGATGGCATATCAATCAAAATGTGCTCAAGCATTGCAGACACAAATTCGATTCGGTAAAGGAGTATGAGTCCGTTAGATGGACATGGGATTTGATGGTTACAGCTCCGACCGAAGATGTGTTCACGCATTATTATCAGCACCTGCAGGATTTATTAGTCCAAAAACATGGTACTTACCCATTAATAATTTTTTTATTATTATTTAATAGATAACTACTCGAATTGTTTTCTCACTTTATTAATTCTTTATTTTCTCAGATGTTTTGCGGTATTTTCATAGCGGTGCGACATTACGTTCGCATGTTTGTTTCGTACATTACCGATGAATATCGCAGCCTTGACGGAACAACAACATATAGAGTTGAGAGTCAACACTACCGTTGAAGTTACACTTGGGCTCCACATCTGATGCCTTAGACACGTTGTTGTGTTCGGTCGACAAGATTATAGTTGTGCAAGAAACTGCGATCGAGCCTCTTTGAATACAAGAAAAATCAAGAAACGCATGCGTGTAAGGCGGACTATTTAACGAATTGCGGTATAATGTTTCAAGAGATGCTTTACTACTCATACTCGCAGAAAGTAAACGGGATGTAGACCCACATGAATATGGTCATCAGTTGCGGTTAGTTTATGGTTTACCATGCTATCACGAACTGTATTACCTTCAAGCAAACTGTATGTATTTTAAATTTATGCCTATCAAGTTATTCTCCCCGTCAATACCGATAATTTTAACTAGTTCCTTTTTTCGAATACAGGATTGCCTATTCCACTTGATTTTGTTGATCATTTTTGAAGAACACTAAGCGTTCCACGGCTTTGTTGTCCGAAATACTCAAGAGCCCGATGAGCTGAATATCCTCAAGAGCCTCAAGGGCTCGAAGAGCTGAATATTTTCTTGTCAAGATGACGTACAAAATTCCAAAGTGTTTTACCAAAGCATCGTCGTTGTCAAAAAAATATGTTAAACAGGGCTCGGAGGTATATCGCTCTGAATCATGTCAACCCAACAACTCTTTGTTAAAGAAAGTAATCGTGGAAGTCCGAGCACAAAGGACAAGAAATCCAAGGCTAAACAAAATATCCCAGATTTGAACGAAGAACCCCCCACAGGGCACCGCAGAAGCTACACAAAACCTAAAAAAGTCTGAGACTTAAATGAAGAAGCTGCAAGACATAGTTCATATGTGGGAGAGCCTTATAACATCCCAGACTTGAATGAAGGACCTAGCGAGGGCGACTTAAGACACGACTTGTACGTTCCAGATGACAGTAGCGAATATTTTTTGGCTCAAATTCCACCTCTTTTCTGACGCTGGATCCTAGGGATCTTTAACGTGGAAGGTGTTGGAAATTGTGGCTATCGAGCTCTTGCCGTAGGTCTTGGTCATCACGAACGAATATGGCCCAGAATTCGAGCTTTTGTCAGGGAAGAGGTAGACAATAACGAGGACGTTTACGGGAAAATGTGGGGGAATTGGTTTGCAACTTTTCGTAACTCGTTGAATTGGTTTGAAGGTCCAGCACCCTACGGTTACTGGATGACTATGCCAGAAACGGGCGTGGCTGTTTCTACAGCTCTTAACCGTCCAATTGTATGCATATCCAATTCACAATCTATTATGTGTCTTCCGCTGAGAGATGGTCCAAATACAGCACAACTATTGTCCCCCGTTGTGATTCTTCGTGTGGGGGAAGGCCAGGCTGCTCACTTCGTTCATGCGGTTCTTGATGCAAACTCACCACTCCCGTATACTCACCCACAATGGATATGGTTCAGAAATGACTTGGCCGCGGGATGGGCACATATGTTTACTCAACGACAGAGCATGTTTAGAAGGACGTAGAAAACGATTATTGATTTATATTGTAAATGACAAAACATGTATAGACGATTACTGATTTATATTGTAAATGACAAAACATGTATAGACGATTACTGATTTATATTGTAAATAACAAAACATGTATAGAGGATTACTTGATTTATAGTAAACGACTCGTCATCTTTTATTACTGATTTACGCACATCTCGGTTCTTCCTCATCTTTTGTTACAGAATCGGATGACATTCGATGGAGGAAATTCATTGTGTCAACAACACACCCGCCGTGTTGAGAGTCCAGTTATGTGTCTTCTTCTCCATCTTATGTGCCTCCTCTCCGCTATATCTCCAAATGCAGATGAGGAGAATTTTATACACCGTCCTCCGGTTATTCCTCATCTTTTATTACAAATTGTCTCCGTTGACGAGTACGAGGGAGAGATTGCCGGATTGAGGAGACGCATTTCAGAGTTAGAGTTTCGTGTTGGACAAATGGCAGCATCATTGGAGCGACTACGCCTCGTGCGTGATTGATTTTAGTTTCTAGTTATATCGTGATTTTGTGAACCATGTATCAACTATTAATCTATAACAAGATTGGTTATTTATGTATTCGAAGCTTCTAATTTTGTGAACCATGATATTACTGATTTATGTTGTGAATAATTATACAAATTCTTTTGGCCAGATGCAACAAGAAAATCCTTTCTTGTGTCGTTGTCGATGTGGATTTATAATTGAAATAACATCCCACAAGCCGAAAACTTGTGGTCTGAAGTATTATGCATGTCCTTTGTCAAAGGTAAATAATTAAACGTTTGCTTATTTACGTAAATATATCAATAACTTGCTTGTTTAGAATACATTTCTTATAATTGTTTCATCATGTAACAGCCAGGGACTGAAGACTATGGGTGTCGATACTTCATGTGGAAGGAAATATTTCAACAAAAGTACTTTGGTCAAGCCTCATCTTCAACGCAGTGCTCAAACTGTGAAACTAAAGATAAAACGATCAACATGCTATTGGCTCGAAACAATTTGTTGAAGGCAAGAATAAAGACGTTGGAGGCATCACTGGAATTGGCAAGAAATCCAGTTGATCACGCATGTCAATCGAGTGGAATACTCTATGAGCTTATAGATGACATTAATAATCTTCATGTGTAGTAGATTTCGTTGTAATATTAGTAACATTTGTTGTTGTACTTGTTTAATGTTTTAATGTCTAATGTTTTATTGTTATTGTTTAATTAAATGGAAACAAATACACAATTAAAAAAACATAACATAAAATAAATTCCATATAAAAACACTACACAATTAAATACACTATACATATAAAAACATTACACAAATAAATACACTATACATATACCTAAACACTACACAATTAAAAAAAAATGTACAACCGCCGTTGTACGGACATGGGCCCCACAAAGCTATTGGGTGCATGGCTAGGAATATATGGGGTGCTTGGGCAGGCTCACCCATTTTTATGATTTCTGCTTTGGGGGTTTGACCTAGAAGATAGGATGAAGGCATGTATTGTTTTTGTGACCTGTGCTGCGTGTAGTGGAGGTGTCAAGATAGGTTTTCTATTAATTCTAATTAATATTATTCACTATCTTGGGTATTTTGTGTTCCGTTGAGTTAAATTGTAATTGTGATGCCCCGATTTAGTACAATTTTATGAGGTGATGCTTCTGAACCCGTTTTTGAAAAAGTATTAAAAACACCAAGTTTCCCATTTCGGGAGATTATCATAATTTTTTTTGCCCTTACTGTAATGTCGGTACGCGCGCGACATCGGCCCTTTCAGGAGAAACGAGATAACCTCTCATTTTAATTTTTTTTACTTATCAAAAGATATTAGTAAATAACAAATTTTCCCTTTTCAGATAAAGTTATGAAATGCTAAAGATTTATCGTAAACTACAGTGTGCGGGTTATCTACCCAAATCAGCTATGTAAGCTAGTGTATGCTTATTTTAATATGCTTAGTGATAATAAATTCTCATTTATTATTAAATAATAGATGGAAAATTACCGTGTGTCACATTGTTTGTGTTCAAATTTTTGTTGATCTATTTGAGAAATCAAATCATTTTTGGAAGCGACAAGTTCTCGTATCTGTCTTTCTAAATCTTGTTCTTTTAGATATGACTTTTAAAAAGCGACTTCAAAACTGTTTTCACGTTTTTCTTTTGTTTCTAAATTTTCAAGTTGTTTCTTATAGCATTCAAGATCCTTAGTCAATAGTGCAACTTTTTCATGAAGATTTCCATTTATCTCATTGCACTTATCAACTTGAGATTGGGTGGTCATAAGTAAGGTCATGAGCTATGGATCTGGATTAGATGAAAGTGCAACTTGTTCTACGTGAGTATCAACATATTCATCAGTGGGATCATAAAATGTAACCACAAGGTCAACTTGATCATCAAATGTAACCATGGGGTCAACTTGATCATCAAATGTGACTACAGGATCAACTTGATTATCATCTTGATGAGATGTTGATGCTCATTTTTTAACACTTTGTTCCTTGTCGGATGCAGATAGAGGCGGAGATACCAGATCATGTATAAGACATATATTAGGATCCGGTACCTAAGACAAGCCATCAGTATCATAAACTGGGCATGTTTCACTCATGTGAAGTTCTTGCATGTTTGCCATTAACATTACAGATGCGTTAGCTTGCAAGTCCTCCATATCATCATCGGATTCTGCATTGGCCATGAAGCTTTGTTCCTTTTCTGTAAGAGTTCCACCAGCTTCATCTTTAAGAGCCAAGAGTAAAGCTTCCTTGTGATAAGCACTTCCCCTGGTTCTCGGTTTTGGACATGCAATAGCCAGATGACCCTTCTCATTGCAGTTATAGCATCTAAGACACGTATTCCCATTCTGAACATTCCTTTTCTCAACAATCTGAACCCTTTGCTGAGGAGCAGCCATGTTGTTCCTTCTAGAAGCATTATAACCAAGTCCACTCCCCATGTAGCTACCATTTTCCATTGGATGACCATTATTTCTATTCTGAATTTCAACCCTTTCATTTTGAACAATAGCTTGATTCCTTGTATTAGATGAGGTACGAATACGGATGTTGGATTTGTTTGCAAATCTCCCGAAGGCACGAGCAATGAGTGCAAATCCTTGATTCAACGTATTGAATGCATCTTCATCATTCTGTGTATCACTGTAGAGTGCTGAATCTGATTTGTTGTTGTAAGGAACCAGTGAGTATCATTTGATTGCTTTGAAGGATCATATGGAGTGATCTGGGCGGATGGTGTCTGCTGAGTAAAGCCTTGTTGCTGCTGTGGGAATTGAGGAAATTATGGTGCACAAGACTGAGCAATCAAAGCAAGTGAATTAGCATTAGGCAAAGGTGCATAAAGTCCATGGAGAGCTCTATCTTTGTCCACTTCCTTTTGATGGTGCTTCAGATAATCATACAACAACATGTATTTTTCATTGTGAAGGTTCTTAGCTTGACGTATAAACGTGACATACTTCTCCCAATCTGGACCGAGACAACTTAGAAACTTTGTGTTGATTGCAATTCTGGGTAAGATTATGTTGTGTCTATACAAATCATTGATGATGTTTGTGAACCGATGATAGTATGACTCTAATGACTCCCCTGGATCAATCATGAACATTTCATAATCTAGGTAAAGTTTTGATTCCATGTCTTCCTGATTGAGTTCAGTGCCTTCCATTAAGAGGTGAACATGTTCCCACATGTCTTTTGCAGTCTTCTGAGCATCAATGCTGCGAAGAATCGGATTAGGCAATCCCAGAAGAATATATGCCACTGCAAGCTCATCAGCTTCTTGGTGAAGAATCTGTTTTGCAGTGAGTTGAGACTGAAGGACAGTTGTGGTAGTGTCATCCCTTGGTGGATTAGCCGTTGGATCACCAGGAATTGTTACAGTAGGCATTTGAAAATGACCTTCAAGAATGACCTTCAAGAATATTTTCCATGTGGTTTCTTGAGATCCTAGAACCTAAAGAACCGACTGACCCATTGAACATAGTTTCCTGGAGTCAGCATTGGAGGTCTATCAAGAGATCCAGCTTCATGAATGGATTGTTGGCAGCTGATAGCCTCACACATCTTTGCAAACCAATGAGGTTCATTATGTGTCACAGTTGATGCATGTATGGTATACTTGGCTAGGAAGTGATATGGAAAGTAGTTTGCATATTTAGGTTGTTGTGGAGGGAGTTGTTGAGGGAATTATTGTTGTTGTGGTTGTGCATATTGATGTGGGAGATAATTTCCATGTTGTTGTGGTTGTTGCTGAAATTGTGGTTGAGGATATTGTTGTTACTGCTGAGGATATTCATGAGGAAAGTAGTTAGAATATGGTGGTTGAGACATCTTGAAACTTGTGTTGATGATGGATCTTTGTAGATGAATGAAATGTGATTTGTTGTTGAAAGTGTGCTTGTTTGTAAAAAAAACTCCTTAGTCGTAAGGTTGATGTAGCTTACTCGTAAACTGATCCTTAGTCGTAAACTTCCTTCTTACTCGTAAGATTATCTTACTCGTAAACTTTGTGGCTTAAATGTAATCTTATTCGTAAACTCAAGACTTGGTCGTAAAAACCTTACTCGTAAGAGAATATCTTATTTGTAAAGTGTTACGCGTAAGTGTTGACCTTATTCGTAAGAATAGGTTAAAAACCAAAATCTTTCAAACTTGTCCAAGTTAGAAAGATATCCACAAGTCGAAGTGTTGCCCAAGCTTATCCAAGCAAAGGAAACACTAAGTCACAATTAACTTTGAAGATTTTGAAGAAGATTCCTTATTCGTAAGATTGCTTATTCGTAAACTCTTGGCTTGTTCGTAAAGCTTAGTCGTAAGATTAGGGTCTTCTTATTCGTAAGAATAGGGTTTAAGTTACTTGTAAGATTAGGGTATTACGCTTATTCGTAAACACACCAGAAATGACCAAAATAAGTTTTAAAGCTCTAAAACGCTTTGTACACTCGACTCTTTTAATGAAACAGCTTCAATAACACTTAAATAACAAGAAAGTTTTGAACTTTAATACCCAAAGTGAAATTTGTGCTTATTCGTAAAAGTTGATGAACATGAAGAAGCGAGTGAAAAACGATTAAAACCACGTAAAGTTTCAAACTTTTTGCCAAAACTAAGACTCTAAACACTGTAGTAACCTTAAAACTTTCCAAGTTTCAAGATTGGAGTGCTAAAATAAAAGTTTACGCGTAATGAATGGTGATGAACGAGAGAAAACTTACGTATAACAAAACAAACTTCAACAAAAACATTTCAAACAACTAGATGGTGATTGATACTATTGTTAGGTCACCATAATATGAATACACACGTATGTTAAGATGTAATATATAAAGAGAGACAAAGGAGAGACGGTAGAAACTTCACACACACACGAATGATAAATGATTAAGCATACATGAAGAACCAACACCCTCCTAAGAGGGTTTACATAGTATTTATAGGCAAGGGAGATAGGGCAATACTTCTAGTCCTTTACTTGTTTAGTTTGGGCCTAAGCATAGGCTCATGGGCTTACTACATAAGCCTAGCACTTAATACAAACATATAAGCCTAATTAGCAACCTATTACAATATTAATGACTGGCACTTGAATAGTAGTTACACGTAATCCCAACACATGTTCTTCAACAATGGATGATAATGAAGATAGACAAAATTTCCTTGATTATGCATGTGTATATCTATAACTTGTAGAGGAAAAAAGACTGAATCTGATGTCAAAATATAGGAATATTTTCCTAGAACTAAACACATGTAGGGATGAATCGCTAGAATTGAAACAATCTAAAATAACTGATCTGACCTTTCAACATGGCAATACTTAGATTTTAAAAGAAACAGGGCCTTTAGAAAGGAACTGAAAGAAGTTAAGTCTATCACAAAATCATGGTTCACAAGTTCAAACTAGGTTAGCCAATGCATAAGTGAACAAATTCCTAATAAAAAACTCAAAATGTTAGGAGCTGATCAACTCACTGAAAGTTCCTCCAAAAAGGATTCTAGTGAATCAATCTTTGTAAAATCATCCATTGGATATATGATCATGAAATGGAAACTCCCATCTGAAAATATTGGGTTGATGTAAGATTTCTTCCTGACGAAATGCCTAACTGAAACACTTGAAAAGTTCTATCTCGTGAATATAACTGATGAAGTACCCTCCGAACAGCTCGAAGGCCTCCCCTTCGAGCATACTCAGATACTATACTCCAAAATAATTAGGCTAACGTCCGAAAGTCTCCTCTGGCATAAAATCATTCTCACCCAATGATTACCGGTATGGGAATATGCCAGTCGAAGCCCTAACACCTTCCGAGGTGTTCCCTTCGAAGACAGTAACAAAGAGGTAGCCCTCGGCCAAGTCAAACCTACATTCTCTACCCTATCAAGGCTTTCCCGCCAAGACAGGGATCATGATACACTATCCCAATAATCACCTAAAAGCATATGACACCCCCATGATCTTCGGTTTCAGTGCAAAGGCCTGCCCAAGCTTATTTGCGCCATCTAGAAATAGCTTGGCAGGTCATAAAGGTTTGATCATGCTCTAAACACCTACTTTACTCACTTATACCCTCATAAAACATACTTACTCTCACGCTGGAGGTGATTCGTAAGGTCCAACCCCTACGCATTATTTAACGTAGTGTTTCTATTTGTGTTGTCACAAGTTACGTCAAGCTTGGAAGCCATCACACAACCCCTAATCTTTCGATCATCATCATAAGGCCTCGTAGTACCATTATTTGTATGATTAGTGGTGCCATCCGTGGGACCGCTACAATTAGTCTCGTTGAATCCGAGTTTGTAACTGTTAAACCAAATGTCCTATAATTCTGACATGACATATGGAAGAGAAGATACCACCCCACTAGGTTTCTAAACTTTAACTCCACTACACGTCTCAAACTTGGTCAACCTACCACTAATAATTACCTCCATATTTATCGCTAGCTCACCGAGAAGAACTCCATTCGCTAACTATGCCTCGACTTCGGCAATCCGGAGCCTATAATAAGCTCAACCTTTATGGAAGCCAAGTACGAAGCCTTGGAATCCCTCATGAGGGAACGAAAGAGGCAAGCATGCAATGAAGGTGTCCTAACAGAGTTGGACTACTTTAGTGAAGACTATAATGACGAGATAGAAATAGATCCTAGACTGGTTCATGTGTGTGAAACCACTCCCATCTTAAGTAGTGGTTCCCCACATGCTCGAAGGTCTAGGAGAAGGTTGGTTGAATTGAAGATGAAAGAGATAGGTGTTTGAGCCGATACGAAAGGGGGTCTGGTGAGAGAGCACCGGAGGAGCAAAACAGAAGCATGTGAAATAGGGGAACCAAGGGATAAACGCACCTCCTCTACTCGCAACCCATAAAGGGGAGAAGCAAGAACGGTCAACCTTTGCAAGCATCTCTTACCTCTGGATACGGAGGTACCCATCCTTAGATTAACCAATGAGGAAATCCTCCCAACGGTATGTACCCTATGCACAATGTTCTACCACCATACTCTAATGGCGTGTACCCTCCACCAAATGCTCAATTTAATGGCTTTACTTACCCTTATGTCCTGACTAATAATAGCCTACCTAGTAACTAGCCTCCGATGGGAGGGAACCCTTCACTCGGAGGATATCCTTCATATCCATCATACCCAGGTCACCCTTCGGGGGCTCCTCCCAAGGGTTATGGTCCGTACAGCACCAGAGCAATTCCTACCCCTATGGCACCTCACACCAGTTATCCTCACTTCACAAATCCTTATGCAACTTACCAACCTGCCCCTACATACAATTATAATCTTGGCTTATAATTGGATCCCACGGGTTCGGTAACACCTTCCACTGGATCAAAGATTTATCCCTTTCCATATGGTCTCAAGATGCCTAGTCATGTTGGGTCTTATGACGGGAAAGGATACCAAGACAATTACTTGCATCTCTTTGAGGGTGTGATCAGGATGCAAAAATGGGCTATGCCCGTGGCCTGTCACATGTTTACCTACACCCTCTGAGATTCAGCTCGGATAGGGTAGAGTGGGTAAGAGGCAGGAACTGTTGTGAGTTTTGATGATCTTAAAGCCAAGTTCTGATCACACTTCCACCAACAAAAGAGGTTCACAAAAACACACTTGGCAGTTCATAGTATGAAGCAGATGGAAGGATAAATTACCAGGGCTTTCGTCACTCAGTACATAGATGATACTTTGTAGATTCAAGGGATGCTTGAAGATCAACGCATACCACGCTTCGTTCATTGCCTAAAGACACGCACCCTTGTGGAATTCTTGTCTACTGATCTCCCCACTACTTACAAAGCTTTAACGGAAAAGACATATACATGGATCGAAGCTAAAGAAGTAGCTACTAATGGAGCCCCAACCGAGCACAATGAGGGCTCTGAATCTAAGAGCTTTACTTGGAGAGATTTAAAGAATAAGAAGAAGAATATAGACTACTTCACTCCTTATAACATGGGGTCCAATCATTGCATCATGGGGAACCTTGCTAAAACTCCCCAGGAGATTCTGGCTACAAAGAAGGCTGTGAAAGCCTTCGATCCACCTCCTCGTATGACAGGAATCAAAAGATCCATAGATATGTCCAAATATTGTCACTTCCACAAAGACCATGGGCATGATATGAACTAGTGCAGGAAATTAAGGCATCAAATAGAGAAGCTATCAAATCGGGACATTGATGAGGCGTTATTTTATACGCTTTTAAGTGGTCATTTGGTCTTTAAATTTGTATATATTTGATCATTTACAACGCTAAATTGTTTCTATTTAAGTTTTAGGTACTTAGGAAGAAAATACTGGAAAAGGATGAATTTTGAGCTCGATTGGATGGGGAAAAAAAGAAAACAAAAACAATGGAAAAACCATCACGAAAAGGCCTCGTGATGGCATCACAACCACAATGTGACGCCGTCACCTGGGGGTGCTAACCATACAGGCTCTGGAGACGGCCTACCACTGATGACGTCAAGACCAAGATTACCAAGGCTAATGGCATCACAACTTACAAGTGACGTCGTCACAAGTTGATTAGAAATATCACAACTTGCACGCGAAGTACATGTTCTTGTTTGGCCATAACTCCTTTATATGAACTCGGATTTAGGTGATTCAAAAGGCCACACGACCAGGACGAGAAGTTCTACAACTTGGTGAAAAAGGCATCATGACTCCATCACTCTTTGGAGCTAACGCCGTCACCTCGCATCGACTCAGAAATAGCTTATAAATAGAACCTCATAAATTCCTTTTTTGTAAGCCCTAAACCCTAAGTTCAATTTTGGAGTTTAGGTATGTGTTTTTCCAGTAAATTAGGAGTTCTTAATCATTCCTTAAACATTTTTTAATAGTTTGTTTATTGATTCTATCTTAATTTATGTCTTTAATTATCATTATTGTTGCTTGTTCTTTATTGATTATGCTTGGCTAATTCACCTATTGTTTACTTAGGATTGTATGAAACTTGTTAATAGTTAATTAGATCTTATTGTTTTCTTGTTGGTGCTTGTGTCTATCTTCATCAATTAAGGCGTGACAGATTCAATAAGTCTAGTTAGTTGTAGTTTATAATTCTTGTTTCCTATTGTCTCACGTTTAATGGTGTGTGCGTTAGGAGTTAGAAAACTGGCTAGGGAAAATATACTAACTTGAACATCTACTAAAATATGACTAGTTAATGCAAATCCAATGGCTCATAATGCCCCAACTTGAGTCAAGTTGTACCTTTCAACTTGAGAGGATCCCATCCCTTAGTTAATTATGTTTTGGATTAATAAATCTAATTGAGTATTTAAAGTGTATGCTAGTCGAAAGGTGTACTTGATAATCATATGGGCACCGTACACTTAGAATAGATCTATAAACGTGTGGCCTGACCATCCCACAACCGATAATTAGGAATACTTCACATTACATTAAGCAAGGACGTGACAATTCAGTAGTTAGAATTGGATAGCTAGCAAGGAGTACTACATCTTAGATAGATACGCTTTACTTAAATTGTAGATCCTTAATTTACTTTATTGCATTTAGTTTAGTAGTTTAATATTAGTTTAAAACCAACCTCTTCCAAATACCCGAGATTTTACTTGCTTTTAAATAAACATAAAATACTAAAAATAATCTTCCCTCAACCCTTAGGCTTATTTCGTGATACATTTCGAACCTACCTCACTATTTCCCTAGAGAATGATCAATCTCCTGCGTCTTGCCTATACTACACTACAACGATTAGGTACACTACCTACGAAGATTGTAAAACTTATTCGGGTTTTGAAATATCCGAATCAGACAGTTGGCACACTTGGTGAAAGGTATCAAGACGGGAAAAGGCAAGGCCTTCGATACCCAAATGGGCGAATGGAAGAAAAGTGACAAAGACATAGCCGTTGTGGAAGCTCCAATCCTGATGATTCACAAGGGATAGCCTAACTCAAAGAGAAAATTATCAAAAAAACAGGAAGCAATGTGGAAGAGATCACCTTTCCACCAATGATAGGCTCGAACATTCTGTTGATCCAGTAGTTATAAAGGTCCGGGTATCTAATAGACATGTTGGTAGAATCTACATGGTCGGGGGAAGCTCCTGTGAGTTAATATATGAACATTGTTTTCTCAAATTGAAGTCTTCGATAAGATCCAAAAGGTTTGAGTCGAAGATACCCTTGGTAGGATTCTCGTGGTAACATTTATGGCCTATCGGAGAAGTCCCTCTCGAAATAAAGATTGGGGATGGTCCTTTTACAAGGACTGAGACCCTCAACTTCGTTCTCTCCATACAACCTTTTATTGGGAAGATCAGCTATGCAAAATATGGGTATCGTTGTATCCACCATTCATGCTAAAGTCAATAGCGTATTGACATATTGGGACCTTTGCCACTAGCCATAAGAGGAGTTAAGTTCTTAGTAGTTGCAATTGACTACTTCACTAAGAGGATCGAAGTTAAGGCTTTGGCCTGCATTAATGGAAGGCATATGGAGATATTTGTTTGGGAACATATTATATGCAGATTCGAAGTACCCCACAGCCTAGTATCCGACAGTGGTAAGAATTTTTCCGAATGAACCTTTCCTAACTTTTGCAAAGGGCTAAAGATCAAACAATATTTCACCTCTTTGGAGGTTATGAGCAGAGAAATCATTAAGGGGATGGTGTGAAGGCTAGAACTGAATCAAGAATGTTGGGTGGATGAACTTCCATGAATACTCTAAGACTACAGAACATCTTCAAAGTCGAAGCAAGAAGAAACTCCTTTTAGCCTCACCTATGGGTCAGAGGCAATAATCCTCATAGACACAAGCGTGGGGACTGAAAGACTTCAATAATTAGATGTTGTAAGACTTAGGGAGAACGTAGACTTTCTCGAAGTGAAAAGAGAGATAGCCTTGTGTGACAACCATCAATTTCTAGTTAGTGATCGGTGACCATTTTTGTCCTTTTTAGACCAATTCCATGTTGTCGAGTTAGTTTTATACTTGTCGGGTCATTTTTATGATTTACGTCTATTTTATTAGGAACCTTTGTCAACGAACGTGTCTACAACCTACGATTTAAGTTTAACGTCGTTTAAACATTATGATATGCTCTTGTCACTTCAAAAATACCACAGGTTATTTATTTTGAAAAATAATACCATTTTCATAAGTTTTAGACTTTTACGTTACACGATTAATACGATTTTCGCGTTTTAAGACTTTACGTTTTAAATTAAACACTTAAACTTGAAACACTTTCATTTAACTAAGAAAAAAAATATGATTGCTTGTTCTTGTGTCTCTAGGCTGACAAACCCCCCCCCCCCATGTCCACTAAGATCTCATGCAATACTTGTCACATCTCTACTTCAACATATCTTTACTCCATCTTCACTTCATTTCTCATTTACCACTTTTCAAAATAAGAAAATTTGCTCTCTTTTGCTCTCTCCCTTAGGGTTGCCGTACACCATACCACCACCACCATCACTATCAAAACTTTTGGAAGCTATTTTGAAGGCAAATCACAATGTACAAGAAGACTTGTGCCTTTCTTGCACCAAAAATATTTAAAAGGGAAGTTTTTATGAACTTTTCTTGAGTTTTATTCATCTTTTCTTGTAACCATTGTAGATCGGATATTTTTATGATAGAACACTCATATTAGAGTCATAAAAATGTTGTTTAACTTTTGTTAGTTGATTAGTAGCTTTGGTTTAAATATTGGTACAAAAAGCTAGCTCATAATCTTGATTTTTTACTTGTAACACACTTTTAAGTTCATACATGAAGATGCTTTTGGATCTAAGTTACCATTGAGATTATTAAGAAAAAATGATTCTAAGAATATAAAAAATGAGCTTAGGAGTTGGTTGGGTCATTATTGGGTCTTTGGATAATGTTTGAACACGATGTAGTAAGATTTGAAACCAAAAACTCACTTTTGATTTTGTTGTGTCAACTTCAACGGGGTGTATCTTGATGAAAAATGGGTATTTTGACATGGATCTTGAGCTTAACCTCAAGTACTCTGAGTCCTATTTCCAGGGATATAAATTTTGTAAGAAGTTATAGTAGTTTTGTCAGTGAAATATGTGAAATGGTATCGAGTGTCAAATCTGCCATATTTTCTATTTTAAACACTTGTACTAAATGGGCTATAAATCTTACACTATTGCAAGCCATGACTTGTGATTTATATTAGAGGTGCTCCAAAGTGTTATTTAGAGTCTCCTATTGGCCCTAAGCATAAAACCTCCCTTTAGACCCTCTGCTACTCGAAATACTTTTGTATGTCCAAAATTGACCATTTTTGGAGTCGGGTCTAAACGGTCGGGTTAAAGTTGTTGTTGGGAATTATGCGAAGTAGGATTTCTACTGTCAATTCTGCCGAAGGATTCTGCTGAAGTAGAAGTAGAATCTGCTGAAGAAGAGATTCTGCTGAAGTATAAAAGCCGTGCCGTGTATCTGCTGAAGAGTGGAAGCTGACTAGGATCTGCACACGCTTTATTAATTAAATGCTAATCCATCATTATTCTTGAACTGCCCGAGGTTAGCATGGGTATTATTGTACTGCTCAATATTGTTTAGTGTTTAGTCATTAAATGCATGCTTGCATGCTTAGTCGATTGAGTAGTAATAGTTTAGGGTTCCTTGTCTATAAAAGGAACTTCATAGTTTGTAATAGACAACTAATCGAAACATAGAGTTTCAGTTAATAAAAGATCCATAGAGGATCTAAGTGTTCTTAGTTACAACAGCTTGTATTTACATTTCGCTATAGAATACGAGTTGTAGAGATTTTCTATTAGTTTGCTTATGATTACATAGGCAACACTAACGATCTCTGAGTGCTCAAGATGCATCAAGGTGCATGCGTGTTGAACACGCATGCACCTTGACAGATCTTGAGCACTAAGAGATCGTTAGTGCTGCCTATGTAATCATAAGCAAACCAATAGAAAATCTCTACAACTCGTATTCTATAGCGGAATGTAAATACAAACTGCTGTAACTAAGAACACTTAGATCCTCTATGGATCTTTATTAACTCGAAACTCTATGTTTCGGTTTGTTGTCTATTAAACTATGAAGTTCCTTTTATGAACAAGGAACCCAAACTATTACTGCTCGATCGACTAAGCATGCAAGCATGCATTTAATAACTAAACACTAAACAATATTGAGCAAGACCTGTAATACCCATGCTAACCTCGGCGCTCAAGAATAATGATGGTTAGCATTTAATTAATAAAGCGTGCAGATCCTAGTCGCCTTCCACCGCTCGCCAGACACACGACACGGCTTTATACTTCGCCGAATCTCTTCTTCGGCGATTCTCGCTTCCACTTCAGCAGTAATCCTCGGCAATGACGATAAAATCCTACCGCATAATTCAACGATCCTCCCTAAACCGGAATTTGACTTGGTTAAGTTCCGGTTTCCTAACCTGATAGATCTTAGATATCTTGCGGTGCTAGAGGATTGTTCTTCAAACATCGGTGGCAAAGAACCAATAATTATCTCATCTCTATGATGACCAAACTTTGAAACGCTGGTCTTTGCGGCAACAAAAGACATAGTGTACATCAATACTCATTAGTTGCATACTATTCTCATCACATCCGGTGTGTTAACTCACGTGAGAGGTGAATCATTGAAAATAATGGATTTGATGTCTCTTTACCCATAGCCATCACTACCGGAGTAGCCGGATGTTTAAGTCTCGAAAACTATGGTACATTGATAACCATCGATTTATGAGCAAATCGGCAACTATATAAACGGATTTGATGTGTCTTTACATGTAGCCATTTGCTCGGGACTAGTCAATTCTTAGAATTGGTGAATTGATAACTAAATATGGATTCGGTTGCCTTTACCACAAGCCATATACTTGTGGGCTAGCCAATTCTTGGATTCCAACAAGGAATACACCATGGTGAATTGATGACCATACAACTCTCAAATTAAGCATGGGTGGTTGCATACCCTATGATTTTGAGCAAATCATTACATTATCAACAGATTTGACGTGTCTTTACCAAAGTCTGTACCCTTTGGACTAGCCAACTCTTTGATATACACAAGGTATATCGGTGAGTTAAAACCATCAACAAAATACAACAAACTCAAAAAGAAAGTTTTTTTTTTTTTTTTTTTTTTAACTAAGAAACTAACAAACAAACCAAAAAACAAAACAAAACAAACAAAACAAAATCCTCCTATGCCTATGCCTCCCTTAAACTCTACGGTTAAGGGTTAAGCATTCCTATATTGACCACAAGGTGTTGAAACCTTGGTCCATCAAAAGCTTTGTTAACAGATCGCCACATTATCATCTCAGATGAATTTTAGCCACATTTATCAAATGTTTTCATATGCATCTCTTATAAAGTGGTGCTGATTTCAATATGTTTGGTTCTACTATGAAAGACCGGATTTTGACAATGCATATGGTACTTTGATTATCAATAAAAGTGTTGTGTTCACGGTTATACCCATAATCCGAAGAATTGATTTTGAATCCAAAGGACTTGTCACAACAATTTGCAAAGACAACATACTATGCTTGATGGTTGAGGTAGCCACAATGGTTTGTTTCTTGCCCGCCAAGAAATCAATCTCGTTCAAGGAATTGATGACCTCAGGTTGTGGATCTCCTATCCAGTTGCACCAAGATAATCACTATCACTATATGCTTCCAACTTAAAGGAGACTCTTTTGGGTACCAAAGGCCTAAATGAGGTTCGCCTTTGAGGTACTTAAAGATCTTCTTGATGCATTGAGATGGGAAGTAAGTGGGTGACTTGATGTCGAGCAAACACTCACAAAGAAAGGTAATATCGTGCCTTGAAGTCGTTAGATACATTAATGAACCAATCATTGATCAGATAAATGAACATTCACGGGTAGATCTGGTTCATTGTTGGTTTTGTTTTGGAGCTTCATAAGGTGTTGTGGCATTCGACACCTTCCATACCAAATTTCTTCAAAATGTCCTCACATATTTATCTTGACTGATGAATATCCCATCTTGTTTCGCGAACTTGGAGACCCAAAAGAAGGTAAGCTCCCCATAGCACTCATCCGAAATTCTCCTTCATCGGTTCCTCAAATTCCTGCACCAAGCTTCTTTAGTGGATCCAAAATGATGTCATCCACATACACTTTCACAAGTATGATGTCTCGTCGAGTTCTTCTTCGAAAAGAGTCTTATCAATGGCACCTCTTCTCGTAGCCATGCTTGAGAAATGATGAAAGCCTAGCATACCATGCTCTTGGTGCTGATGCGGTCCATAGAGAGCTTTAACCACCTTGTAAACATGATTAGGATGATCTGGGTCTTCAAATCCTTTGGGTTGAGTGACATAAACCTCTTCTTCTATCTCACCATATAGAAAAGCACCTTTAACATCCATCTGATACACCATGAAGCCCATGTAAGAAGCATAGGCCAAGAAAATTCGAATAGCCTCTACTATAGCAACAGGTGCAAACACTTCATCATAATCAATCCCTTCCTCTTGCCTATAGCCTTGAGCTACTAATCTTGCTTTGTTTTTAATAACTACACCCCTTGCTTCTCTTTTGTTCTTCAGAATCCATTTAGTTCCAATAGCATATTTTCCATCTGGTAATGGTACCAAGATCCACACTTGTTGGTTTTGAAACTGTTGCATTTCTTCTTGCATTGCCTCAATCCAACTTGAGTCTTCAAGAGCTTGAGTGACCTTTGGTTGGTTCTACTTGAGAAAGAAAACACGCAAAGCAGACAATGCTTGAAGTACGTGTGATTGTCTCTTTGCCGATTTGATACATAAGAGAAAAAGAAACTGTCCAAATTTAGGACTAGAGATAGCCCTTGAGTTCTAACGGTGCTAGAATGTCACCAATAATATTGGATTGAGGTGAGTGATGTTGATTCTTTTAGTAGCGGTGGGGTTGACTTCAATGGAAGGTTCAAGATTAGACACAGTTGGTACAAAAGTTATGTCATACGAAGGTGAGGTGAAAATGCTAGATTTGGGTTGATGATTTCCAAGATCGAAGGTCTTGGAAAGCGAGTATAGGGTTCACCAAAGTGCATGGACACTCTAGAAGGAATAGGAGTAAAGCAGTTGAGCTTCAGTGATTTGATGACGATGGGAGATCATCGGTGTCGTGAAACATGGTTTCCACCGATGACTCATTTGCAAGCTCCCATTCACCTTCTCGACTTCAAGCTTAGTCGCAAACTCTTGAGTCCAAGCCTAGCAAGGTCCTTAGCATAGTGTGATTCATCTTCACTCTCGTGAAATATCTCTAGAAGAGTTACCGCAACATTGTTGGGGAGAAAGAAGGCACAAGTATAGGTTGTTCATCATCTTCAAATTCACTTTCGAGTCGACATCCAAGGTATCTGCATTGTTAGTGGAGACACTTGAGAACACACTTTGGTTAGCCATATGTCTAGTATAACCCAAATAATCGGTTAAGTAGTCAAGGTCAAAAGACCACATGACCTCATCCTGAACATTGGGCTTATCTTCCATGTATCTCGGGTTCAAAGTCTCCTCTATCTTCTTGGCGGATAAATTGTACACTCTGTAAGCCTTGCTATGAGTGAATAACCCACAATATAACCCTCATCATCTTTCTTATCAAACTTCCCCAACGGATCACCGTGTTTAGAATAGTCACTTGACAACCAAAAGGTTTGAGGTAATGAATAGTGGAACTTTCCCAAAGAAAGTTCATATGGAGTTTTGAGGTGAGGTCTAGTAATGGAGACTCTATTTAGCACATAGCAAGTGTGCCAGCGACTTGATCCAGAACATAGTGGGCAATTTAGAGTCTGCAAGCATAGATCTTGCGCCTCTATCAATGTCCTATTCTTTCTTTCGCTACCCCATTTTGTTGCGGGGTTCTTGGATTGCTATAGTCCTCTTAATCCTTTAGACCTCTGAGTTCTATAATAATATCATTCTTGAACTCGTCCCATTATCACATCAATTCCCTTAACCTTCTTGTTCAACTGATTTTCAACGAGGGTGATGAAGTCTTGACCTTGGAGATGTTTCATCTTTAGTCCTTAGAAAGAATACCCAACAAAATCTGCTATAGCCATCAATGATAACCAAACAAAATACTTGTGATCAATGCTTGACTTTAGTTGGACCAAATAGATCCATATGTAACGGTGAAGAGGCTCGGAAATAATGCTCATAATGTGATAGCTTTGTAGGAGGCTCTGTGTTGCTTCCCTTTGTTGCATGCAACACAATTATGATCATTGGAGAAAACTTTGGAAGGAAGACCTTCAACAAGACCCATATTAGAGAGTTTGTTTATGGTCTTGAAATTCACATGAGCCAATTTCCTATGCCATTTGGTAGACTCATCCAATGATGCTTTAGCCACCAAACAAGTGAGGTCACCTTCCGGATGAACTTCATTGAGGTTGAATGTGTATAGATTGTGAGTTCGAGGAACTCTCAGTAGAATTGAAGTATCTTCTGGAAGCTTGAACTCTTTAGAAAGCACAAGACATTCATCTTCAGAGAAGAGTACCTTGTTCTTGGTGTCACAAATTTGTGAGGCCGAGAACAAGTTGAAGTTCAAGTTCCCAACATAGTACACATTCTCAAAGTTCGATAGAGGGTGTCTTGATGGTGCCTTTCCGATAATTCTACCATCACTTCTACCAAAGTCACATTTCCTCCTTCTTCAATAGGAACAAAATTGTGCATCATATCTCTATTGCCAGACATACTTCTTGAACAACCACTATCAACAATGCCAATATCTTTATGCTTAAGAGGATGATCCTAAAGAAACAAAAATATATACAAACGAATGTTAGTATACAAAGAATGCTCAAGTCATTGCTGACTTGAACCTGCCTCGTGGATCATAAGATTTTTGTCTAGCAGATGAGAAAGATCCACCATTATTCTTGGGTTTCCATTGAAATTTAGGTCCCTTATCATTCCAAGAACAACCTTCTGAGGACTTGACAGCAGTACCCCAAAATCCTTTCCCATTATTCATAGAGTCAACATAAGCAGGCCAATAACCATGTTTAAAGTATGGGCTAGTTGTAATACCTGAAATTTCTAAAGTTCACAAAAAGACCAAAATACCCCTACAATTAAAAGTATGAATAATTAATTCAAAAGAATATCAAATAAGCTATGTAAATTCAGAAAATTTTTAAGAAATATCACACATGATCTAAATAAATATTAAACACTTTGAAAAAGGTAATTTTTATAGTTTATGATTTTATAAAATTCGTTTTGTATTTTATTTAATTAGCCGAATATATTTATTTAGATTTATAAAAGAATTTAATTAATAAAAGCCCAATATAAATTTATATTATTAAGAGTCCATTTATTTTAAGTCCAATACATTATAAAGCCCACAAGAAAAATAGTAAATCATATATATATACAAAATTCGGTTTATTAAAATCCCTAATAGCCGATAACCCTAAAACCGACCTAAAAACCCCCCATAATTCGACTTCCAGTTTCTAAGGCTTGAGACCATTTTTCTTGGACAAGTTTGAAGGTAAAGAAGGTGAGAAAAATCTTGTTCAAGATCCTAAGCTACTGTTTTGGTCGTGGTTAGTTTTTGAGTACATTAGGGTTTCGGTGAGTGAAGATTTTTGTGTTTTCTTGTTCCAACGACTCAAGCTCATCAAGGGTATGTTCCTAATGTTACTCTCAGTCCTATAAGTCACCTATAACACATAAAAATTGGCCATGCATGTTTTATAAGTCGTATGGAATTATTTGTAATGAAACCCTAGAAAACGATAAAATAGCGAGCGAGCCTATGATAAACTTTGGGACCATGATCTGATTTTTCCGGGAGTCCTTATATGATATACAACCTGAATAAAATACATGTCCAAGGATTCAAGCTTGTGTAATTTGTTTGGGGTTTATTACTTGTAACGCATAAAAGGAAAGTATTTAAAGAAGGGACGATTAGGGTTTATGAAAACTAGGGTTTTCTTGTTATCATTAAGGTTCATTAATGCAGTGGTAATGATGGATTAATGATGGGTTATACCTAGGTTTAGGGCTTGTACTTGAATAATGCATATTCGGTTTTAAATAAAAGGTTTGGGTTGGTTTTGTAAATATTGAAACTTGAAGGTTATTTTTGTGAACAGTAAAACAAAGGTACAAAGCGATAAAAATAAGTATGGGGTTAAACGTGTAATTTTGAATATTTAGAGGGCCATTTGAATTGTATTTAACTTAAAGGGGTATGTTTTGTAAATTCTAAAACCTTTGGGCTAAAAGTGTAAAATATGAAAATAGAAGGTTAGATCGTATAATTAAAGATGTTAAAGGTGCAACATGTAATTTTGGGTAATTATGGGTCAACATGTGTAAATGAATTACGTAAGGACATGCATGAGTTTTGAGGTAACTTCGGTTTGTTTCCATATACGTTCTAGGTCAAAGTGGAAGTCATTAAAAGGAGTAACATGTTAATTGAATGCGTAATAAGTAATATTGAAGGTATGGAAACCCTAGAACTAAAAATGGGAAGTTGATTAAGGGTTAAAAGTTAATTGTGTAATTTCGTTATTTCATGTGAGTTATAAATTATGTAAACTACTTTGAAAGAGAGTCTTAAAATCCGTCTTTGAAATTTGTAAACCCTATGCTATGAATTATGATCATATAAGCTCTTAAATAAGATGATTATCATATTAAACCCATACGTTTGGCTAATTAATAATTGAAACCCTAAAACGTTGGAATTCCGTCTGTCACTAAAAATGGGAACAATCTGACAACCCTAAAAGTATTAATGAGATTAATCCGTTATACTAATAAGTATTAAATAATCATAATCCGTGTAGATTCGTTGGAGGAGACGCGACGTTACATCTTCGTATTCGTTCATTCGTTTGCTTTTCTTCTCATTTGCTTTAAGGTACGGATATTCTGTCTTACTTTAAGACACTTATGTTATCGTACAGATATTCTGACCTTGTCAGTAAAGGTTCCTTATGATGTTCTTTTCATTCGCTTTCCTATTATGCTTATTAGGATTCCCAATGCCATTGTTATGAACCCTTTTCTGAATGTTTGATCTGTTACTTATCTGAACTTATGTTCTAGTGAACTATGCAATATCTGATATGAACTTATGTTAGGAAGATTTTGATATGCACATCTGTTGAGCTTTGCTATGGTTGATTATGAACTTCTGAATATGAACTCCTACTTATGAATATATGATATGCCACTATGATATGAACTTATGATTTCTGAATATCTGAATATGAACCTGATGATATGGACTATCTGATATGTTATCTGTGACCTTCGGGTTTGGATTATGATCTGTGTTGTTTATGACAAATCGGTTTGACCTAAGTTAGTTTGACACCCGAGCCAAATATTTAACTAGTCATGGGGGTTCCATGTCCGTATCAGTGATGCACCTCTGATATGACTCTAGGCGATAGAGTGATGTTACGCCACGTCTCGGATGGTGAAGCATATTTTGAATATGTAGGAAGGGCGTATGGATGCATCCTAGATCCATTATCTGTTATCGATATGTTTTACGGTGAATGATGTCGTGTGCAATCGCGTCTTCACAAATTCGGGAGCTAGCTACTCCATTGGTTACTTGAGGTCTCCCTCATATTATATATGGTATTCCGAGGTCACCCTCCGAATAAAATGGTTACTTATGATATGTATGATCGATATGTTTACGGGCTCGTGGTGGATGACTAAACCTTATCTCATTAATTACATTTCTGAATTACATTTATGATTCCGTATTTGCCAATACTACATTGCATCTTGAGTTATTATATGTTTATTGAAGATGTTTATGCTTTTACATGTTTATGTGACTACCGCTTGCCATGCTAGGATATGATTAATGTGTTTTAAACATGATTCGGATATCGATATTATGATTTGTTATTATTACGTGAATTCGTTGATTTGTAAGAGGACTATACTAGTGTGTATTTGATTGTATGTAAGTTCATCCTGTAAAATCGGTTCGATTAATATTGTGAAACTTAATTACCGTTAATATACCTATCTTTATATATCGACCGCCATGTTAAACTCGCTAAGGTTAGGAATTGATCGAGAACTGGTTTAGCTATTATATCGCCATGACTTGTCGATAATTCATTGCTACAATATTGCATTAAGTATATTATATGTTGATTACTTGATTTGTATGAATGCCATGTTTATTTGTTTAGAAGTGTTTTCCGTTAGTCTTTAGACATTCCGTTTGGCTTATATGTAACTGTTACTTTGGTATGCAATGTGTTTGGTTGTTCTGATATGTTTGTGTCTGTGTCTTTGATGTGCTATCGATGTCTAAACTGTTATGTGGTTGTTTGGATTTACGTATATTTGTGCTTCCACGTAATCCTAAAGATCCTTCGTCATTATTTCTTTTTGATTTCGTATTTGTATATTTACTCTTTTTTTAGCTTTTGTTTCGTTATATCATTCACTGGGCTTTGTAAGCTCACCAGCCTTTCTTTTCTGCGGCGGGTTTTAAGCATTCAAGATGAGCTTATGGGATAGCTGATCTGGTTTGAGAGTAGAGCTGAGAGCAAGACTTTACCATAGAGATCTTAGATTTATTTTGAAGTTTTAGCTATTTATGTTTTCTTTTTGAATATTTTGTAAAGGCTTCCGCTTTTGTATAGTATTTAAAGTTCTGATATGAAACCGTATTGTGATATCTTTACCCTTGTCGGGTCGGGGTGTTACACTAGTAGGTTGCACATAAGGTCTATCAGCTGATCTCCTCCAAGGAAAGTCAGTATAAGTAGCTTGTGGGACATAAGGTGGAATATTCTTAACATTGGTCCTCACAGGTCTAGGTTTCTGCTGAGTAGCACATACACCCAATCTTTGCTCATAGAAATCACAATCCTTAATTAAATGAAGTTTACTTCCACATACAAAACATGTCTTCCTTTTGGAAGATTTATTCAACAAAGCGATGTTCTATTACATGTAGAAGTACTTAAACCGAAACATTAAAGGAATTGTTTTTAACGGACATATTATGCAAGATTTAAAGGACAAGTCTTGAGGAAACAGGCTTGGAAGATGATTCCTCGAGCTACCCTAGAAGGCTTGTAGATAGACTTGGGTGCGAGCTTGGGTGTAGGCTCGGTGAGGGCTTGGGAAGGTCGACTTATCACTTGAATCACAGTGAAGTAGACCCTTGATCGATGAATTGTCACCGTCGAGAAAGAGACAAAGTCATAAGATGAAGCATCGATGTCTGCAAGTCTTTTGACTTTTGCCATACGGATGGTGTGATCCATCAAAGTCAACAATAATGGATGGTCGGTGGGCATGAATTCACCTCTAATAGGTCCGGGGACGACATGCAAATCACCTTCTTTAACATAATTTTCTAAGCTGCAGTGTAGATTTACGCCCATTTTGCCTAGCTTCCAATCCTACATACTTTTGAAAACCTAAACCTATTCCGAGTTCACCGATTGACTACTATAGATTTCTCTAGCTAGATTGTCACCGATATTAGCCATTGTTTATGCCTAGCTATTTCTTCGGCTAGTTTCTCTTTAAGCTCTAGGTTCTCAGCAATAGCATCAGCTTTTTCCTTTTCAGTGCGTTTTAAGTTAATGTTTGCAATATCTAGATCAAATTGTAGCACCTTTATCTTTTCTTCATAAGCTATCTGATTCTTTTGAAACCATACCTTTTGTCTTTCTAATGTTTTTAGCGAAAGTTTATAAGCTTCATTATCAACATAGCATTCATTGTATTTAGGTTTCATAGTATCATAAGCTTCTTTAAGTTCATTGTATCTTTCACTACAACCAAATATACACTTGTGTACCTAAGAAAGTCCCATCAAGGCAAATTGATCATGCCTATCTTCCAAGTGCATCTCTTGAATCCAAGCTTCTCAGATTAGCGACTTCCTCATTCACGTGTTCATGTGCGACTAGTTGACTGTTCATCCAAGGTGACAAGAGTCAAGTTCTCGCTTCCTTCCGATTATCTTGATATGAATTGTAGTTAGCTCCTCTCCACTCTTCCTATCTTTGCATTCCTCGAGAATGACCCATCGGTGACAAGAGAAACACTTGACCTTTATCCCGTCAAACGAAGTGGATCCTTTCCTTGAAGCCAAACTTTCTTCCCGCCTCTCTTCAAACCTTTGATATCAACTGAAAGCATGGCCACCGCCATTTCACTTCATCTCCTCCATATCAAGAGGTCCACCGCTCAAAATCTTCATAGACAAGATCTTTGAGTATCATAATCGACAACAAATGAATGAAGAACATCCTCCAATATACTACCGGTTTTAGCTTGAGGACATGATGGACTGGGACGATAAGATGATGATGGTAAGTAAGTTGGACTTGGAGCATGCATCATCATATTGGAGTGAGATGTCCTAACAAAGGTGTATGACCGAAGAGGATGCACGGTAGGAGATCGACATCGTGTTCAAGAGATTTGAGTTTATTATACGACTCATCAAAAGTGAGCATGTCCAACCCACCTTTAGCCTTAAGAGCTATACTTACATGTAACCATGATGGAGGCAAAGATCGAAGGAACTTTGAATTGCAATCATCATTGTCGGTTTTGCATTCACTCGTTTAGGTGACTCGAATCTTATGAAACCCGCCGTATCCCTTGTGGATACCTTCTTCTTCCGAGATATTGAATTCTTGAAAGTGTTGTCTCAAGATGGACTTCCTCATTCTCCTGGACTCTTCATTGCCACCGAACCTTGCTTTAAGCGCCATCCATATGTCCTTTGCATCATCCATGTGGTGAAAATCACCCAAGTGATCTTCGGAATGGCTTGAAGAAGGATGGTTCTTACTTTGTGCTCTCTGCACAGCTAGAATCTCTTCACGGTTTTGGGAGGAGCAATGGTAAACTTACCATCAAGATCCGGGATAGTCTTCTTGATTGTTTCCTTTCTTCACGATCTCCCAAAGATTCCAATCAATATTGGAGATCCGATTACGCATCTTCATTGTCCACGATCATACTCTTCCTTTTAAGATAAGGAAACTTACCATTATTGTTGGAAAGACTAAGTTCTGCATAGAGGTGGTGTTTTGATGTTATTGTTGGTGACTTGGATTCATCATCGGTTCGGGCATGGTGAATGTGTTTTGGTTGTATGGGTGTGAGGTTAAAATGGTTCTTAGTATCGTAGAGACTCTCCCGAGGATCCGATACCACTTGTTGAACACGAGCATGCACCTTGATGGATCTTGGGCACTCATAGATCGTTAGTGTTGCCTATGTAATCATAAGCAAACTAATAGAAAATCTCTACAACTCGTATTCTATAGCGGAATGTAAATACAAGTCGTTGTAACTAAGAACACTTAGATCCTCTATGGATCTTTTATTAACCAAACTCTATGTTTCGAATTTGTTGTCTATTACAAACTATGAAGTTCCTTTTATAGACAAGGAACCCTAAACTATTACTACTCGATCGACTAAGCATGCAAGCATGCATTTAATGACTAAACACTAAACAATATTGAGCAGTACAATAATACCCATGCTAACCTCGGGCGGTTCAAGAATAATGATGGGTTAGCATTTAATTAATAAAGCGTGTGCAGATCCTAGTCGACTTCCACTCTTCACAGATACACGCACGGCTTTTATACTTAACAGAATCTCTTCTTCAACAGATTCTGCTTCTACTTCAGCAGAATCCTTCGGCAGAATTGACAGTAGAAATCCTACTTCGCATAATTCCCAACAGTTCTTTATAAACTCCACAAAAATTATAGGAGACGCCTAATACCTGGTGTATTTACATATTAGTATGGCTTGATCAGTAGCCAAGTTGAACTTGGTGAATCAGTCGCCTGAAACGACACTAAAAACGGGACATATGAGAGTTTTTAAGTATAAAAGTATAATGTGTTAAATAACGACGAAACTAGTATTTTTGACTTTGTATTGTTTGTCTTCGAGTCTGAGCATATCATTAAGATTCTAATAAGTGTCATAATACTTATTATAGGACATTGGTAAAGACACATGATTGTTGGGTTCCTAGGTCGTTTCTTGGTTAAGTCGTTCTCATGCTCGTAAACTATCTTTTTAAGGTGAGTTTCTCACATCCCCTCCTTTGACGGTTTTTACTATATTTTTGGGGTGGAAAGTATGATCAAGTATTTTTACTTGAAATATTATGAACTTGTGTTTATTTGAAGTATATGAACTATTTGAACCTTTTGGGTATTTTGAACCCTTGAGCTTGTTTTGAACCTTATGATATATTTTGAACTCTTATGACTTTTTTTGAATCCTTTGGCATATTTTGAACTCTTTGACTTGTCTTGAACTTATGACTTGCCTTTGAACTATATTTTGACTATGTTGTTTATGCTGTCGTTTGACACACTACTTTAGCTCACTATATCCCCATGTCGTGGATTGAGACGTTAGTACTTATGGATAGTGCTATTAGGATTTACCACTCCCCACTCCACACATCTAGGAGTGCATAGTACTAGATATTTTTCCTAGTGTTATTTAGGTCCGTTGAGTGACTGGATAGTAACATCTAGAGGAATGATAGACTTATATTGCTAATAATGCTATATTAGCGGGTTGTGCTTTGATATAGTTAAGCGGAAACTGTTGGTTGAATACGTCTAAGTAGTGGCCCTGCATAAAATACTATAGCATACCTTACTTTTGTATATGTTTTACATATACACTTTTGACAAATGAGTTGGACTATTTTTTTTAAAGATCCATGTAGTTCGATGTCATGACTTAAATATTGTTAAGAAAGTCCCTGAATTTAGTCGGGTTATCAAGAATGTAGAGCTTAGTAATAACTAGTGGTTTAACTTAATATCATGATAGTTCTTGTTTGATGAGATATGAAATTAATTTAAATCAAGTTATTACTCAGCTTTAGGCTTTTGATAACTTTACTCGAAGATGGGAGTTTTCTTGAGGATTATTTGAGACAGATTCTGAAACTATTTTTGGGAAACCATTTTGATACTATATTGGACTCTTTGGAAATGATTTATGGAACTATTTTTCGGTGTACAAAATTATGTGAAGCTCACCAACTATTTCATAGCTGACCATTTATATCATGCTTTTTAGATGATCAAGTGAAAGTGGAACCTAAGTGATTGCATTCATGGATTTCATATTAGTCAAGTGTCAGACTAAAAACAATTGCTACCTTTTAAACTTTTGTACTAAGACGAATGAAGTCTTTATCTTTTCAGATATGTATGTATGAATTAACTATGTAATTGTTGAGATCTCTTTTATATTATTATGTTTGGTATTGTTCTATTATCTTTGCGATGTGTATTGGTTTCGTCGCACCTCGTGTTTCCATCATTCGACTGGGTGTAACAGATTTGTATCAGAGCTAAAGGCTATAGAAAATGCCGGTTTTTCAAAAACAAAAACCCCAACTATAACCAAAATAACTTTTCATAAAGTACCGAACATGATATGAGTTCGACTAACCCGAGCATTACATCATTAGTTCTCAATTATACATAGCCTGATCAACTATGTCCAATTTGAGAAGCATCATGTAGAGCTGGGATTAGTTACTTTTTAAACTTATATACTTTCCACTTAGATCACCAAAAAGCATAGGACTTACATGCATTGCACACCATAGTTCAGACCTCCACTATTAGTTTTAAGCATGCCTCATTTTTGCCATGCTTTGAATTACTTGTTTTTACATGCCTTTGAATGTGTTTGAATGTCAGTGCATTTTGCCTTATTACTTCATGTCTTTTCTTATTTGGTGATGTTATGTCTTTAAGCTTGTTTACTTGGCATTGTGCTTTGTCTTTGCTATGTCGTGCTTTGTCTTATTTATCATGTCTTGAGCTGAGAATGATTTTGTTTTCAGTTATTTTGTCACAGTATCTCATTATACATACACATCTGTTGCTAACTCCGAGGATGAGTCAACATGCACACCGAGCTTCTCATAGTACCCTTACCCGATATCGAGTTATGAAGAAGAGCCATTTAAGGATTCTAAGATTGCATACGAGGTCAGCATCCAATAGCCCCACTACCGTCATACCACCTCCATATGCTCACTAGGATCCCTACCTGCGACAGACGGTCAGGATGAGGGTTATGCCCCTGACTTAGACATTTTAGGGCACATTTCATCCAACAGCCCCTACTCAAGGTATTTACCATCTCAGGGAGTCATCTACCTCAGCCTCTACTCGGGTCATTGACAGGTACTCATGGCTAAATTCCATGGATCGGCCCGTGAGACCCACTAGACCCTGATCACCGATGTCTGAGACTCTTCCTATCCTCGCTAGGATTCCGGAGACATATAGGTCTGACATGACTGACCAAGAGCCGAGGAGCATACAGTATATGGCGACTGATATTTGAGAGCTCAGAGAGGTTGTTGACGATCACTCAGGTCTTCTACCTGAGCTAACGTAGTCCACGGGAGGGTGGATCGTAAGAGCACCGCAACCGAGGCAAGGGCGATTGGTGAGAGGGCGTGGTACTTGGACCTGGCAGTTGGGATTTTCATGTTGTTCCTAACACTTTTTTTCGTTGTGTTGTTCGTGACCCGTTGGCGACCCAGATTTGTTGTCTTTCATTTACGTTTATAATTATGTATTTCTCGTTTCGACTTTTGGTCATATTGTTGGAAACAGTTTAGTTTATGATTGTCTAGTACGTTATGTTGTTTCAAATTTTAATTGATACTAAGCTTAAGTTACATGAAATACTTAGCTTAAGTTACATGAAACTAGCTTACGGTTTTTGATGACTTTGCTCAAGGATGGGAAAGCTTGCCCCATTTAAATCTAACCATTCGAACGTACTTCCTTTGAGGGAATGAACTGAATTCCGGGACGAAATTCCTTTTAATGGGGGATAATGTGACAACCTTCTAGCTAGGGTTAGCAACCAATAGCACTTGCGACATACTTTTGACCAATTCTATGTTTGTTGAGTTAGTATTATAATTGTCAGGTCATTTTATGATACGTCTTCATTTTTCTAGAAACCCTTACTTTACGAACGTACCTTCGACCTATGATTTTATTTAAACGTCATAAACGGTCAATGATATGCTCAATTTATTTTAATTTAATGTCACTACCCTTATAAAAGTTAAATTTTCTAAGTTGTACATTTCACTTTAAAATTTACGTTTTCTTAAGATTATGTTTTAATTTAACACATACACCTTTTACATTATACAGTTAACTAACTACACCACACATTAGACATCAAATTATACACTAAAAATTCAAGTAACCCTCCCCTTTAACCCCCTAAAACCGGCCCCCACCACCCATATTGGCCAACCACAAGGTTTGTTCACTTACACACTCCAACTCCTTACTATATCTCATACACTCCAACTGTTTTCCCACACAACTCATTTGAAATACACACAAAAACTAAAAAAATTATATCTCCTCCTTGGACGTCCAAACCACCACCACCACCATCATCCATCATATTTTGAAGATTTTTGAAGCTAAATTATAGGTGCAAGACGACTTGTGTCCATCTTGCACCTAAAAACTCATATTTTGGTCATTTGATGTACCTTTCAAGTTCATACAATAAAGTAAGGTTTTGATTATTTTATCACTGAGGTTGAGACTTTAAAATAGTGTTAAGACATTATAAAATGATGTTTAGGTTTGTTTTAGTCATTTTTAAGAGTAAAGCTTGGTAATAGTGCATATAAAGTGGTCTAAACAATCAAACAACTTGCTGATGTAAACTTTAGGTTGACTTCTAGAGGGTATAACTCATTCATAAATTATCATATTGACCTGTTTCTTGATACTAAAAATAAGTATTTTGAGTTACCTTTCTAACCTCATTGGTTTGGTGAAAAGGTCTTATGATCTTGTCATTCAAAATGGTGAAACAATATAAAGTGTCAAAACTGACTTAAAAACCCATATTTGTAGGGTCAACTTCTAAAAGGGCATAATTTGGTCATACTTTATTCTTTTTCACTCAAACAAACTCTTAGAGTTAATTTTATGTTTCATCTTAAAAACCTCATTGGTCTTTCATGTAGAAACTAAATATTGAACTCTCCATGGTCATTATAAAATGAAGTGTCAAACAACCCCATTTTCTATATTTGATTAAGTAACTTACTTGGATCACATCTCACTAATACATGCATTTTGTGACTTGAAATTGATATGGAAAATATTTTCATATGTTGACTTGAGTCTCCCACTGGCCTACGACATGAAACCTTGATTTAGACCTTCTGATCGTTAAAATACTTTAGAATGTCCAGAACTGAGTACTATTTTATTCATATCTAAATAAATGGGTCAAAGTACTTAATAAAATCTATAAAAAAATCAATAACACACTTAATACATAGTCTTTTAACATGTGTAAAGGGTAGAAGCAGTAGCACATTTTAACTTAGTAAAATGGTCACCCGAATTGACCTAATATTCGGGATAGATTTGAGATGTGACGTGTAATAGTAAAAGTGACATATTTTGTCAAGTCTAAACGAAGTAACCTAAATAATAGTCATTTTTTAGACCGACCATACCATTTAGTTATTAATAAGTACTATATTAGCTTTAGGTCGCAGTTAGGAAGGTATACATTGGAAGTGTAGCCTAGGTGACTCATTGTTGTGCATTCTCACATTCACGCTTGCATTTGCAAAGGTGAGTTTTCGCGGCCCTTTTTTGTTTTTACATTTTTCGGGGGAAAATGATACTCAAATGTTATTTTGAAATACTTTTATGTTATGCTATACTATTGTGCTATACTATTTTTCATGCTTTTTGAACAAGATGTGCGTTTGTATTGCAATATAGTTCTTACTGTGTGGATTCTTATTGTGTGTATTCTTACTGTGTGGATCTTGACCAAGGGGTAAATGGTAAAACTTTGGGAAGAGGCACCTAATATAACTTTGGGAAGAGGCGCCCAATATAACTTTAAGAAGAGGCACCCAGTATGTGTTAATCTTTAATGTATGGTTTGTGGTTTGGGGTTCAGTTCTTACGATTGTGTGATTTCATTAAGTGCTTGTGTGTGTGTGTTTGTATTATATATATATATATATATATATATATATATATATATATATATATATATATATATATATATATATATATATATATATATATATATATATAGAGGCATTTGACATTAATGCCACCTCAATGCCTAGTAATTGTTTTTTTTTGCCATGTCATCACATTAGTCCACCTAAGCTATTAATAATTTTATTAAATTTCTTAAATTTCGTTTTTAATATTCATGTATTAAATTCGGATTAATTAGTTAAAAAATGACAGTAGAGAGATTCGAACTTGGGGTGTTTGTACCATTAACACACATGCTAACCACTAGAGCAACATATTTTTTTGATTATATCTTGTAAATCTAAATTTATAAACCAATACAACCTATTATTCACTATTTTAATTTAATGAGATAAGTATTAATGCTAATATCACGTTAAAAAAAATCTCCACATTCATGATATACTTTTTCTTGAAACCCTAATATCACGTTTTCTCATATCTATCCTCTTTTTTCTCCATTCTTCATCTGTACGGATAATAATGTTATAAACTTTACTGATTTTGTGTATGTTCTATGATTTGTGCAGGTTTACAAGAGTTTGCTGTTGCTGAAGGTATTTTTGCCTCCTTTTTATTAAAACCCTAATGATAAATTTGTAATTATAGATATCGTGTATGTATAAGTTGTTCTCTTTGCAGCCTTTATCCTAAAACTACAAGTAAGTCTCTTTAGAACTCACAATATTCGGTTTGGTTATTTGGTTGAATATATTAAACAGTCTTTCATTGTTTTGTTAATTATTTTCATCTTTTGTTTTTTTTGTCACTTACATCAGATTGCACTAATTTGTAGTTTAATGCAGGGTGGTATAATGACACGGAAGAGAGAAAAAGAAATTCAGTGATGATTTGGAGAGTGGACTTGCTAATGTCAATGTGCATCAGATGGATCAGAAAGAAAATCATCTGGTAATGGTCCTCATATCATAATGTGTGTCTGACATTATCGTAAGCTCTAAATCAGCTGGTTTGTTTTATTGCTTGCTTCAAAAGTATAGAGCAGATGTACAAAGAACCCACTTGATCGTTTATGCTGACTTTAGTAGCAAATCTCAGTATGAGGTGGCAGTTTTGACCCATTTACATTAATGGGTCAATGTGGGCTTTATTTTGTCCGTAACAGGTTAAAGGAGTTTGGCTGAAATGGTTCCTTCAAGAATGGGTGAACGGAAGATTTTGGTTCAGTAGTTTAGCCAACACTTTTCTCTCCAATTTTAAAATATTTTATGAACATTAAATGGGTTGTTGATCTTAATTAGCTCTAAAGATTGGGCTTATTAGCTTTTCTAAAGTTCAAAAAGCTGAGAAACCAAACAAATAAGCCTAAACAAACACCCCCTCAGAAAACAAAAATCAAGCAGTCTTATAAGATAACATGGAATATTTGGTAAATTTAAATGAAGTCTTTTGTCTCATGACTTATTTTTTGTTGGTATTCAACAGCCATGGGAGAGTAAGTTCATTAATTCACAATGTGTTTGGGCTGAATATGCTTTGAAGAGGTAGGAAGCCCAGTCACTGAACAGGCGTTTAACACCGGAAGACTTGGAGGTTAGTACGTTTTGAATTTATTTATTATGTATGTTCACGTTTGTGATTAAGGCATGTTGAAATGATGTGTACTGAAACAATATGTCAGGACTCATGGGATCGTGGGATACTAGTTTTAAGCAATATCAGGTTCTTAAATAAATACATCTGTTTAATAAAGTAAATAGACAATTATTTAGTCTGATAGATGCTAAAGTCACAGAGGGATTCAATGCTAGATCAAGTTGTGATGGTGATGCAGTCGCTTTTAAAACTGCTATTAAAGTATGGGTTGACCATTGCACAATGAGTAAAGGTCCAGATGGGCTTCTTGATGTCACTGTTGGTAGCACAGGCGTAACCATTTCCAACTGTAGATTCCATGATCATGACGAAGTACGTAACAAAACCTCAAAATGAACAATCGCGTACTTATTTAATAATCAAATATCCAGTTCACTAAATTTTATTATACTAAACAGGTCCTATTTCTAGGGGCAGACGATTCACACTCTGAAGATAAAAATATACGTGTCACCGTTGCATTCAACAAGTTTGATCAAGGATGTATCCAAATAATGCCTAGGTGTCGATTTTGGTTTTCCCAAGTCGTTAACAACGACTACTGCAAATGGGGAATGTACGCTCTTGGTGGTAGTGCTAACCCTACTATTCTCTGCCAAGGCAACTGATACACATCTCCTGATGACTCTAACTTCAAATAAGTAACTTATCACAAATTGTATTAATTCTATATTGTGTTAGATTGTTTTGAATAGAGTTTGAAAATAGTTTTATGTATACGGTTTTTAAGGTTTTACAAAGGGCCTATGCGGAAGAAGCAGAGTGGAAGAACTAGAACCGGAGATCAACCGATGGCGTGTTAGAAAACGGGGTTGTCTTTACAGCTTCTGGCCGATCCGAGCCACATCTATACTATTAGGTAAATGAAACTTTTAGTCTAATTGATAAGGAATCCATTAAATTTGAAAATGCGATGGACTTCATTTGTTTTATAGATTACAAGCTTTTTTTTTAAATAAATTCTATGTGTTTTATTTTGATTACACATGTAAAAACTGTTTGAGATAAAAGATTAGCCACATTGACCAATTCATGAGCAAATGGTTTGAGATCTCCACATCTATAATTTTTTTTACAACAGTTGCAGCCCATTATGCATATATATCACGTAAACGTTCTATAATTCTATGAAAGGATATTATAAGATGTTGCACAAAGGTTTTTTGAATATTAATGAAGCTGGCCCCTCACTGTCAAGTAATTTTGACTATTTCTGGCATGTCGTAGCTGGATGCAGTAGCGTTAAGATGTGGTTGAATATTCTCTCAAACGACCCCATAGTTTGGATTGGGCCTTAGAAATTAATGAGAGAATAGTTTCAACCAATTCTTCTTTAGCTGAGATCACTTTCGGATTTTATAGTATATCGAATGTCTACCAGGGTACATTATCTGTTTTAGTTATGTAACATTGAGTAAGGATCTAATAAGAAGAATATTTAAAGTAAGAAGAATAAGAAATGATTTAAACCATTAGATGAGTATATCAATGGCTAATTCGTAAATAACAAGGCATTTTTTGTTAAGCACAAAGGTAAAATAGTAAAATCCATACATTTCATATTAACCTCTGATATAATTTGCTACCTTCTTTTTATTCGGTTTCAAGAACTTTAAAACAATAATGTTTGTTTGGTTGCAGGACTTTATTGTATGCACCAAGATATATCACCTGAATTTGGAATAACACTTTTGGTATGTTCATTGTACTATGACTCTTGACTAAATTTAATATCAATTACATATTTGATTCTGAGACTTTGATTCGTACATTCAGGGCATTACGATATGAGCCTTAATAGGTATGCTTCATTTTTGGTAATCACTTACCGTGGTTACAATGACATCATACGAGGTATATTTTATTCAGCTTTCTTTGGCATGTGTATTATCACACCTAAAATTAACAAACACATTTTAATCAGTTACTGAGTATATTTATTTTCAAGCCAATGAAGGTGGACCAAAGGTATTGGATTTCACGACAGTTGAAGCTTAGGATATCCTACAACATGCTCAAGATTTTGATAGCCAAAATATACCAACATCTTGAGTACTGGAAAATGGTAGCGTGTCTCATAAAAGCACCCGTAGTTACACGACTTCATATAAAAATACATATTTACATGTGTCTTAAACGACCATTAAATTCCAGTTTTTAAGCAAATCCAGACACCCCTTAAAACAACCAAATCACCCTTTTAAACTGTTATTTGGCAGCAACCCCAAACATCCCTTAAAACTTCACATTTTGGATTTGTATGTCACTTAGAGTGGATTGAAAAACTCAGCGTTTATATTGCATACTTTTAGTAAGGATATTCAAGTCTGTATGAATTTTCAGTATCTATTAAGCCTGCTGTTTTTTATGCATGTATCTATATCTAAGTAAGTCACCTAATTTGATTCCCCTTTGCCCTCATTAAGCATAAACAATGTCTTGATGTATCGCATAACTGATTTTCAGAATCTAGATTATCAAATGACGTTGAAGGTGCATCCAACAGAAATGTGATGGGAATGAGACCATCGGGAATGTAACAATACAAGTAAGCTGCTTTCCACTTCTTCTTCTTTTATTTTTTTTTTATTTTTTCGTTAATATTTGTAGTTGTTTGAACTTATCATCTGGATACATGCAACACCTTCTTCCAACACTTCAGGAACGACCCATCGTTGAACTTTAGAAATGCTTGACATAATATTGGGTCCATGTATCAAATAGTGTCACGGGTCAAATACTAACACTTCCGTCATTTGCTGCAAGTAAAAGAACATTGGTGTGAATGAACGGGGTCGGGCAATGCGACATTGACATTGTTGACACTCACTTTGAAATTTGAAGGTATAATTAAACATAACAGGCCTAAGTATGACTCTGATTCTTAAGGATAAAATCCTTAAGTTTGTAATTTTAATTTCTATATTTGTCGTTTAAGGACCGAATCTAATTTCTTGAAATTCGACTTTGTTATTACTATCAACTCTCATGTAATTAACAATCTTAAAAAGATGGGAAGCATTTTTAAATTATGCACAATCATTTACTGAATGACTAAACGTAAGTAATTTTGTTTCGTTTCTTTTCTATTATTTTATGGAAAATTTTGACAAAAAAACCCATGTATACACGGGGTTATAAACTATTAATCTTGCTCAACTTTCCTTATTTGTATCATTGGCCACTGTCCAACAACTCACGAATTTGCAATGGTTTTGACACCTTCTACCCCGTACACCTGTTGGAGAGATTGATTAATTAACTTAACAGGTAGCACACTATTCGTGACGTTACTTGAAAGCTGGCATAATGTTTTTTTTCTTTATGTTATTGATTCCTTTGTTGGTTTTCTGATACGTTATGAACTTGTGTTCGGCAGGTTAGACGTCTCCTATGCTCTGCAAAATATGTGGCAATTCAAACACCAGTTACCCCTAATGCCTCTAATCAGGACCTTTAACATGTAATTTATTACTTTTAGCCTTTATAAACGCTATGGAGAAAGGCTATCAATATAAACATTGTTGCGGTTACTGGTGGTACCCGTAGGGCAATATGCTTTATAAGTTATTTTAAGGTTCACCATTTCTGATACATTTAGATGGTATGTTAAAAATGTTAAAAATGTGTGTTATGCAGATCAAATAATAGCGACAGCCAAAAAAGGCCAATGATCATTAATATGGGTTCATGAGCAGGGCTATATCCAATAATCAGTCACGCTATCTATTCATACACAAAAGGTTTGTTATTTTCAGTAAATATTAGATATCTTCCTACTAAGCAAATAAAGACCTACTAAGCACCGCATACGTTTTATACTACATCTTTATTATGATGTTTTTTCTTTATTTTATTTCTAAATGGGGTTTGGTTATGCCTTCTAGATCACTTGCTCCCTACCAGCAAAAAGGTCATGTGTGTCAATGTGCTTTTCCTATAGGTGAGACTTAACTCCTTATACGATTTAGTATCCTAATTTTCTCTGTCAAAAACCTATAACATGAAAAAAAAATTCTATATGATTCTTTCACATATCTTTATGTAGTTTGTTCAAACAGACATAGGTAAAATATAGGGTGGTCATTGGTCAATATAATTTTTTTCACATATCTTCATGTAGTTTGTCAACTAAAAATGTTTGAGTGCTAATGGTAAATTGATATTGTATCACTGATTGAACTTATTTTCATTTAGTATAACATACATGTTCATGATATAGATGTTTGTGTTTACTATTAACAGCATGGTAAACGAGTCTATTGATCACAACTATATATTGAAAATTTCCTTAACTTAATTTTTTCAACGATATTCATAAAGCTAGCCTGTCAATTCGAGTGGACCATATAACTATGGTCATTAGCCTGTCGGACAATAAGATACCATTTAAACTCAACTGTAGGCAATTCTTTGTTTCGGTCTGTTTTGCAATGCCAAGCAACAAAAGCCAAGGCCAAGTTTGGCCAAAAGTTGGGTTGTTTTTATAGAGGCTGTTTTCTCACATGGACAAGTATATGTGGATGTCTCAAGATTGAAGGTCATATAGGAATTGAAGATTTTTTGTTGCGATAAGTATGGTAATTACGCAAAATCAACAACAAACGGTGTATACAAGAAGCTTTATTTCGTATTTAAGTTTCTTTGATTGTATACTTTTTTCTTACGTGCTACTTCGTAACTTTTTTTCTCTCATACTTGATAACTTTTTTTTTTTTTTAGATAATGCATTCACTAAATAATATTCTATATATCTTATTTTTCGTTAACTAATTTTCCAACGATATTCATGAGTCATGCCCGCACATTTTTTACTTTCAACATGTACACTTTCCAACTATTTTTTACCACCCTTCTTTCGCTATAGAAATATATGCCAACGATATTTATAAGTCATGCCCGCCTATTGGTGGCTTTGAAATATAGTATATATATATATATATATATATATATATATATATATATATATATATATATATATATATATATATATATATATATATATATATATATATATATATATATATATATATATATATATATATATATATATATATATATATATATATATATATATATATATATATATATATATATATATATATATACAAATATTGTCCTACATTATTCAATGCACAACAAACGCGGTTTACTTTCAGACATGCGAGCTCACCAACTTTATGTTGACGTTTTCAAGTATTCATTTTCAGGCTATAACTATAGCAAAGCTTAGTAGGATAAAGCTACCTACTTGGCCTTAGCGAGACCTAAGACAAAACCCTCATGTGTCATTTTTCTTTGAGTAAACTATGTTGGAAGATTTTATGGTGCATTTTGGGATAATGTGGACTTGAACTTATCTCGAATCGTGGGAATTACTTATGTGAAATTTATGGCTATGTTTGTCGTGGTAGCGATTAACCACGATACAAGTCTCTACTTCGGGATTCGTCATGACATTTTGCATTGGTTTTCATTTAGTGAATTATCTATTATTTGTATCAATGTGTTATGACGATCCTCTCCGTCACACCTCGCGTTTCCACCTAGGTGGGGTGTGACACTTCAGGTACCTAAATGGTACTACAAGCCTAGGTCTCTAGTATCCTAAGTGTTCATGTTTTAATCTAAAATGATACTCATATTTAGATGATGATGGATGCAATATGGACAGGAAAAACACCTCAGGAGCATGTCAATTACTTGGTGGAAAACTTATATATTAGAGTGCAAATAAATAACATACATTAGCTATGTCTTTAGTTAAAGCTCAATATGTGTCTCTTGTTGTATGTTGTGTAAATATACTATATATAATGAGTCATTTATCATACTATGACATAAAATATAAGATGATACCCATATTTGTGACAATACAAGTGCAATTGCAATCTCCAACAATCTTGTCCTTCGCTCACGAACTAAACATATTGACATAAGGTATCACTTCATCAGGGACCATATCATGAAAGGTGATATTGAACTTCATTTCATTCCCACTAAATATCAACTTACTCATATCATTACAAAACCTTTAGATGAACCAACATTCACCATGTTGGTACTGAACTAGAAATGTTTAACATAGAATAAATAGTCTCTGACTAATTAATATTTAGGAACCATCAATTATCCTAAGTTTCTGATAAAAGTATGCATGATCCCCACAATCCTTGAAAACCCAGTCATTAAATGAAGGAACTAAATGCTCTAAGGATTTAGTTGCTTACTTTTAAACGTTGGAAAAATACTTGTATAAATCTTTATTACTCGTTTGTCATCTTAAACTATTTTTCAGAATATTCATTAGAATGGAAACTGTTAGATAACATAAGTTATTATTTGCAATCAATTTAAACCGGTTGGATAACATAAGTTATTATTGTTAGGTCAATTCAGTGTCTAATAGTCTCTAACTAGGATTTGAATATAAATTAACATAAGTTCAGAACTAGTCCTCGAGTGAATACACCCAGGGAGTCATCTTTAGAGTTCTTCATAAACGAAGATTCCATGAACCATGAACCAAATAAGATGATCGCTTAGCTATTTGTATATTCAAATAAGGGAAGATTGTTGGAATAATGATTTGACCCAACTATCTCCGATAGTATTTTAACATAAAACAACATCAGTTACTCTCTAATAAGATACAAGAAGTAAGTTAATCTCCAATGAGAATTAGTAAGTTACTCCCTGATGAGAAGTAGTTATTGAGTGTTGTATAAAACTCAATCGAAAACAAGCTTCAAGGACGTCGTATACCAAATGAAGATACACTTTACTTCAGTGATGTGGTTTCAATGAGTAAAATACATGAGCTATAAATAACATTTGAGTTACTGAGATATAATAAAGTCTCACTGACTCAATATACTATCTTAAAGTCAGACTTAAAATATGAGCGAAAACTTCCTAAAAGATAAAGTGAAAAATCAAATACAATGAAGTCAAACAAGTAAAAAAGTGGTTGATAAAAGGTGAATAGACTATTCACTAAAGTACATACTAAAGTAAATTAAAAGTTAAGTCACATATAGAAGCATAAAATATGCTTGACACCTAGCCTACTACAACATGTAACTTCAACTTTATCCTTTCCTATATAAGAAAAAGTTTTTAAAAAGAATAGTTAGAGATTCTTTACACAAAACAATTCAAATGTATTATTGTTAAAGTATTCTCCTCTCCTAAGAGCATAATAAGCTAAGCTAGCATGATTGTTTTGTTTATCTATTAACTTCAACTTACGTTTAGTTTAGGTTTAAAAGAGTTTCATTTGTCATTCAATTAGGATAGTGTTCTGCAACTATCATTTATAATTCTTTGATTCGCTTCAAATAAGAATTATATACATGTACAATGATGGTATTAGTTGTCAAATAAGTCTCGTGTAAAACTTGTTTTAACTTCTTAAAACATATTTATGTTCTCAAATCGGGACCGTTGGACATGAAAACTTGCATACTAGCCCAAAGACGTATATGTGTTAGGAGCGCATAAGTTAACATCTTACTAAACTAGAGTTCTACTAATATATCGATCATTATCATGACCGAAAGTTTTGACGGTAAACTAGTAAAAGCACGAGGCTCATGAATACCTCAAGAGTCATGACAGAAAGTTTTGACGGTATAGTGTAGGTAAACTAGTAAAAACACGAGGCTCATGAATACCTCAAGGTCTTACACAAGAATAGTTCGAGGTCAATTTCTTAATCTTCTTCATCAACATGCATGGATTAGAGTATGTAAGAACCATGTATGTTTCACAACAAATGTTGTACAAATAAATTTACCAATCCATGTACATTATCTAAACTAACCACCGCCATATGGCCTAGTGGTAAGGTTTTTGGTTTCTTAATAAGAGGTAAAAGGTTCAAAACTCGTCAGATGTGTACATTTGGAGGTGACTAGAAAAGGGTCGGAAATTGTCCTGGCATTAACTCAATGAGGTCGTGTACATCTGAGTAAAAATGGCTCGCCCTCCCATGAACAGGGAAAACCTCATTCGTTTACCCGTTTATGTACATTATTTTAATTCAAACTTTAAAACTAATTAGAGATACTAGGGGACATTGACAATCAACTCATCTTTCATTCTTCCTTGATAATATAACTATCATATATGGGTTTTCTAACATGTGCCCCGGGGCACATGTTAAGCACACCAAAAGGACGGCGGGACCTACGAAAAAGGATGTCCGAACCCACAAAAAATATACTTTTCAAATAAAATATGTGGGTCTGGACGTCCTTTTTCGTGAGTTCGACCGTCCTTTTGGCGTGCTTAACATGTGCCCGGGGGCACATGTTAGAAAAACCCATCATATATTAAGGCGATTATAGCAGGCCAAATTTGTGACTCTGAGTGGTAAATTCAGTTGTCATATCAGCACTCAACTTCTAAGCCTCTATCTTTATTAATCTAAAGAATAACGTATACCATTCTTATATATGCATGCTACAAACTCATTGATCATGGACATATATTGCAAGGAAACGTAACTACCTATATCCTGGCCATCAAATCAAACTCACGAAAGCCACAATATAAAGTACATCACCTCAAACATCCAGACCTTGCGAACTCTTGATTAGTCCAACAACATAACTTCAACATACATAACACGGCACTACGGCAGAATGATAAATTAAGAGTGAGCTAAGGCTGCACACAGTAAGGGATCCCAATCCCTCCCATTTTATCTACCACGTCAGCTTTCTCTCTCCAACGACCTTCAGGCGATTGGGTGCCCCAGTAAGACGACCTACACTACAAAAAAATACCCCACAAAAATACCTTTTATATTTAATTAAATACACACAAACACACACATAAGAAACACACGACATTAGGTCGTGTACACGATCGAAAGAAAAAAAAAAGTTGATCAATCGAAGGGCTATCGAAACCCCACAATAAGGAGGATCGATCACCTAGTCGGTCGATTAGTCGATCTCTCCCCTTACTGCGGGTAGCCTAATGAATTGACTATACCATACATTATACATGTGCCTGATCTAATGTTACAAGTAAATAATATAACATGTGCAAGCATAAACTAAGTGCAGAATGCTTACATTACTAATAGATTGGGAAAAAAAACCTGAGTAAACTAATTTTATAATTAAACCAGATTTGAATTAATTAATCTTGTCTTGAATTACTTTATTTACTTTATTTAGTAGGACTATTCATACTTACTAACAAAAAAAGAGGGGTTCAATATATGATAATAGAAAATACAATAGGCTTTATGTTAAGACGGTTGAATCTAAAATCATGAGCTTAATCTATTTGCAATGAAGTATTGTTTAAACAATTGCACTATCTTCTTTTAATAGATAACAATCAACTGAATAATTAGCAAATAATCGAGCAATAATTGAAATTGAGATTATTTTAATAGTATATCAGTGTTAATAATTTCAAATCCAATCTGTGATGAGTAGAGAATCATTAGATCAAACCTTATCAAACTTTTAGAACTTATGACATAAAAAGATATAAATCAACATTCATAATGAATCAAGAGTTTAATCAAGTTTGCAATTTTTGTTGACTAAATTTGTACAAATAATTACCAACAACCCTCAATTTTCTTAGTCTAATTCCAAACTTGAAAACCCTAGAAATGATTGTTACTAGAAGTCGAAGAAGACTCACAAACAACCTCATCCACCTCTCTCCTATGAAAATTACGATGGCAGCCGCAAGCTGCACATATTAACTCACCAACTGTACCCTCTTCTCCAGTTGCCATAAACTCTCTGCAGCCATCTACAGCATAGCCACCTATGTGAGCAGCATGATTCTTCTGACATTCACCATAACGAAAAGCCTGAACAATCGATGCACTCGATGTTCTATCAGAACAAATCTTAACGGTCACTTGTCGCTTCCTCATTCACTAATTAATCTCTCTCGATCACTCTACAAACTTTATAAGAAGAGATGACTAACGAGGTTGGAGAGAATAAGTGGCTAGGGTTTTCGGTTACTTGGTATTATACTTATATGTGTGTCTTTATTGCTGTGGATTAACAGATAATTCTCTTTTGTGATATGACTTTTGTGTGTTGTGATTAGAATAAAAAATTAACCCTAGCTAGCATATGTTTGCATCTTTCCACTTGGAAATTAAAAAATGTTGCAATGATCCAACCACTATGTGATGTCTTTGTTTCTTTTCTTATTCGCTTTACTTATTTAATGGGGGCAATTTATCATTGTATGCATTGGAAAGGTTTTTAAGCATATCCACTACTAACTAAGTTAAGTTTAATAGGGTAACAAACTGATAAATATTTTTAAGGGAAATATTCAACTTGATATAAGAAGCAACATATTCAGCTAGTTTGTTCTTGAGCCTTTTCATGGGAAGAAAAGAAAAGAAGTGAGATTAAAAAAACATTTTCATGTTTTTAAAATTTTTTAAAGAGGGAAAAAGAGCATGTTAAAGCATCTTTTATAATGGTTTATGAAAAAGATTATAAGAATATGAAGTGGTCTATCATTGTTTTAACCATAGTGAAAATATGTTTCATGTTTATGTGAAATGAAAAACTCAAAAATTTTAAACATTTTTTAAATTTAATACGTTGGTGTTTCATAAGATTTTTATAAATATAAGAAGTTTATACATAGTAGAGAAAAGAAATCTATATAACAAAAAAATATTTATGAATTAATGATTGAGAATGACTTGGCACCATTATTAACATTTATAAAGGTTCAACACTAGATCGCTCTTACGATAAATGCATGGACTTTTAGCAATTTAATTTGTGTCCCTCAAAATTAGATTAATTTGGAAATACTAAATATGACTTATATATATGCCCTTTCTAATAAGGATAAAGGTAATTTTGTTTGTTTTTTTCCTTTGCAACTCAAGAACACAAAATATATATCATGTCATTTCTTTTTCTATTACTTTTTTCAATATAAAGAACACATACTTATTTATATTTTTCTAATATTCAATCTTTTCTTTCCTCATTTCATTATATTATTATTTCTTTTCCTTAAGTGAATTTTTTTATAACTGAGTGTCCATAACGCAAAGTCATAGATGTTTAGTTATTACCCATTATCATTTGATTCTTTTTTAGAAAGGCAACATTAATGTATGATAATCCTTTGATAATTTATCAGGCGATTTGGTGATGAGGATTTTATATGACAGCAATCAAGGCTTGTCTATTGCCCCTTTTGATCTTGTTAGCAAGTCAAGTGTATATTTTCCTTGAGCCATCTTGAAATCTTCAAACCTTTTGACCATCAACGTACCTTGCAACTACGATACATTTGCTACTTTGATATATTTTGAATTTCAACTTTGCAACTTTGGTACTTTTTGAGCTCCAACCTTGAGACGAAATAAATGTTCTTGGAGTTTTGACCATAAAAAATAAATTTTGTAACCAACTGGCTTACTCATTTTTATTTCTATCTGTAGTGAGTTTATATATATATCATGTATGTCTATGTGATATGAAGAAATCCAGAATTTTAAGCTTTTTGATTATCTTCAAATAAGATTGCATACGAGTTTTTTTTTTTTTTGAATGGCATTTTATAAAAAAAAACTAGCAAGATACTAGATAAGAGTACAAGAGGGGGATAAAGCGTTACAAGGGTAATCAAACCACTCTATCCAATTTAAAGAGTATTTTTTACATCTACTAGTAATCCAATTGAAAGATTATATCTTAATGTCGTTGAAGATGAGTTCCTTAGTGGGTCTCTTAGTGGAGAAAATGATGTTGTTTCTATATCGCCATATGGACCAAATGGTAGTCTGGACTACCGCATCGAAAAAACCAGAGAATTTGTCTTCAAGGGGAGTGTGGTCTGCCAAATGAATCAAATCATGTAAAGTGACGAAAGAGACATTCGGAATCCTCCACCATTTTAGAACGTCTAGCCAAATTTCCTTAGCGACCTTGCAATGGATGAATAAATGCTCTTCCGTTTCGATGCCATCATCACACAAAGGACACCTCACGGAGTCTAGGTCTATGCCTCTACGATCAAGGTTGGAGCGAGTTGCCATCCTACCATTCAAAACCCGCCACGTGTTGATGTTGATCTTCAATGGGATGACATTATTCCAGCAGGTTGTGTGAACACTATATCAAGTGCTAAAAAGTTTATATATGTATAGTAAATTATGATAGGTATATATTTTCATAAGGTTTATATCTTAAAGCATCAACTATAATCATCCTAAAAATAAAAAGTTTATTAGTTTTCCGAGTCAGCAACATCAGTAACATATTGATTCACGCCTCTATCGTCTGTGCTAATGTTTTGTTTTGATATCTTGTAAAAATCCATCTGCTCTTAGAATCTTAATATTATCCAATATGAAGTTTCAAACTCACTACTACGCGTATATTATAAAATTGAAACATGATCTGATCATATGTGTTGGTGCCAAGAATATGATTAAATGTGAAAGCTAGTATAATTGACACAAAAAGGTTTGAATGTTCCGAATGATCCAATATTTCTAATTTAGTGTGGTCGTTCAATTGTATAATTAAGCATATTTTTTAAGAAAAGCTATGAACATTGTTTTGGCTTTATTATGGAGACAAACCACGGAGTATGTGTTTTATTTGTCTTATTAACGCAAGCACACAATGATAGACGAACACATGAGAATCATTTACACAGTTCGATAAACACATGCACCTACTTATGTGGGACTTTGTCGAATAACCAATCAACCATCGAGTTACAAAGTTATCCATATATGTGCATTTGCATTAACAAGACTCATATTATTTAAGAAAGATTGTCGTAAAACCTAACCATTTATATGAAAACTTCCTTTAATGCCACATTCTGGATAAAGATGTTACTAGTTTATTACACAGGCAACTTCTTGGTGCTTAATTAGTTTATCGATGATATTATATGTTATAAAGTTTAGTTGATCGAGCATATGATATATCTGTCCATAGAATTCACTACAACATAATTAATACGTAATTTGTATACATATTTTACTTGAAGCTTTTTTGACAATGCGCAAGTTTCACAGTGGTTGATTAGTTTATGAACTCGAGATTCTTATTATTTACAGTATTTATTTATAGGCACTTCATCAAATGAACTCGATATCTATGCTATAAAGATTACTTTACAGAGCAGTGAGTACATATGATTTTTGTTTATATAGCTACAACCTATCTGTCATTAACATATTTTTCTACCTGCTTCTAAGGGTGATGGGGGTGATTGTCAAAAAAAAAATTTTGGCATAGAATTTGGCATAGAATTAGGCCGATTACAAAGTGACATGTCACTTGTCAAATTTTATGCCAAAAGGTGTAAGTTTGATTGGGGTGGTTGCCAAATTTTGGCATCGGTTGTCAAATCAATTTTTTTTTTAAAAAAAAACCGAAAACTAAAATTTTATCAACAGCCCAACGGTTATCAACAACGGCAAGTGTATGCCGAAATTCCATGCCAATGCCGCATGCCGATATTTAGTGAGGGGTGGTGGTTTGCCGATGCCGATTTCAGTAATGAGACTCCATGCCGCTCACCCCCATCACCCTAAAGAATCCATAAAAATAAAACAATTATATATTGCACCTATGATTGTGTAAAGATGTATTTGTCGTAGTCAATACTTAAGATTTTGAGACTTTCTCATCCAAAATTTATTCATGTTGTTTTAGTACGTCAATATTAGAGAGCTAAGGTATGGTGGTGGTGATGGATATGTTATAAGCACCGACTAGCTTTTACTCTATAAATTTCTTATAACACAATCACTTAAAAATGTACTCCTCTTTGTAACATGTTATAGACTCTTGTGAGTGCCACTAACTTATCCTCTAATATTTTCTCGCAGTTCGAGCAACGAAATCATGAAAACTCAAACTCAAGTAAAAAACATGAATAATAAAGCTACAACTATTTTCCTGATAAAGATGCACCCGGTAACAAGTGGGTTCGAAGTCTTCAAATGATCGATATTGAAAGCAACCCAAATAATTGGCAACCTGATCATAATATTGGCTCTTTGACCATATTTTGTGGTTTTCTTTTCTTTTGTTTTTTTAGCAAAAGGAGATTTGGAAGATACGAGATACAATCGCAGAGAAAAGATAAGAGATTATAATTGATATTTTTTTTTAACTTTGCAGCAATATTAAAGAAAGAAAAATAAACAAGAGAATAAACTAAAAAAATGAAAGCTATTCAATTCGCAAAAAAATGTTCAGATGGGTACAAGATAAGAAAACATACGGCAACAAAAAGTACTTCAACTTTTTTTTGAACATCGGCTTTATTAAAACTAGCGAGGAGCTAGGAAAAGTTACATGGGAGGGGGATAAAGCGTTACAAAGGTAATTAAACCACTCTATCCAATTAAGAGAAGATTGTTTACATCTACTAAAAATCCGATTAAATGAAGAGAGTTTAATCTCGTTGAGGAGAAGATCTTTACTTGGCCTTTTTAGCGAGAAAACGGTGTTGTTTCTATATCTCCAAATGGATCAAATTGTTGTTTGAACCACCAAATCGAAGAAGTGTAAATGGTTCCCATGGATGGGAGCGCGGTCAGCAAGATTGATGACTTCAACTTAGATGGTTTCACTTTTTATTTTTAATTTCAGACTATATAATTGCGTGATTGAGATTTGCTAAATAGCAACGATACAAAGAAAGATATTAGAATAAAGCAAGGTGTAAAAACATGCACGCAATATGGAGAAAAATTGAGTTTGACGGTGAGTACAAAAAGGTTTGACGGGATGACATTGAGACAACGGCTTATGGCAGATAATTAGGTCTCGGATCAAACTAGCTATGATAGTATGTTGGTTTACATAATTTCCCGTAGGTTGTGATGTATTATTTGTAGGGATTTTATAATTAAGTTTACCAATTAACACTACGAGTATGCAGCGGAATATGGATCTAGTGAATGTAATCAAGTTAACATTTAATTAATAAACAATAAAGTATAAAAGGGAACAAGAAAACTAACCCTCGTAGTCATCCGCAAGTTTATCAAAACAACGAAACTAAGTGATCAACACGATCACCTCTACGAGTGCTCACACAAACACTTTAACACGAATACGCCCTATAAAGCTAGTCATACACGTATAACCAAACAAACCTTCAGTTATGCCCGATATTGGATGATGCTATCCAATGTCTTCTGTCTTCTTTGCCCGAGAACAAAACAACCAAACACCACTTCTTTTCTTGCTATCTTATTCGACCAGGAACTTCAAGAAAACAAGTACCATAAAACCTAAACACGCCTTGGATCAAAATGATGCAAGTTTAAGGGTTTCTAAGTCGCGATTCAAAAACCAAAAACCTAAACGACTTAGGGTTTTAGAATCGGTTTAGAATGATGATGATTGGATCGATTACACTTGCTGAGAATAAGAGTATATGCGTGAGTTTTATGAGCTAATGATAAGGATTTAAAACATACACTTTTAAGGGGTCATTTAAGCCCTTAATTGCCCACTTTTATATCCGTTACTGCTTAATTTCGTTCCTTTTCACTTTTTAGGTCTCTTAAAGGCAAAATGCTGGAATGATGCTTATTTGGACGAAAAGGCGTGAATATGTGAAGAAAATGGCTAAAGTCAAGATCAAGACACTCAAGCTGCTGGAAGTGCACCCGACGGCGTCAGAAACAAAGGGCGATGTCGTCCCTATATTTGTGACGGCTCAGGAGCGAATTTGCTATTTTACACCTGACGACGTCAGGCTTTGAAGAGTAGGGCGTCACGAAGACTTTTCTCCTAAGACGGCCTAGATCCAGACTTAGACGGCGTCACAGATGAAGACTGACGGCGTCACAGCCACAACGTGATGCCGTCCCAAAGTTGACTTGTCCAAGACAAAACCCTAATGGCGTCGATCTGACGGCGTCACAATTAAAAAGTGACCTCCGTCGCAGTTGTAACTCTATATATAGAATTCGATTTTCAGACTTTTAGGGGGTAGACTTGTGGAGTAAAAACCTAAAACGATTGTAGTCCGTCTAGGACAGTATTTTAGGGTTCTAATACCCTATTTTACATCGAGATAAGTTATTTATTCCCTTGATTTCATTATGTCTTCAATTGAATGTGTGTATGCTTGCATGTTTAACATGTCCGGCTAATTTACTTGTGTGTTTTCTTAGATCTATGAAACCTAGTTATTGAATATTGATTGGTTGTCTCTTATCTTAATTGTAATTGGCTTAGGAGTGTTTAGAGCCATCATTGTGTTTTTAATGCTTGATTAATCTTTGTGAACATTAGTTTATAATTACTAGTGGAATTGTAGGCTAAAAATCCAAAGAAAACCTTAGTGTTATGTTTATGAATCCTAGAGATTTCGTAGTCATTAACCTTAGGTAGCTTCAAAGAGTTAGGGATAAAAGCACACCCTACGACCTTAGAAAATACAACGCGTTAAGAATAAGGACGTGACAATTCAAACATCAATAAAAGATAACTAGGTAGTAATAGTATCTAGGTAGACACATCTTTAATCATCATACGAGCACACTTCAATAGACATAGACTACCACTTAGATTAGATAATTAGATAGTAGAGTAATCGGTAGAAGTACCACCCCCCAAATCCAATACCTCAAGATCGTACCTTTTATTTTCTAAAAAAATGTGAAAAAAGATAAAAAATAATCTTCTTCAATCCCAACCTTAGCGTAGTAATTTCTCACTAGCATTCCTATTCCCCTAGAGAACGATATCAATCCCGAGGCTTACCCTAATACTACACTACAACGATTAGGTTCATCGCCTGGTGGTTGAAAACTTGCTCGAAGAAAAGGAAGTTTCCTTTGACCCCGAACGCGCGTTGTACGCGTATCAAGTTTTTGGTGCCACTGCCGGGGAATAGAAGTTAGGAGTCTATCTCGTTTAGGTTCCCTTTCTTGATTCCTATCAAGTGAGATTTTTTTTCTCATTTTTAGCTTCCTCGTAGTCTATCCCCCTTCTTCGTGACCTTGTTCGTAATCCTATCACTTTTCATCATGGAAGGTGATAACCCATCAAACAACAACCTACCATCAAACAAATACCCACCACTTGATCCAACCTTTGCCAACCAACTTCGAGCTCGTATTGTTAGTGAAATTGGAGAGCTTAAGAAATTGAATAGAAAATTAAAATTGCACTTGAGGAAGCCCGTAAGGAATCCACTAGTACTTTAGATAGTGATTCGACCTCAAGTAATGCAGAGGATGAATTAGAAGATGGAGATTATAAGGTGTTAGAAATTATGGAGGGTAGCAAGGAGGAGGAGGAACTTAGGGAGTATTTCGATTCATACCCTAACGGGAGGGAAACCGCCTATCACTATAACGTAGTTAACTTCCCGCGACCACCTTTCGAGCCTCGCATAAAAAGTGGTGACCCTAAAAACATTAAGATACCGTGCATGATTGGGTACTCATATAGGGATCAAACTTACATAGACTATACTGCACCCATGAACATAATGTCTAGGCTCTATTACAATTGGATCATGAGCTAAAAGTTAGGACCTATGAGGGACCCCTTTTACCCTAGGAAAGTGAGTAACTGTAAGATATTAGTTTTCACATACACATCAAACCATAACACAAAGTGGCGTATGAATGAGGTTCTAGAGAGAGAAAGTTAGAGGTTTAGGGAACTTAGTGAGAGAAAGTGAAAGATATTATTATGAGCTCCAACTCTCTACCTTGGAAGGTAGAGAGTATTTATAGTCTTACATAAATCGCCACACATCGGTGTGGATCGTGCATACAATGGGTAAAGACCCGTCTGTCCTCCACGGTGTTACTTAACTAAATACTACTTAACATAAAAGAACTACGACTACGAGCTTTCTAATGATTACATATACTTGAGGTGACCGACTCTTTAATACCGGAATTTCTAATTCCTAACAATCTCCCCTAAGGAGGTCACCTCAATCATGTACCAAAATTACATTGAATACAAATAGATATTACATTAAAATTGTTCTTGCATTCTTGATGTAGTCCTTTGCTTCTAAGCTCGTAGTCATTGATTCTTCACATTGCATGTTTGGATACTCCAAGTGGAGGTCTTTAACGATCCACGTGATAATAATTTTGAGCCATCATTTGAGATCATCACTATCAAAAATCTCGACACATCCTTTGTGGTGTTGGCATTATGTGATGTTGTGACTTTAGGACCGACATGCTCACATTCGGATCATGATATCTTCTCATCGAGTAGCGGAAGCATTTGTTGAATCATGATATTGGCGCAGCAGTGGCGTAAGCTTGGAGTGAAAATATCGAGTCATTGATGCACTAATCATGATTTCTTTGAGTTGAATGTGTTAAGTGAGCATGCGGCTATGGATTGACCGCTTCATTCGATCACCGCAAACGTCGGGCGTACTGCATACAACAATTAGCAATAAATCGCACGAAAGTGTCTTTGATCACTTCGTTGAATTGAGGTACACGCCCACGGTTCCCCGCTGATCGAGACATGTACCGCCTGTGATCGTATAATTCAAGAATTTCCTTGACAGGGTTTCGCAATGCTCTAGTTGTTCTCAAACCGAACATCTCAAAGAAGACAACACGGAGTGAGTGAACCAAATAATTTTAAGTCCACCGATTGATGAAAAGAGATTTGAAAACAATCGTATTGCTCAATAGAAATTGTTTTTGCAATACAACGAAGGTTTTATAGAAAATCAATTATCAATCATAAAAACACCTTTTGGTTTGAAAAATGAGTACACGGTCGACGTGCTAAAGAAAAGAGTTGTTAAGCACAAAGACCGGTTTTTCAAAGGTATCCGTCAATCCATAACTCGAACCGTGATTGATTCAAGAGATTGAATCGCCCGTTGTTTCTGCTTAGTTGTCACATGGTTGATCTATATAATAGATCTCACATGCCACCTACCGTGAGCTTGTTTGATGTTGGCTCCGAAGGCTTTCCATCTTCATTGTGAATATGTAAACACATCACTCGGATGTTCGGCAATACCACAAGGATAATGCGTGGGACTCAAGATATAATCTCTTTCCACATTGAGTGAAACAGAGTCTTCATTGAAAGTGTCCTAATGAGATTTATTGATGATCTCGTGGCTCTAGACTCAATTTTGTGCATATTTGGATCCTGTGTTGAGACTAGGAGAGGGTCTCCTTCTTCAATATCAACAATCTCTAAGAGAAATTCGATAGATAATGTTGGTTCCCGTGAGAATGAAACAAGTCCTTTTAAGAGGAACTTGAGTGGTTTGGAAAGTTGAAGTGTAGTGCGTCACTGGGTCCATGACGTCTTGTCTTCAATACCGATGTTACCATTAGTAGCATATGAATTGAACCCGGTTTCGCCTAAGGTTGAATAAATGGAGGGCTATTTGTTTTCACCCTTTTCTCATTCAATTCTTTTAATTCTTCAACCCTTCAAGCTTACCGAGACTTCATAGCAAGAACCTTGTTGGATTTGTTCCAAGATTGCTCTATCTCATCCGCACTCTTCCCATATCTCACATTTCTCCTTTTATCATCATACATAAGGACTTCTACACTAACTAGTGGATTGTCCTCGGTAGATCCCTCCGGTTCATGGATCATGGGAACCAATACCTAACCTTATCATCCTTATATCACCGTACATAAAGTAAAGTTTGTCGGTCTATTTGGTATTGTTCATCTGCCATTGGAACCAATTGAAAACCATTTGAAAATCAATCCAGATACTTGTGATATATTATCAAAACATTTTGTACCTGAATTGTTTTTGATATTTTTAGAATAAGTGCTCCCCGTCAACATGTGCATCAAATGTTTGAAATCGTTTTGCACACGGAGGCAAGAGGAAGAATTAAATTCTTTGAATACCATTTTCTAAAAGATATCAACATCACTTCCCAAATCGAATCAAGTAGATAAAGCATTTTGGGGAAGGATGAGATTTTCATGATTTTGCTCCCCCTCAATATGTGCTTCAAGGTTTGAAAGGAGTTTTGCACATACTAGAGGGAACCTGCACATTGGGATAAATGATCACGTTTCAAATCATAGGTTTAAGATAGATGCTCCCCCTCAACATGTGCAATGAAAATTTGAAATCGTTTGTCACATGTGGGAAGGATAGCATGTACATCCTTATAAAACCATTTACCGAATTATCAGTTTATATCCAATTTAAATCACACATTCTCCCCCGATCACAATTATCAAATCATTTGAGATCTGTGATCTCTTATAGATTTAAATTGATTTTGAAAGCTTTAAAGGAGAATTGTGACTTGATTATGAAAGCGTTTGAACTGATAAGGATCGGATTTTAAGACTTTAAACTCCATTGATAAAACATGCATGTACATCTTTTGAAAATAATTTAATGCCAAATAACTTTTTAATTTAATTGAAATCATTCTCCCCTCAATCAATGACATAGGTTGTTGATTGAGAGATAGAGATTTTGACAAATAAGTCCCGATGATTATCAAAATAGAGATCGAGTTATTTTTCAAAGCATTTAGTTTTCAGCAGATAAATGTTTATAGAATTAGAGCATGGAATTTTGAAAACATGATAAAACATGGCTCTGTTCTTTCTTTTAAAACCGGGTTATTGCCTGAAAATGACAATAAACCATTTTTTCTCTTTCTCCCAAAAATATTTTTTTGATTTTTTTTTTTTTTTTAAGAATTCGAACAACATCCAAAGTCCCGTGTCATTCTTTGAATGACAGCACAAAGACCGTAGATATTATCGAACCGAGAAAAACATGACAAAATGACAATATTTTTGAGGGTTTTATCGAATTTTTCAAATTTTTATGGATTTTGAAAGTTTTATATTTTTCTATTTGATTTTAGAAGGTTTTATAATTTTGTATTTTGTTTTTCGAATAGATATATACAAGAGATAGATGAAGATAGACCTTTACTCCTCGTCTTCCTCCTGAAGACGTTTGAGTGTTTCTGGTTGAAGGCTTTTCAAGCCAAGACGTGGAAGAATAAACTCAAAACGTTCTCTTGGAAGAGCTTTGGTGAAGATGTCGCTAACCGATATTCGAGACCTCAAAAATAGAGTTCCACCACACCTTTTTCCACTTGTTCCCGATGAAATGATGTCGAATGTCGATATGCTTTGCTCTTGAGTGTTGAACGTTGTTGCATGAGAGAGCAATAGCACTTTATTATCACAAGATGAGGGGTTTTGTTGAATTCAAAGCCATAGTCGGATAATTGAGATCTCATCCATAAGATTTGAGCACAACAGATGACATGGCTATGTATTCCGCCTCAGAGGAAATAGAAGTACTCATTTGCTTCTTTGAAGACCACTCACAAGCTTATCACCCAAAATCGAGCACCTCCGGACGTACTTGACGTGTATCTTGACAACTCGCATGATCGGATCTCGATAGGCCGTTAGTGACATACCGGTGTCCTTGGTACCAAAGACCCATATTGATGGTTCCTTGGAGATACCGAAGACCCGCTTAATCGCTTCAAGGTGCTTTTAGTAGGCTTAGCTCGGTATCTAGCACACATGCAAACAATGAACAAGATGTCTGGTCTACTAGCGTTGAGGTACATCGTGGATCCAATCATACTACGATATTTCGTTTGGTCAATAATGATCCCCGAGTGGTCCTTATCTAGTTTGGTTCGGTCAATCATGGGGTGTCTCACAGGTCACTTGAATCAAATCCAAATTTCTTTAAGATCTCTCTTGCATATTTAGATTGATTTATGAAAATGCCTCCGGACTTTGTGAAATTTGTAATCCCAAGAAAATGACATTTGTCCCATCATTGACATTTGAAATTTTGAACTCATTTCATTCAAAAACGATCACATTCCATTGGGTCCGCCGAGGCAAAAATAATATCATCAACATAAATTTGAACATGAGTTAAATGTTTGCACGACTTCGGTGAACAATGTAGGATCAATCGCTCCTTTCTTTGAATCCGGTTGATAGAAGAAACTTTGACAGATGTATCATACCATGCCCTTGGAGCTTGCTTTAAACCGTAAAGAGCCTTCTTCAAACGATAAACGTGAGTAGGATGCTCTTGATTCACAAATCCTTCAGTTGGGCGGCGAGAGCGACTTCTTTAAGATCTCCGTTCGTAAATGCCGCCTTCACATCCATCGATAGACTACCATGTTCTTACTAGCAGATTAGCCGAAAGATTATGATTGCCTCGATTCGAGCAAGCTGGAGCAAAAGATTCTTCAAAGTCAATACCTCCTCTTGACGGTATCCTTTAGCAACTAATCGAGCCTTGTTCTTCAACACATCACCATGCTCATCAAGTTTCACTTTGAAGATCCATTTAAGGGCTATAATCATAGCACGCCTGAGCGAGCACTAACTCCCATACATCAAGTCGATCAAACTCATGAATTTCATCTTGCATGGCATTGAACCGACTATCTTCATTCATGGCGGTTTTAACATCTTTTGGTTCGATCTTAGATAGTACGGAGTTGAAGAAGCACCATAAGGCATCGGTTGCAAGTTGTTTCCGGGTTGATACAGACGAGAGGATTTCCAATGATGTTGTCTAATGGATGATCGTGAGTCCATTTTCCGAGGTGTTCATGTGGCGGTTGTTGAGGGGTCGAGGTAGTCGAGTCGATGTCTCCGAAGAAGATGGTTCGATGATGATTCAGAGAAAATATGTTTTCAAATGGAGCATCTTCGGAGTAGCAAAGGGATTAACTTCATCATTGATGCGAAACATTTCCATGATGTACATTTGAAGAATGATGATTTGTTGATGAGATCAAGGATCGCAGCAGTGCTTCTTGACTTAAAGATATTGAGACCGAGGGATTGACTTCATTCATAGGAATATGAGCATCCTCTGTTGTAGGGATCAACACCTCATTAGTAATTGAATCATACAGTTCATCAAACATATGATCAAACAATTTCTTTAAATCATCTTCGATGGAGGTACATATGGAGTTTCTTGAGAAGAGTTTGGAACAAGGATGAACCAATGGGACTGTTTTGAAGTGCGGGTCCCGAGTGGAGTGTCCAGAGCCATTTGACCGGTCACCATCAAACGTAACGTGAATCGTTTCCATGATATTTCGGGTTCTTTTGTTGTAGATTCGGTATCCCTTTTGTTTGGTGCATATCCTACAAATACTCCAATGTCGACTTTAGCCCTAAGTTTGCCTAAGTCATGACCCTCATTAGTTGGATAACACAATGCACCAAACACACGAAGGAAAGAGAGATTAGGTTTTCTGTTGTGGACAAGTTCATATGGAGTTTTCCATGAACAGTGTGAATTAGGGAACGATTTTGTGTGTAGCATGCAGTGGCAATTGCTTCACCCGGAGAAACATTGGAACCTTTGAGTAAATCAAGATTGTTCTAGCGGCTTCAACAAGAGTTCGATTTCGTCTTTCAACTACACCGCTCGTTGAGGGGTTCGTGGAACACTTCTTTGATGACCGATTCCAACGCTTTCATAGAATTCACTAAGTTGTTTGTTGACAAACTCGGTTCCATTATCTGCTCGATAATTCGACGGTTTTGTTAAGTCGAACTCGGTATTGTTTGATGAGTTTGATGATGATATCGAGTTTCATCCTTTGTCCTTAATAACTTGACCCGGTGAATCTAGAGTAATCATCAACCACAACTAACACATATTTCTTCCCAAAGATATTCTGCACCCTCATTGGTCCACATAAATCCATATGAATCATATGAAGAACTTCGTGATGAGTTAGTAGGTTTGGGTTTATGGGCATACTTCTTTCTTTTTCCCAATTGACATGTTGAACAAAGATGATCCTTTTCGTACTTGAGTCTAGGTAAACCTACAACTAAGTCCTTTCGGTGAGATCATTGATGGTGCCAAGTTCGGTGATTGAGACGACGATGCCATAACCATGACTTTGTTTTAGAAGCCTTTGATAACAAGCGATTGGAGATGACCTCATCATGTCATCGATGGAGATGGTGTAAAGATTTGAGCCACGAGTTCCTTTTAACAGTTCCTTACCATTAAGATCTCTAACAAAGTAGGTATGTTTTCAAGGCTACTTCTAGATCGTAATCACGAATTGACCAAGAGAAATGATTATGACCCAAACCTTCCACATAGTAAACTCTAGAGATGACACTATCACCAACAACGTAATCTCCATAACCCATAATAGCACCGAAATGATCATTACCGAATCTAACAGATCGATGAATTTGCTCACGAAGTTCATGAGCCGAGACCGGTCTCCAAATATATGCTTGGAACAACTGATTCCGTGTACCACGTAACGATTTGAACGATCTGCAGTTGAACATGAACAAGAATGGATAATCGATAATTGGGATCCCCATGCAAGAATGGGTTCCATTTGGTTAGTAGCAACAGTTGGAACACCCACATCGAAATAGAAGCATTCATATCGAAAAGTGAGGCAATGGAATCATTGTGAATAGATGCAAGATTAGTGTCTCAGATAGCCCATGCTCACAAGCAGTGATCACTTCTTAAGGAATAGTTCTACCAAGAGGCATCCATTTTCTAGTGGGCATTATCTCGATTACTCTTATGACCAATAGGTATCCAATAAAAGCCTATTTTATTGAATGTTCTTCCCGGGTTTCCACTGCTTTCTAACTTTCTTTCGTTTTGCCTTTTAGCCTTTTTAGCATGAATTTTAGCATTAACAATATTAATGGACAATTAACATCATTAGGCGTAACATTAACACCACATTCATGATTAGAAATGAATTCAAGCGGACATCGCAAGGTTTGCAAATAGTATCGAATTCGACTTAATTACAAGACGCCTATGGCTAATACTAGAATCAACACGATTCGTTTTATTCAATTCAAGCTTAAATTTCCTAGATTGTTCTTCTACTCTCTTCCAAAGGCACATTCTTAGCTTGAGAGGTCCTATCATTCCTTGTATTGTCTTGAGACTTTGACCGCTCCGTTTAATGTCACCGATTACTCTGTAGAGGGAATGGGAACATTAGTTGGTTTAACTACTCTTTGCATCACTGCTTAGATGTCTTTGGGATCTGAACTACATGCGGTGCACTAAGGTTCACTTTCTTAAAACTAGAGGTACCGAGATTTGTACTCTAGAAGGCACACTTGAGTTCTCTTTCTTAGCATTGATGATCCGAATCGAACTACTTAAAAGCACACTACGGTTCACATTCAAAACATTGGGAATTGAATGCATATCATACTTGGCATTAGGCATCGAGCATGGAATCAAAGGGTTAACTCTCTCACCTAATGTCTTTGGGCATATTGTGATCAAGCATTCTAATATTTCTTGAGATCGTTTGGCATATAAGCATGCATGTCCAATTTCATTATCATGAGGTTTCTCTAGCTTATCCTCTTCAACAATCTCACGCAGACATTCTAAGCAATCCTTAAGAGATGAGAAATATGTTTGAATAGCAAGTTTGTTGTTCCTTAGATGAGGAGGGACATATGTCATGCATAAAGCATATTTATTACAAGAGTGAACCTTTGATACACCATTCTCCCCATTGGTCATTGGCATTTTCCCTTTACCGACTCTTGATTCTCAATTTCCTTTTGCAATGAAGCTATTTGTTCGTTATTTTTGTTACGAGTGACCTTAATTGATTCAAATAACTCATTGAAATGACGTTTAACCTTTTCATTTTCTTCTAGAAAACTTTCGCTTTCCTTTTGTAAAGCATTTACTAGGTTTTGAAGATGAAACGTTTGAGAATTCGAGAATCTAAAGGAGGAGGCATTTGGGAGCCTGTCATATTGTTTGTTTGACCCTTTAATTGAGAGATTTGGGCTTTCAACTTTCGATCGTGTTGCACCGAGCTTGAATCATTCATCACGTTTGTTAATTTGAAAACGCGCATCAAACTCGGAGCATCCGATGATGTCTTGATATTTGAAGTTTTGACATTTTCTTTAAGATGTTGATATTTTAGTTGTAAATTAAAATGCTCAACTTCTAGTTTAGAAAAATGTTTAACCAAATTGTCGTGATCATCCGGTTCAATTTTCTCGTTTAGTTTAGAATTAGTTTTTCAAGCTCAATGACACGATCATAAGAGACTTTCGAGGCAACAGATAGTTCATGAAATTGGGAAGCATTAATAGAGCAATTTGAAGCGTTGAAAACACATCTTGAGCAACACATTCAAGAATAAGAGTCTCATTTAATGTATGCAAGTTCTTCCTCTCAATCTCATTATATTTTAGTGCACGCTCATAGTCACTAACTTCAACAATCATTGCATCAAATTCCTTTTCCATTCCCTTAATATCGCTTTCTATCCCTTTTAAGACTCTCAAAGTGATCTTTTAGAAGTTTAAAGAAAGGCATGACCTCGCTTAAATAACATTCTTTCATTTGTTCAAAACCCTTTCTCCTTCGATTATACCAGATGGGTGTGATCCTTTTCTTGCAAGTTTTCTCAAAATCAACAAATAGTTGAAATATAACGTATTGGCTAATTAAGGTCTTGCTTTTAGTGGCAATTGTTCTAGGAACAAGATGCATTGGTGTATTAGGAGGATACACAATCGCTCTAGGCATTTTCCAAAGGGAGGGTTTGTTTCAACAATATTTTCCGCTTTACCTTATCTAAATCCATTTTCCGAAGACTTGTTCGGAGTCAACAATGTCTCGAGGCTTAAACTTGTTCAAGGAAATCCAGTTTTCCTTCTTGTAGTCATGAGTGATAATTACTTTTTCTCTTTGCATTTAGGATCATTTAGTTTCTTATTCATCTTTTCCTTAGTGATTTCATTTAGTTTCTTATCATCCTCTCGTGCACTCAACGCAACTAGGTTTTTGTCTAGGTTTAAGAATCTCATTGCCATCATAGATCACACTTTGAGCCGCTTTTGCTATCTTTCCGTACTCGGGGTTGGGTTTATCTATAATGGGAACACTATGCTTATCGCTTAGAACTCTATGTTTAGTGACCATGTGAGCGATCGAATGGTGTTTCCTTGTATGTACAACTTGTTTTCAAGTTTGTTTTCAAAGTTTTCGATTAGAAAAGTCTCTCAAGAGTTTTGATTCCTTTGCATTAAATTCTTGCTTAAGCATTTTCACATTTTCTTGAAGTTCTTGTTTTTGCTTAATGTTTTAGATAGTTTTTCTTGCAAGGAATTTAATTCTTGTTTCAATACTTCTTCTAAAATTACTTTTCTAATTATCGACGCACTTGGTCATCCATTTCCCGCTCACGAGTGGTCAACTCAAATTTAGCACGTTGTTCATAAATAGCAACACGTTCTTTATAGGCATTTAGTTCGAAATTACGAATCATCGGGGAACATGCGGTGTATTCATCAAAACATAGTCATTGTTGATCGCAGAAGATGCATCACTTGGTACAACTTCACTTTCACTTTGTTTCACATATTGATCATATGGGACAATATCGATATTACCCATATTTTCAATATTTGATTCAATAGTTTCGATTGATTGTACTTTGTCATGCATCTGTTGCACATCGACATCATCGTATAGTTTTAATACCTCGAGATGAGTTTGTCCTTGGATGGGCCACTTGTGGTGAAGAAGAGACCTTGGGAGAAACCATTGGAGAAATGCTAGCCATAAAAATTGTGTGTGCGAGGGTCCATCATCCACATCGAGTCGTATGCATCACAATCGGTGACTTGAAAGGCATTCGATGATTGTGACCTATCTCCGAATAGGCCGCTCATCCACATCTCGCATCATAGGTCTTGGCATTGCCTCAAGAAGAAACAAGAATTCCTCTTCATCCAAAGCAAGACCATTGTCCCGAGCTTGTACAAGCAAGATCTTATCTCTCAAGTAATCGGCGATTCGTGGACGCTTTGGAGATGTGCGCTTGCAATGTGTCCTCACCACCACGCTTATAACATTTGATCGGCTTAGCTTGACCTTGGTTACCATTCCTTCCTCGATTACGGTTACCAACATAACCTCTACCACCCGCCTCTTCCCCGATCATCTGTCTTTCCGAACTGGTTGCACCACGATCCTTCCATCTTTAACAAGAGCTTGATTGTGTAGGTTAGAAGTTGTTACGAGGTTGTTGTTGGTTTGTGGGAGAGAGTTCATGTTTTGACTAATCGAAGAGCTAGTTGATTAATGAAGTTACCCACGTGTGCATCAAAGATCGCCTTGTTTGAACATGGGATCGGGAATGAGTTTGTGATTACCATTACCCAAGGGTATGACTTGTGAAGCTTTGGTTGTGATTCCGATGTTTGAGTAGAAGGCGGTTGAGTCATTGGACGAGCTTGTCTCTCCTCGGTTGGTTTTGAACTGATTGAGAACCAATTTTTCAAACATAGCATGTCTCTCATTCTGAAGGAGGAAGGCGTAGAGTTGCTCATAGTTTGTATTCTTCAATCCTTTAGTGAGCTTCACAGAGGTGACAAACTTGTGCCATTCGGGATTCATGTTGTTCACAAATTTTGAGTTCAGCTGAATGTTAGGCATAGTCATCCTGATGTTTCTCATGTCATTCACCAACTTATGAAATCTCACATAGTACTCATAGACACTCTCATCTGGTTTCATCTTGAAGTGTTCAAATTCGTCATAGAGTTGTGATTCTCTGTCTTCCATTGTTAATTCAGAACACGAGAGAAGCATCTTGACATTATCCCATACGCCTTTGCTTCGTGTTGTGATTGATCGACTTGTAGATGTCTTTAGGAAGACCTTGAAGAACAATGTTAGAAGCCCCGATATCCGCATCGAATCTCTTTTCTCCTTATCATCAAGCTCATCATACATTTTAGGTCCGTCCATTCCGTAAATAGGAGTTCCATCTTCATTAGTATCAAGTATATCTCTAGTCGTCTCAACTCGATACGGTCCTTCATCAATTGATTTGAGAATGTTGACACCATTTTCCTTTCCAAGGCAAGACAATCGATTCGTTGAGCCCAAGAATCGTAGTCAGTTCTGTCAAGCATGGGTGGGCGAGTATCTGAGCCAGCTGCTTGAACATCCTCGGCAACAGTGGAGATGATAGTAGGAACGTTGGTAGACATGTTAACAGATTGTACGGGATTTTATAACTCTATGATTAAACCGGGAAATAGATTCTTTCACGGGATTTTACTAAATCAAGAGAAAACCGTAAACAATCACCCAAGTCGCTAGAAGAAACTGCATCAAATCGCTAACACCTAATTCGCTACACTCCCAAGTCGCTAGAGTCCCAAGTCGCTAGACAAATGCAAGTCGCTAAGTAGTAACTCGCTAAGCCTCAAGTCGCTAGCAAAATTTTGGCAGCAATTCGCTACTCAAGTCGCTAAAGATACAAGTCGCTAAATAGCAACTCGCTACAGACCAAGTCGCTACCTCCAATTCGCTACTGTGGTGGAAAGTCCACTACTTGTCTTTGTAAGTCGCTAGTTCTAAGTCGCTAGGTCCAAAAGCGTAACTCGCTACAAATTTGTAAAGCAAGTCGCTAAGAAGAAAGAATTCCGTGTGTTAAGTCGCTAGCAAGAAAAACTCATAAACATCACTTTTCAATCAAAAACAACCCAACCAAGATGATTCAAGCTTACCAAATGAAAACCTAAACACTTGTGATGATTCTAAACATAAAATTACTAACAAAATCCAAGCTTTAACACAAGAAATCAACCAAATGATGCAAAACCACTAAACTTTTCAAACTCAAAACCACCTAAAACCACTAGAAATCCAAAGATGTGTAAGATATGATCTAACCATGGCTCTTGATACCAATTGTAAGATATTAGTTTTCACATACACATCAAACCATAACACAAAGTGGCGTATGAATGAGGTTCTAGAGAGAAAGTTAGAGGTTTAGGGAACTTAGTGAGAGAAAGTGAAAGATATTATTATGAGCTCCAACTCTACCTTGGAAGGTAGAGAGTATTTATAGTCTTACATAAATCGCCACACATCGGGTCATGGATCGGGCATACAGTGGGTAAAGACCGTCCGTCCTCCACGGTGTTACTTAACTAAATACTACTTAACATAAAAGAACTACGACTACGAGCTTTCTAATGATTACATATACTTGAGGTGACCGACTCTTTAATACCTGGAATTTCTAATTCCTAACAGTAACTATGTTGGGAGGGTTAAAGGATTGCATGTCTTCGTAGGTAACTTCACATATAGGTGTGATTTCATGATCTTGGAAAATGTTAGGGGCATCATTGATGGGTTTTTAGGAGATGTGATACTTGGGAGACCATTTATTGAGGAATCTAAGATGGTTTATGATCAAGAGGAAGGAATAGCCAAGTTCTCAAACGGGACCGAGTGTGTTAAATATATAATGCTCTAAAAAATAAGAAGTTTGAGGGTATTGATGATCTAGATGTAGAAAACATTCCGGCCTTTGAAGTAGATTGGGAGAACAAGGTTTACTATACCGCTTGTCTAGTGTTAGGCCCTGAATATATTCGCGATGAGAGAAGAGTTAAGAAAATCGAACGGGCTTCTAAAATAACAGGAAAGTAGGGGCACGACTTCGAGTCTAGCTACAAGACTCACAAATAAAGAAAAGCTCTTCGTGGGAGGCAACCCATGCTTAATTGTTTGCTTGTTTGTATCATATATCTTTTCATTTATTCTCATGTTTGAATTTGTGAAAATGCTTTATTTTGTCTTTAACCTTGTCTTAATTACATATAAAGGTATTTTACAAAAGGGATAAGTGTAGGGAAGATTACACACGTTTTAAAAGAACGTGAACATGAGAATTACAAATCTTGAAAAAGATATATATGTGTGTTTGTTAGAGTCAAATGCTTGTATCGAGTCATAATGGATGTTTTGCGAGAATTTTTCGATTTTAAATGTGTAATTTTTCCGAAAAACGCAATGCACAGCTTTTGTCGGGATAACTGACGGTGTCGAGATTGCAACTTTGGCGTCGGGAGGAGCGAAAACACTTATCTAACTTTCTCTCATTTTTTGTGCTAATTATAAATTTTTGGAATTTCTCAGGTCTTAATTTTTCAGAAAACCTGTAAACATCCATTCCACAAGCATTATATTCTAGTTTAGTAGAGTCATATTTAGTTTTACCGCCGATTTTACGCGTAAGGTTTCGTCTATTTTCTTAAAGTGTGAAGATTTTATTTATCAAGAAGAAGAAACATAAGATTGGATGGAGCTTTTCACGCATACATTATTCTTGGAAAGAATTCAACCACTACTTCACACGGATCCTACCGAGCTAATCAGGGGAGTATTAATTTCTTTCTCTTTTAAATTACCTTCCATTATCATAACTTTGATACTTTCAGGGAACATTGGGGACAATGTTCAGTTTAAGTGTAGGGAAGGAGAATAAAACGGGAACTTTGAAACTATGCTTATCCTTGATTATTTGTCTTGTCCAATTTCATTTGTGTACTAAACCAAGAGAAATATTGGTTAGGGTAATTTTAGCACCAAATTTAAAAATTTTCATGACATGTAGGAGCGGGTCTTTAGTCTTAATAAAGCGTCTCATGGATAGGAAGTTATATGACTAGCACAAAAACCCTTTACCACTCAAATTACACCCAAAAAATGTAAGGTTCGCCCAGAGATTTGTAGGAATTAAAGCATTCACCTTTAATGCTTCGAGAGTGTACCGGTAGTATAATAAATTCTAGAACTTGTTTTGTGATGCATTCCGAGATTGCTAGTGAGACTACACTTGTGTAGTTAGGAATAAGTAAATGATAAGAGGCACCAGGATAACCCTTGTTTGATACCTACTTCTTCCACATCGGTTGAGTAATTCCCCCACACCCTTGCATTGTACTCATGTTTAGTACACGATACCCCTAGTTAACCCCTCAGAGCCTATCCTTTTCACGGTTCTCGTGATATTTCGGTTTTTCAAAATATCAATGAAGAGCATTGTTTACAATCCACCCCCAAATGTACATCCAAATCTCCTTAGCCTACCTTGTATGCATTCACTTTTAGTGCATTATTGTTATCATACTTAACCCTTAGTTCAATTATCTAGTTACTTGCATAGTTGCTAAGTCGAGTCATATCCTTTGTATACAGTTTTGGGACGATTGGGACTCATGGATAAAGTTAAATTTTATGGAGTGACGAAAAAGAATGAATTCAAATTCCCTTTATCTACGTAATAAAGTACTCCACGTGTTTTGGTCTTTTCAATTTGGGTCAAATTAGTGTTAGAATAATAAAAACTCAAGTGTAGGGATGTGCCTATAAATCCCTTATATTTTGATGTTATCGTAGAGGATGGTAGAGTAAAAGTGTATGAAAAAAAAATAAAAAAATAAAAAAAGAGTGTTTGTTTGAAAAAACATGATGTTTGTTTGTTTCGGGCTACCATCCTACATCTATCTTTATATTTATGTTTGTTTGTTTCGAAGTTATCTAGAGTTTAGAGAGTCGAGTCTTGGCTTAGCAACGCCATTCTTCTCATGCTTGTAACATAAAGATTTTTGACTTGCCACCACTAAATCGCCTATCCAACTAAACCCTTTTTTTCCCTACCGTAAGCCTAACGTTACAACCCTTTAAAAGATCTCTTAGATAGTTTTTCCTAGGTGCTAACGCCAAAGCGGTGGAGGTTTGATCTAGTCTCAAGCCTATGGTAATCTATGTACTATGACCGGTTAATGAGTGTTTATCTTCCATTTCCATTTGATATATTTCATATATACCCAAGAGATGAGAGTATCCAAACACCACTTGTGAGGTGCTAGTATATAATTTCCGTGCTTGTTATGACTTTTGCGGGGATTATACTTGTTATGAATTATGTTAAACCATGGCTTTATGCCCCCTAACTTATAAATTGATTGGCCAAAAGCACATTTGCTTGAGGACAAACAAATACCAAGTGTAGGGATATTTAATAAGGATTTAAAACGTACACTTTTATGGGGTCATTTAAGCCCTTACTTGCCCACTTTTATATCCGTTACTTCTTAATTTTGTTTCTTTTCACTTTTTAGGTCTCTTGAAGGCAAAATGCTGGAATGATGCTTATTTGGACGAAAAGGTGTGAATATGTGAAGAAAATGGCTAAAGTCAAGATCAAGACACTCAAGCTGCTGGAAGTGCACCCGACGGCGTCAGAAACAAAGGGTGACGCCGTCCCTATATTTGTGACGGCTCAGGAGTGAATTTGCTATTTTACACCTGACGGCGTCAGGCTTTAAAGAGTAGGGCGTCACGAAGACCTTTCTAATCAGACGACGTCACAGATGAAGACTTACGGCGTCACTGCCACAACATGACGTCGTCCCAAAGTTGACTTGGCAAAGACGAAACCCTAATGGCGGCAATCTGACGGCGTCACAATTAAAAGGTGACGCCGTCGCAGTTGAAATTCTATATATAGAATTCAATTTTCAGACTTTTAGGGAGGTAGACTTGTGGAGTAAAAACCTAAAACGATTGTAGTCCATCTAGGATAGTATTTTAGGGTTCTAATACCCTAGTTTACATCGAGATAAGTTATTTATTCCCTTGATTTTATTATGTCTTCAATTGAATGTGTGTATGCTTGCATGTTTAATATGCCCGACTAATTTACTTATGTGTTTGCTTAGATCTATGAAACCTAGTTACTGAATATTGATTGATTGTCTCTTATCTTAATTGTAATTGGCTTAGGAGTGCTTAGAGCCATCGTTGTGTTTTTAATGCTTGATTAATCTTTGTGAACATTAGTTTACAATTACTAGTGGAATTGTAGGCTAAAAATCCAAAGAAAACCTTAGTATTATGTTTATGAATCCTAGAGATTTCGTAGTCATTAACCTTAGGTAGATTCAAAGAGTTAGGGATAAAAGCACACCCTACGACCTTAGAAAACACAACGCGTTAAGAATAAGGACGTGACAATTCAACCATCAATAAAAGATAACTAGGGAGTAATAGTATCTTTTTGGGTAAAAGGGTCTTAAAACCCCGGTAAATATAACCAAAAATCCATGAAGTACAATTGACATGAGTGTACATCTCATGTCCTCTGCCCGTTACATAGGCGATATGACTCAACCTAAATAACAAAGCTACATACAACTGCTAACCGCAGAAAATCCAACTATCCTACTAAACAAATAGAATAGTAACTAAATTACATTTAAAATGAACAATCTAAATGTAACCTAGACAAGGTTCAATTGAACCACATCCATGGTGAACGACTCAATCTTCAATGCTTCATTGCTTGACCACGAGTGCTCGACCAACTACCAGCTGCACATCTAGGTAGACACATCTTTAATCATCATACGAGCACACTTCAATAGACATAGACTACCCTTTAGATTAGATAATTAGATAGTAGAGTAATCGGTAGAAGTACCACCCCCTAAATCCAATACCCCAAGATCGTACCTTTTATTTTCTAAAAAAATATAAAAAATAATCTTCTTCAATCCCAACCTTAGCGTAGTAATTTCTCACTAGCATTCCTATTCCCCTAGAGAACGATATCAATCCTGAGGCTTACCCTAATACTACACCACAACGATTAGATTCACTGCCTAGGTGGTTGAAAAACTTGCTCGAAGAAAACGAAGTTTCCTTTGACCCTGAACTCGCATTGTACGCATATCATCTAAGGAGGGTGTTTATATAGCCTAAAAAACCTAGCAAACATGGGCTTCAAACTTGTTCTCCAAGTTAGCTTATACTCCTAATTGTTATACAATTCTACTAGCCCAAAAAATTAATCCAAACGCCCCTTATGTGACCAGTAGTAGGATTGGAACGGGTCTAGTCTAAACAGGTCAATGGTTCAAGTATTAAATGTACAAACGTACTCTCGTGTTTAACGTGTGTGCCCCCAATAGGCTCACACACTTTTAGTTGTTTTCATGCGAATCAACTACCATAATTCAACAGCTCCCACTTGGGAGTTGGAGTAGCAGATAGCACAAAAAACCAACGACGAAAATGTCTAGCAACACTCTCACTCGCTATTTAACTAAAAGTGTCTGAGATATAGTTTCATAAATCTTTGGGTTTGGCCAAACAATTATCTGATTAATTCTAGAGAGGCACCATGGTATCTTTCTGCACATATCAAGTAGAGTAACAAATCTTTTGTTGACCACAAGTGTTAAAGATGCTGCTTCACATCACTCCGAAATATAGCTTTTATAACTACCTTATTCAGGATAGTGTTTGGCTTATACTTACAAAAGTAATATCCACACATAACAAAACTTGCTTGTATCTCAAGTCTAAGGACGACTTAACAAACCATTTTCAATATTTTACTTATGACAAGGATCCAAAAGTAAATATTTGAAAGTTGAGGTAGCCAATATGCATCTCTTGTGAATACACATGAGTTTGGCGGGAACAATCCACATTCTCATAGAATATAACCAACATTCACATTTGCGTTACATAACAATATTCCCATATTGTTAACTGACAATGGACATATTTAGAATGATAAATCATTTCATGGATTTAAACATGTAAATATAGAACAACAAATTATATGAATGAAATAACAAATACATCGTATCTTTATTTATTAGAAAGTAATAACTGTCTTACAATTCCAAATTATCTAAATACTAATTACACACAGATTTACATGAGACTACTAGTTGGTATTAAACCTATACCTCTAGTCAATTTAGAATACTTAGGATACGCTAAATCCTTCGTAAATGGATCAGTTAGGTTGTCATGTGTGTGAACTTTTGATATCTTCACGTTACCCATCTCAATGGTCTCTCGAAGATAATGAACTTTTGTGTGGTAATGTCTAGCACCCTTGGTGATTCACTTTCATTAGCTATAGTAATGGCTTCAGTATTATCACAATACATATTTATAGGTTCTTCAATTGTGGGAACAATGCCAAGCCACAAAATGAATTTACGAACCCATACAACCTCTTTAGATGCATCACAAGCAGCTATATACTCAGCTTATGTAGATGAAGTAGCAAAAATACTTTTCTTTGTGCTTTTCCAATCAACAACACCTCCATTTAAAACGAACACATATCCAGTCTGAGATTTTAAGTCATCAGCATCTGTCAGATATCCAGCATCAGTGTAGCAAGAAACCCTGAGCTCTCGTTCCATATCACCTCCTGTTAGGATTTAGAAAATCCGGTAGTTAAAGAGTCGGTCACCTCAAGTATATGTATTCGTTAGAATGCTCGTAGTCGTAGTTATTTAATGTTAGTAAGTAGTTTGTTAAGTAACACCGTGGAGGAAGGACGGGTCTTTACCCACTATATGCCTGATCCACAACCCATAGGAGACGTGTCTTGTAAGAACCTATAAATACCCTTTGCCTTGCAAGACAAAGGGTTGGAGCTTCATAATATCATTTTTCTTTGTCTCACTAAGTTCCCAAAACTCTTCCACTTTCTCCCTCTGAAACTCACTCTATACGCCCCATACTTGTGATTTGTTATGTGTTTATGAAATCCAATATGTTACAAATGGTATCAAGAGCCGTGGTTTGATCACTCATCTCTCATGTTCTTGGATTTCTAGTGGTTTTATAAGGTTTTTGGGTTTGTATGAGTTTAGAGTAGTTTGCATTATTTGGATCATTTCTAGTGTTAAAGTTTGGATTTTGATAGTACTTTTGTGTTTAGAATCATTATAAGTGTTTAGGTTTTGATTTGGAAGACTTGAATCATCGTGGTTGGGTTGTTTTTGGATTGAAAAGTTGTGTTTTTGAATTTTTCTAGGAAGCGATTTGTGCCACGGTATAAGTTTCATCTATGCGATTTGTCTCTGTTTGGATCATTTGTTGAAGCGATTTGTCCTATTCTTGAAGCGATTTGTCCCTTCTACTGTTGCTTGTTGAAGCAACTTGTCTTAGTTTGGTAGCGATTTGTCACTTTTTTGGAAAAGCGATTTGTCTATTGAGACAAAATGACAAAAAGGACAAAGTAGTGGTTGTAGTTGTATACTATGCGATTTTTCTGATTATGCGATTTAAGGATTATGCGATTTGTTAGCTAAGCGATTTGTCTGTTTAGCGATTTGTCTGTTTAAGCGATTTGTCTGTTTAGCGATTTGTCTGCTTAAGCGAGTTGTCATTTAAGCGATTTAGGAATTAGGGTGCGATTTGTCAAAAGAGCGATTTGTCTAAAGAGCGACTTGTCAACTGTGTGATTTGTCTTTTGAGACTTATTGTTTCTTCATGTTACGATTTACAGTTTTCTCTTGATTTAGTAAAATCCCATGAAAGAATCTATTTCCCGGTTTAATAAAAGAGTTGTGAAATCCCATAGAATCTGTAATCATGTCTACAATTCCTTCTTCCGTTGCTGATGATGTACAAGCTGCAGGATCTGACACTCGTCCTCCCATGCTGGACAGAACCGACTATGACTCTTTGGCTCAAAGAATCAGATTGTATTGCTTAGGAAAATAAAATGGGGTTAACATACTTAAGTCAATTGATGAAGGACCATATCAAATTGAGACTACTAGGGATATCCTCGAAACTGCTGCTGATGGTTAAGTTGTGTTGGGGTTAGATAGACCAAAGATGTATGATGAGCTTGATGATAAGGAGAAGAAGAGATACGATGCAGACATCAGGGCTTCTAACATTATACTTCAGGGTTTACCTAAGGACATTTACAAGTTGATCAATCACAACACATAAGCTAAATCAGTATGGGACAATGTTAAGATGCTTCTCTCTGGTTCAGAATTCACTAAAGAAGACAGGGAATCTTAGCGGTATGATGACTTTGAGAATTTTAAGATGAATCCAGGGGAAAGTGTTACTGAATATCATGTAAGATTCCACAAGCTTGTGAATGATATGAGGAATATCAAAATGACAATGCCAAACATTCAGCTCAATTCAAAGTTTGTGAACAACATGAATCCCGAATGGCACAAATTTGTCACTGCAGTCAAGCTAAACAAAGGTTTGAGGAACACCAATTATGAGCAATTGTATGCTTATTTGCTCTAAAATGAGAAGCATGATGTGTTTGAACGGATGATCCTTGAAAAGTTTAACAACAATGTTGGAAATGCAAGTTCTTCAAATGATTCAACTGCATTCTACACTAATATGGGAATAACTACCAAGGCATCTCAAGTCAAACTCATTCCGGATCCAGGGTATAAGCCTCCAGAATCAGCCACATTCATGGAACAACTTGTCAATCAACTGGCTTTAATGGTCAAGCACAAATTGTACTTCACCCCACACACCAACAATCACCTCAGAACTGCATCCAAACTTCACAATCATGCTACGGTTAAAGACGGAAATGTAGTGGTGCAAAATGTGCAAGGAAGACATAATGCATACCTTCCACATAATGAGCAAGGGAATGTTGGTGCTGGATATGGGAATGTTGGTGCTGAATATGGGAATGTTGGTGCTGGATATGAGAATGTTGGTGCTGGATATGGGAATACTGGTGGTGGTGGTGGATATGTGGGTAATTAGAATCGTGGAAGGAACATGGCTCAGGGTCAAGTAAAGCCAATCAAGTGTTACAACTATGGTGGAGAAGGTCACATCGCAAGGAATTGCACTCTTCCAAAACGTCCACAAAATGCAGAGTACTTCAGGGACAACATGGTGCTGGTGCAAGCTCAAGACAGTGGAGCTGTGTTGAATGAGGAAGAATTGCTATTCCTTCGAGGAAATGCCGAACTTATGATCTTGATGTGGATGAGCGGCCGGTCACGGTATGGGTCAGAACAATCCCAATGCATTTCAAGTTGCAGACTGTGATGCATTTGATTCAGATGTTTATGATGAACCAACTGCCCAGACCATCTTCATGGCTAGTATCTCACCAATGGTCACTCCAATGGCTTCTTCACCAAAGCAGGCCAATCCTTCCAGGGAATCTATCATCTCAGAGGTATTAAAACTATATGATGAGGTTGATGTGCAAAAGATGCATGCCAAAGTACAATCAACTGAAATTATTGAATCAGATATTGAAAATATGGGTAATAGCAATGTTGTCCCATATGATCAATATGTGAAGCAAGATGGAAGTGAATATGTACCAAGTAATGCATCTTCTACAGTCAATGATGACTATGTTTTTGATGAATACACTGCATGTGCCCCTGATGATTCCATAACTTCTGAACTTAATGCCTATAATGAACAAGTTGCCATTTATGAACAACGTGCTAAGTTTGAATTGACCACCGTGAGCGGAGATGGATAACCAAATACGTGCGGTCATTAGAAAAAGTAACTTTAGGGAAGAAATGTTAAAACAAGAGTTAAACTCCTTACAAGAAAAGCTTACTAAAGCGCTAAGCAAAAGCAAGAACTTCAAAAAATGTAAAAGTGCCTAAACAAGAATTTAATGCTAAGGAATCAAAACTTTTGAATGATTTTCCAACCTAAAAACTTTGAAAAACAAACTTGAAAACAAATTGTACATACAAGGGAACACCATTCGATCGCTCACATGATCACTAAGCATAGAGTCTTAAGCGATAAACATAGTATTCCCCTTGTAGAGGTACCCAATCCCGAGTATGGAAAAGTTGCTAGAGCTGCACAAAAGGTAGTCTATGATGGTAATGAGATTCTTAAGGCTAAGCAAACACCATCATGTATATGAAGCACTGATGATGATAGAAAATTTGAAGAAGCCTCTAGGGTGAAAATGGCAAAGAAGTTAAATGATCCTAAGTGTACAAAGTATAATATAATGTTTAAACTCCATGATTACACTAAAGAAAACTGGATTTCCTTGAACATGTTTAAATTTCAAACTCAACTAACCCCTGAAAAAGTTTTTTGGAAGAAAGATATAGATAAGCAAAAGGCAGATAATCTTGTTACAAAGAATTCCCCTTGTTGGAAATTGCCTCTAGCCACTGTGTATCCTCCAAATACACCTATGCATTTAGTGCCTAGAACTCTTCCCACTAATTGCAAGACCTTAATCAGCCTTTATGTAGTTTACCAACTATTTGTTGATTTTGAGAAAACGTGTAAGAAGAGAATCACCCCCACTGGGATAACTGAAGGGGAAAGAGGTTTTGAAAAAACTAAAGAATGTTATTTAACTGAGGTCATGCCTTTCTTTAAACAACTTAAAGAACAATTTGAGAGTCTTCAAAAGGGAATGGACACAGAGATTAAAGAAATGAAAAAGATGTTTAATGATATGGAACTTGAGGTCAGTATGAATGAACGTGAGCTTAAGAGTAATGAGATTGAGATAAAGAATATGCACATCATTAATGATAATTTGATCTCTCAATGTGTTGCTCAAGATGTGTTCTACATTGTTACAAATTATTCTATTACTGCGTCTCAATTTCATGAATTATCTGTTGCATTAAAAGTTTCCCATGATCGTGTCATTGAGCTTGAAACCACAAATTCAAAATTGCATGATAAAATTGAAAAGGATGATCATGATAACTTGGTCAAATATTTTTCTAAGCTGGAAGTTGAACATTTTGCTTTGCAATTAAATATCAACATCTCAAAGAAAATGTTAAAACCTCAAATGTGAAGACATCCTCGGATGCTCCTGAGTTTGATGCAGTTTTTGAAATAAGCAAATGTGATGAATAGATTCGAGCACATTGTAACACGATCAAAAGATTGAAAACCCAAATTTCACAATTGAAGGGTGAAAAGAATAATGTGAATGGCTCCCAAATGCCTCTTCCTTTAAATTCTCAAAATTCTCAAAACTTTCATCTTCAAAACATCATTAATGTTTTACAACAAGAAAATGAGAGTGTTCTTGAAGAAAATGAAAAAGTTAAACAAAATTTCAAAGAGTTATATGATTCAATGAAAGTCACTCGTGACAAGAACAATGAAAAAATAACATCTTTACAAAAGGAAATTGAGAATCTAAAAAGTCAGGTAAAAGGGAAAATGCCACTTGTCTGTGATGAGAATTTTGTATCAAAGGCATATGTGGATTCTAAGTATGTTGTGACTGTAAAGTATATTTCCCCTTATCTTAGAAATAACGAACGTGTGTGTCAAGAATATTTTTCGTATCTTAAGGATAGTCTAGAATGCCTCCTTGAGATTGTCGAAGAGGATAGCATAAATAAACCACTTGATAGAGAAGTTAGGTATGCATGCTTATATGCCAAACGATCTCAAGAGCTGTTAGAATGTTTAAGAGCATCATGCCCTAAATCCTTTTGTACTAAAGAAAAAGTCATTATGCCATGCTCTATGCCTAGTATTAAGCATTTGACTCTTGATATGCCTTGTTCTATGCCTAAAGTTAAACATGTGAACTTTGATGTGGCTGCTAGTACTTCAGATCCCAGCACCTCTAGATCAGGAACGTAAAAAGGTAGCAAAACCAACTAATGTTCCCATCATTCCCTCTACAGGAGTAATCAGTGACACTAAGGAAAGCGATTCAAAGCCTCCAGGCAATACAAAGCAAGATAGGACCTCGCAAGCTAAGAGTGATCATTGGAAGAAAGTAGAAGACAACCCTAGGAACAATGAGTTTATGTTGAATAAGACAAATCGTGTTGATTCTAGTATTAGCTATAAGCCTACTGTAATTAATTCGAATTATGCTACTACTTGCCAAACATGTAATGAATGCTTGATTTCTGGTATTAAACATGAATGTGTTGTGAATGATTTGAGTAATGTTGTCAAATCTCTGGTAAAAATTGTTAACACTAGAAAACAGGATAAGAAGGTCAGAAAACAAAGGTGGAAGAGGGCTAGAAAACATTGGAACCAACAGGAAGAAAATTTAGTAATATAGGTTATCAATGGATACCTACTGGCCGTAAATTCAATCTTAATGAGTTGTTCCCTAAATTATCTAGATCAATGCCCATTAGGAAATGGATGCCTACTGGTAGAACTATATCTTTAAGAAGTGAACATACTTTGAATAGATCTACTGTTACTACTAGTCCGGCATCTACCTCTAATGATATCATTGTTTTTGCTTCTGATGTGGGTGTTCCAATCTCATTTACTAACCAAGTGGAAACCATTCTTGCATGGGGATCCCAACTTTGTAGTCATCCATTCTTGTCTTTGTTCAACTGCAGGTCGTTCAAACCGTTATGTGGTACCTGGACTCAGGCTGTTCCAAGCATATGACTGGAGATCGCTCACGGCTCATGAACTTCGTGAGTAAATTTATCGGGACTGTTAGATTTGGGAACGACCATTTTGAGGCAATTATGGGTTATGGAGATTTTGTGGTTGGTGATAGTGTAATTTCCCGGGTATATTATGTTGAAGGTCTTGGTTATAATTTGTTTTCTGTCGGTCAATTCTGTGATTCTGATCTAGAAGTGGCCTTTAGAAAACATACTTTGTTTCGTTAGAGAACTTGATGGTGTGGAACTTTTAGGAGGAAAACGTGGAACAAACTTGTACACCATCTCTATCGAAGATATGATGAAGTCTTCTCCAATATGCCTGTTATCAAAGGCCTTTAAAACAAAGTCATGGTTATGGCATCATCGTCTCAATCACTTGAACTTCGGAACCATGAATGATTTGTCTAGAAAGGACCTTGTAAGAGGTTTACTGATGAGTGCTTATTCACTCATCGTTTTTACCCGCCTAAGACCTCAAAAAATGACTAAAAACACCCAAATACGATCAAATTATGTTAAAAATATCCTCGGAGTGTGTTTTATGTCTTTCAGGTACAAAAGGATGGAAAACAGAGCGAAAACGAGCTAAATCGAGTTAAAACTGGAAAACGTGCTGAAACAAACGGAGCCGACAAGCGATTTTCTATATTTTCGAAGCCCGAGACACATTTTTGGAGTGGGTTTGAGAAAACTGTATTAAAACCTTCCCCGAAACATAATAATACAACACAAACCTTTTCACCCATTGAACCCTTTCAACCCCCATGAACCCCCCTTTCCTATGACCCCTTCCTTTTCCCTCTTATCACAAAACCAGAACACAGAAAACACAAAACATCAAAACCCAGAAAAACCTTTTGCCCGCCAAACTTTCCCCCTCCTCCTCCTGTCAATCTCCTCCTACTTCCCAATCCCACTTCCTCCTTCCCCAAGAAAAAGTCACATGTTTTCCCCTCTTCACATGTTTCATAGCCACGTTGGCAATCCACAACACCAAAGGTCCCATCCATGGCTGTGAGAACTCAAGGTGGTTCCCAAGATGAAATTGATGGTCAGGATGAATTCAAGAAAGCAAAAGGATGTGTTTGTTTGTTTGCCCTCACAGAAGAAGCACAGAAAGAAGAGATGAAGACAGATTACTCTTTAGTATAAATAGGAGTGTAATAAAAATGTTAAGACTAGTCTAGAATTTTTGGAGTTCTAGTCCCATCTTTACTTTCTTGTAATTTAAATTAAGTGTACTTTTAATTTCAGTAAATGCAATTTAATTTCTTTTTAAATTCCAGTCTTTGAAGTTTATGAAGTTCTGCCTTTTGTTCAGGTTCTTGAAATCCATTCAGTTTAATCTCAACTTGATTTTAGAGTTATTTTGAAGTCTTTTAAGATACATTGCTTCACTTTTTAAAGCCTTAACTTTTTTTTATAAATTCTGCCCCAAAAAGGGACTGTTTGGATTTGTAGAATTCTGGGTCAAAATTCAGTTTCTGACCCATTTTGGGTATCAAGTAGGATTGGTTAGGTGTTAGTTGTATGCACTTTAGTCTTCAAAGTTGAGTTTTATTCCCAAGTTTCCTTTTAGAGTGATTTGCAAAAAATAAAATAAAAACAAAAAAAAGAGAGAAAGGATTCTGTTTCAGCAAGCCTCACAACTGCCCACTGTTGAAGCTTAAGGTTAGATAGGTTTTAGTTAGAAATAGGACTTGAATTAGGTTTTGTAATTAGTTAATAGATAGGTATTTATATGTTTTAGCTTAACTTTGGATTTAGTAATTGTTGGTTAGCTTGTATTGGCCGTAGAAAAGCCCATCGGTTGAATTGCTTTTCTTTAGACAAGTACCATTGCAACTGCGATCGACTTATGCCCCATCAAGCTTGTATAAGCTCTCCGTGGCTGCCATAGGGGCAAATGGAAGTCGGTAAGTGGACTTAGTGTACAATTAAGCTCTTAAGCTTATTTTTTCACTTGTAGCTCGCTTAGATTTATCTTATTTAGCACCCTAGTGCACGTCACATTCACTAATCAATGACTAATCGGTGAGGCCACCACAACAGGCTTCTCTTTTTTTAGTGCTTATTAGGTGTCACTCTTAGCTTATTTAATTTTATTTTAGTGATCATTAGTTAATGCTAGAATAGGATTGATCAAAGTTAGCTTATTAGATGCTTAGTTATAGTCTTTAAGTGCTTATTCTTCATTTTCCTAGTTTAGGATTGCCCCCATTGTAGCTTATTTCTATTTTTTTTTAAATTGTGATTCGATTATCATTTGCTTATTCGTCATTTTGTCTTAGCTTAAGGTTCCCTCGTGCCAACTGCTTATTCCCATTTTTAGGCTTAGTCTCTTTTCTAACTTGGCTTATTTCTGACCCTTCATGCTTATTTGTTCTTTGTGTGGCTTATTGAGCTTCTTGTTTAGCTTATTTGTGCAATAAGAAGTATAAAGGTGTGTGTGTTTGTGAACTGTCAAGCAATGACTAAACACTTCCTTTGGGGCTTATCGATTTTCTTGAGAGCTTATAGGTGTTTACTAGGAGCTTATCTTTGCACCTCACTCGGTGCCTTTCTTTGTCCATATAGGTTTGTCGTTAGTAGTAAACTAGTTAGAGCTTAATTTGTCTCTAGTTTAGCTTATTTACATGTCGTGTTGTAGCATTTTTTGCCCTTGTCCGCCCACTATCAAACGACCATTCAAGTTTATTTTCCATTCTGTTGTGTTTTTGAAACTGTTAACAGCTGATTTCAAGTTCTTTTTAGAGTTCAAGTTTTAGTAAAAGACTTATTTTTGTTTTGCTGTTTAGTTCCAAAAAGAAAAAAAATAAAAATAATAATAATTGGAAAAAGTGATAGAACCAGGAATTGAACCTGGGTCTGTTCACTCAAAGCCCACGACCTCACACAACACACCCCATCCATCTGAGCTAGGGACTTCCTCATGTTTTAGTTTACACCATTTAATATTTAATTAACATTTCAATTCATAGCTTATTTACTTATTTGATTTTTAGCAGCTTATTTCCAAAAGCACCAGTCTAGTATTTTATTTTTCTTAGATTCAGTGGTGTCTCAAGTAATTTCTGTAATTTTTGTAGAATTTTCTAAAAATGTTTAGTATTTTTAATAATTAATTTAGTTTAAAATCGTTTTTAATTCGTAGAAAATAAAATAAAAGTCGAAAAATACCCGGCTTTTTCCTAAAATTATTTTTAGTCATGTAGAATGTAGGAAAATTGATTTCACTCCCGTAGCCCTTAAATTGCAAGAGGTTTTACGTTTATGGCTCGGTGTGTTCCCGGTTTTTCGTGTTTTTGCATTTTAGCACCCTAGGATGTAGTTTAGCTTTGTTTTACTGTTTCTTAGACTTAGTAGTAGTTTATTTAGAGTTTACTTTGTTTTACATGCTTTTTTTTTTATTCCCGTTCTTCAATTTGTAGAATACATAATCATAAATCAAAATTCATTGAACCATTCAAGTCCTATTCACGAAACTCAATGACACCGTCAATTTCACACCTCGTTGGGACACGACCCGGGGAAATCACTTTCCCGGTATCACTTTTATCACATTCGTGAGGTTTGGCACGTTAACCTTTTTCCTAAAAGGTCGATTTGTCGAATTTTACGGTTAATTTGATATTTTGATATTTGTGTTTATTTTCACCACTCTCTTTACACGAATCATTTACCCAGATTGAAGTATGAAAAAGATCATCTTTGTTCAGCATGCCAATTGAGAAAAAGCAAGAAATATGCCCATAAACCCAAACCTGCAAACTCAGTTATGGAAATTCTTCATACTCTTCACATGGATTTGTGTGGACCCATGAGAGTGCAAACTATAAACGGGAAGAAATATGTGTTAGTCATGGTTGATGACTATTCTCGGTTTACTTGGGTTAAGGTTTTGAGGTTAAAGGATGAAACTCCAGATTTCATCATCAAACTTATTAAACAGCTATAGGTTCGACTTAATAAAGCGTCGAATTATCCGAGCAGACAATGGGCGAGTTTGTTAACAAAGAACTGAGTCGGTTCTATGAAAGCATTGGAATCACCATCAAAGAAGTGTTCCACGTACTCCTCAACATAACGGTGTAGTTGAAAGACGAAATCGGACTCTTGTCGAAGCTGCAAGGACTATGCTGATTTACTCAAAGGTTCCAATGTTTCTCTGGGCTGAAGCCATTGCCACTGCTTGCTACACCCAAAACCTTTCCCTTATTCACACCTCTCATGGAAAGACTCCTTACGAACTTGTCCACAACCGAAAACCAGATCTATCTTTCCTTCGTGTTTTCGGTGCCTTATGCTATCCAACAAATGATGGTCAAGACTTAGGAAAGTTAAGAGGCCAAGGCGGACATTGGAGTTTTTTTTGGGTATGCACCAAACCGGAAGGGTTACCGAATCTACAATAAAAGAACCCGAGATATCATGGAAACAATTCACGTCACGTTTGATGAGCTGTCTGAGCAAATGGCTCCAGGACAATCAAGATTTGGACCCGCATCTCAACATTTATCTTGTAGTCCTATCAGTTCCTCTCTTGTACAAAATCCCTCACCTGCAATTCCATATGTACCTCCTTCTGAAGAAGATTTGAAGAAACTGTTTGATCTAATGTTTGATGAATATTATGAACCTATTGTCAATGATCACTCTACACCATCAAAAATGGCGGCTTCTAATCCAATCAACACAAATAATCCAACTGTTTCAATGACTCTGTCTCAAGAAGCGCCAGCTGCAGATCACTCATCGTCATCCTCAAATCCTCAATCTTCAGCTATACATCATGGAAATGAAGCTGCAAATTATGATGAAGATAACCCTGTTGCTACTCCCGAAGATGCTCCATTTGAGAACATATTTGCTCCTGAACCAACTTCAGAATTAGGAGATCCAAACTCTGCTACTTCAGTCCCTCAACAACAACCACACGAGCACATTAGAAAATTGACACATGACCATCCATTGGACAACATCATTGGGAATCCTTCTCGTCCAGTATCCACTCGTAAACAACTTGCAACTGATGCCTTGTGGTGTTTCTTTAATTCCGTACTATCTAAGGTCGAACCAAAAGAAATAAAAACAGCAATGACTGATGACAGCTGGTTCAATGCAATGCAAGAAGAAATTCATGAGTTCGATCGATTAGATGTATGGGAATTAGTGCCTGCTCCTGTCTGTGCTATAATTATATCCCTCAAATGGATCTTCAAATTAAAACTTGACGAACATGGTGATTACTGAAAAACAAGGCAAGGTTATTTGCAAAAGGATACCGTCAAGAGGAGGGTATTGACTTTGAAGAATCTTTTGCTCCAGTTGCACGTATCGAGGCAATCAGAATCTTCTTGGCTAATGCTGCTAGTAAGAACATGATAGTCTATCAGATGGATGTATAGACTGCTTTTCTTAATGGATATCTGAAAGAGGTTGTATACGTCAGCCAGCCTGAAGGTTTTGTGAATCCAGAGGATCCTACTCGTGTCTATCGCTTGAAGAAGGCACTTTACGTTTTGAAGCAAGCTCCTAGGGCATGGTACGATACGCTATCAAAGTTTCTTCTATCCAATGGATTCAGCAAAGGAGCAGTTGATCCAAAATTGTTCACCAGAAAGTCAGGCAAACACTTAATTTCATGTTCAAATATATGTTGATGATATTATATCTTTGCCTCGACTGACCCCAATGAATGTGACCGTTTTTCTAAGGAGATGGGCTCCAAATTTCAAATGTCAATGATGGGACAAGTGGAGAAAGGTGTGGTTGAGCTCTACTTCGTGAGAACTGAATATCAGTTAGCAGACATCTTCACCAAAGCTCTTCCTAGAGAACGTTTTGAGTTTATTCTTCCACGACTTGGCTTGAAGAGCCTTCAAACAGAAACACTCAAACGTCTTTAGGAGGAAGACGAGGAGTAACGGTGTTTGTCTCTATCTGCTCTTTGTATATATCTTAAAAAAAATATAAAAAAATAAAAAATTAGTAAATCTTATAAAAGTCCAAAAATATTGTTTAATTTTGTCGTGTTTTTCTTGGTTCGATAACATCTACGGACTTTGAATTGTCATTCAATAATGACATGGGTCTTTAGATGAAGTTCGAATCAAAAAAAAAAAAAAAAAAAAAGATGGAGAATAAAAATGATAGTTTATTGTCATTTCAGGCAGTAACCAGTTTTTAAAAGAAAGACCAGAGCCATGCTTAAATTAACTTTTGAAACCTCATGCTCTGATTCTAAAAACAAATGTTTGTCGCCAAAAAGACAAATGTTTCCATCACAAATATTTTTCCTTCTAAATATTCTTCTTGAAAATATTTGTAATCTAATGAAAATAAAACTGCTTTGAAAATAACTCAGACTATATTTTTGAAAATCATATGGACTTATCATTTGTCAAAATTTCTAACACTCAATCAACAACTTATGCCTTTGATTGAGGGGAAGAATGATTTCAATCAAATCAAAAAGTTAATTTTCAAACAATTGGCACGTAATCAAGCAAAGTCTAAGTTTGGATAATAAAAAAGAACAATGTTTTTGTACAATTTGATCCAGACCAAGGCTGATGTTGTGTTTTCATAAGATACTTAAGCATGTTTAATCATTGGAGTTTAAAGTCTTAGAATATGATCCTTATCAGTTAAATGTTTTAAAAGCATGTCACAATTCCCCTCAAAAGCTTTCAAAAACAACTTAAATCAATAGAGATCACAAATCTCAAAGGATTTGAAAATTGTGATCGGGGGAGAATTTGTGATTTAAATTGGATATTAACTGATAATTCAATAAGTGGTCTTATAAAGATAATAACAAGCACTCCTCCCTACATGTGCCAAACGATTTCAAATTTTCCATACACATGTTAAGGGGGAGCATCTATCTCAAACCAAAAAGGATTGAAACGTGATTGATTGGTCTCTAAGTGCAGGTTCTCTCTAATATGTGCAAAATACTTTCGAATCTCGATGCACATATTGAGGGGGAGCAATCATAAGAAAACCTCATCCTTCCCAAAATTGTTTTATCCAAAGTATTTAAAATGCTAGATTTGATCGGGAAGTGATGATGATGATTTTAGAAAAAGTTATTCAAAGATTGAATCATTCATTCTCAATCTAAGATTTCATAAGTTCTCTTACCTCCATGTGCTAAAATAAGTTCAAATACTTGAAGCATATGTTGAGGGGGAGCATTTGTAAGATATAACTTTTTCACATACACATCATAACATTAACACAATGAGCACATAGATGGTTTTAGAGAGAGAAAGAGTGGGACATTCTAGTGAGAGAAACTAGTTGAATATTTAGATTACCAAAGAACATCCAACCCTCTACCTTGCAAGGTAGAGGGTATTTATAGGTTACAAGCTAAGCGACCTCTGACGGCTGTGGATCGGGGATACGATGGGTAAAGACCGACCTTCTTCCACGGTGTTGCACTACACTATTAAACGCTACAAACTAACTACATAAATCGTAACTAATGACCAATCTACGAGCTAACTTATACTAGATAATAGTTGGGGTGACCGACTCTTTCAACACTGGAATTTTCTAATTCCTAACAATCTCCCCCTAAGGGAGGTCACCCCATATTTTACATTTCAAATCCTAGCATACTAGACTTGACTTTGTTCTAGAGCTCGTAGAATTTCATACATCAACATCGTAAACTTGGTGCATAGGTGGTGCAACTTCAAAGTCTGCAAAGATTTGTACTTTATGTAGGAGGTCCATTTCGATTCACGAGATAGTAAATATGAGCCGACTTTTGAGATCATCGACAATCAACAATCTCGACACATCCTTTGTGGTGTTGATATTATGTGATATTGTGACTTTAGGACCGACATGCTCACATTACGGATCATGAAGTCTTCTTATCGAGTAGCGGAAGCAATTGTTGAATCATGATATTGGCGGCGTAGCGAAGCTTGGTGTGAAAATATCGAGTCATTGATGCACTAATCATGATTTCATTTTATGATGAATGTGTTAAGTGAGCATGCGGTGTGGATTGACCGCTTCATTACGATCATTACGCAAGCGTCGGCGTACACGCATACAACAGATTAGCAACAAATCGCACGAAAGTGTCTTTGATCACTTCGATGAATTGAGTACACGCCCACGGTTCCCGTTGATCGATACAAATCTTTTGTGATCGGTAGGATTCCTAAGAATCTCCTTGACGGGGTTTCGCGGTTGTTCTAGTTGTTCTCAAACCGGAACATCTCAAAGAAGACAACACGGAGTGAGTGAACGTGAATATTCGGTCCAGCGATTGATGAAAAGAGATTTGAAAAACAATCGTGTATTGCTCAATAGAAATTGTTTTTGCAATACAACGAAGGTTTTATTGAAAATCAATTATCAATCATAAAAATACCTTTTGGTTTGAAAAATGAGTACACGGTCGATGTGCTAAAGAAAAGAGTTTATAAGCACAAAGACCGGTTTTCAAAGGTATCCGTCAATCCCTAACTCGAACGAGGTTTGATTCAAGAGATTGAATCGCCCCATTGTTTCTGTTCGGTTGTCACATGGTTGATCTATAAAATAGATCTCACATGCCACCTACCGGAGCTTGTTTGATGTTGGCTCGAAGGCTTTCCATCTTCATTGTGAATTTGTAAACATATCACTCGGATGTTACGGCAATACCACAAGGATAATCGTGGGACTCAAGATATAATCTCTTTTCCACATTGTGTGAAACAGAGAGTCTTCATTGAAAGTGTCCTAATGAGATTTATTGATGATCTCGTGGCTCTAGACTCAATTTGTGCATATTTGGATCCTATAACGGAGACTAGGGAGAGGTCTCCTACTTCAATATCAACCATCTCTAAGAGAAAGTCGATAGATAATGTCGGTTCCCGTGAGAATGAAACAAGTCCTTTTAAGAGGAACTTGAGTGGTTTGGAAAGTTGAAGTGCGATGCGTCCTTTGGGTCCATGACGTCTTGTCTTCAATACCGATGTTACCATCGGTAGCATATGAATTGAACCGGTTTACGCCCTAAGGTTGAATAAATGGAGGGCTATTTGTTTTCACCCTTTTCTCATTCAATTCTTTTAATTCTTCAACCCCTTGATGCTTACCGAGACTTCATAGCTAGAACCTTGTTAGGTTTATTCGATTACTAGCTCGGTCTTAGTCCGCACTCTTCCCATATCTCACATTTCTCCTTTTATCATCATACCTAAGGACTTCTACACTAACTAGTGGATTGTCCTGGGTAGATCCCTCCGGTTCTGGCGGATCATGGGAACCAATACCTAACCTTATCATCCTTATATCACCGTACATAAAGTAAAGTTGGTCGGTCAATTTGGTATTGTTCATCTGCCATTGGATCCAATTGAAAACCATTTGAAAATCAATTCAGATACTTGTGATATATTATCAAAGCTTTTTTGTACCTGAATTGTTTTTGATAGTTTTAGAACGAGAACTCCCCCTCAACATGTGCATCAAGTATTTGAAAATGTTTTGCACACGGAGGCAAGAGAAAGAAATTACTTTTCTAAAAAAATCACCATCACTTCCTTGATCAAATCAAGTAGATAAAGCATTTCCAGGAAGGATGAGGTTTCCATAAATTTGCTCCCCCTCAATATGTGCCTCGTGTTTGAAAAGATTTTTGCACATACTAGAGGGAACCTTTTATCACCAAGGATTAGAAGCCATGTGATCAAGGTACTTTCAAATATTTTAAAGTGTGGTGTACCCTGATGACTTGAATTTACAAAGAGTTCTCCCCTTAATATGTGCTTGAGATTCGAAAAATTGTTTAGCACATATAAGGAGAAGTTTACACAAAATTGGTCATCTTATCTTTTACCATCTTTCATATTTATATCACATTTTCCCCGATCAAAATCTTAAATCCTTTGAGATTTTGGATCTCAAGTGATTTAAATAAGTATGAGGTAAAATATTTGTAGGAGAAAAATGTGTCCGATTTTATATGATAAAGAAAAAGGACAACACAGATGTTTCCCCTTTTTTTCAAAAGGGGAAACCATAGTACAAATCCTAGCACTATTACATGAATTACAGTTGTTCATATTTGTTACACCACATAATACACAAAGATAAAAAAAACATAAACGGTATTACGAAGAAGTCTTCATTCAGTTCTCTGAAGAAGTTTGTAGTGACCATCACGGAGCCTTCCACCCACAAAGCTTTCAAGGCTGCGGAAGATTCTTCGTGTCTTGAGTCTTCGTCGGATTGCAGCAATGAAATGTTCACATCTCTTCACGTCATCATCAGTCCAGAAAGTAGTTTTAACCCAAGATCTCATATCAAGTTTGGCTTCTTTCACTCTGGTGTCAAGTTCTTCTTCGACCATTTTGAGCGTACCATCACTAAACTTGTAAAGTTCACATAGACGCATAAGCATACGCGATCCATATCTGTCGGTGAAGATGACGGCTCTCGGGTGTCAAGAACTTTGTATTCACGATGAAATTCATGCCCCATGCACTCCATTGAGGACTTGTGAGGTTGACCTGGTTTGGTAGCTTTCAATGCCAAGTGAAGGTCCTCAACTCGTTTCGAATGACTAAGCCCCGATCCAAAGAGTGGCAGTGCGAGAGGGCCTTTTCTCACGTCATGGTAAGTGCTCGGTGTCCTTGAAGATTTAAGAGATAGAGATCTTGAAATCATTGGGCGAAGATGTTTGAAGTCGTTCTCTTCAATGGTATATATTTTGAAATCGGCTCTTTTAAGGACAATCTTCTTCAAGTACTCATATCCATACATCGGGAAGATCTCTACACCGACAACGCTTAAGATTTGCGGTTTGATCGACATCATTGCGTCTTTATCGGCACCATGTGCATCAATGTAGAACTTCTTCTTTTGAACCACCGATGGGAGATACCATAAGACGCGCAATATCATACTTTTGCTCTTCATTTGCCCAAAATTGATCGGGAACCATCTGCTCAAGCCCCGATCGAGAATAGGTTGCGACTTTCATCTTTGAAATAGATAGAGCGGGTCTTCTTTCCATGAGCGAGCACACGAGATAATCCAAGTCGAGATTGAAGAAGAATTCGGCTGAATGGTTATCGTCCGGCTCACCACCAAGAGGAAGAGATTTGTTGACATTGAAGCGGTGATTTGCTCACCGACTTGGTCATTTAGCATCTTATGGCATTCTTCCATCGATATTGAAGATGGTTTGCATCGAAATGGAAGACTTTGACAATTTCGTGAGGCTTGACCTTCTAGATCTCTTGGAGTTATGGATGAGATACTCTTCCGCTCACGAAACCATTTGATAAAGCTTCCCATATCACCGGTGTAGTGCGAAAGAGTCTTGGTGGAACTTCATAGTTATTGGTGATAGCGATGCCCAATTGTTGTCGGGAATCATAGAGTCGATTCGGGATTGTCCATGTGGGTTCTGGAGAAGGAGGTCTATCTTCCACAATGCAGCTTTGAATTGTGTCTCTAGAAGGAGCTACCCTGGATGTACTAGTGCGGTTCCCAGCCATGTAATTGTCAAACCAATCTTCTGATGGCTTAGGAATATGTTTCGTCGATGCATCATCATCATCTGGTTCTGAGTCAGCTATAACTTGAGACTCTTCGTGGACCACTTGATCATCAGGAATTGAAGTGGATGTGGAGGTGAATCTTGAATCGATCGTCGACCAGGCGGCAGATTTCTTCTGAGTACCCTGTTTGTTTGTAGAGTCTGATTGATTGGACGGTTTTGGGGTTGATGATGGTGGCTGTGATGGAGGTGAATTGGGTGTTGACGAAGGATTCCCAGCTCCAGAAGTTCCAGCGCCTCCTGGTGGTGGAGGATCTTCGCGATCTTTGCGAACCTTCATCAATGTTTCCATCACAATTGTCCTTCTTTTCTTTTTAGCATCCTTTTCTCCGACTTCAATTTTAAAGCTGTTCATAATTGTCGAACTGATGGATTCTTCAAGTGCCTCATAAAGTTTCTTGTGAACCTCATGCTTGTCCTCTTGACCTCATACATTCTTTCACACAGGCTGCTCTCATATCGGAGATGGGGAGGTCCTTGAATCTTTTAAGTGGAGCCTCCATTGCCCATTCCACCGCATCCTTGACTTCTCCTTCAATAGCGTCGATGTGACTTCATTGAAGTTGAGGTGCTCAATCTATAGACACGATCCACGGAGAATCTGATTTGGGAAGTTGCCTTTCGAACTTCTATCCTTTTAATAGCTTTATCCGATAGTTGATCGGGCGTGAGAATCATGGAGGGAAGGCGGTGGAGTCACTTCATCCGCAATTGTGAAGATGGGTTCGGAGTTGGTGGAGTTGTCGTTGGTGTTTATGCGGTTGGTTGAGCGGGCAAGGGAGGTGGAAGTGCGATTGATAATGAAGATGCGGTCATTGGAGGAATGGTTGAAGTATCTTCTTTGAATCTTGACATCATACATGGATTGTGCGAGAATCTAAGGTTTTGTCATTAATGAATTGATCACCAAAAGAAGTCTTCATCAAGATTCTTAAGTGAAGGTAGAGAGTTAGTAGACGATTTGGTTCATCCATCTTCAAGGTCTCATCGGATCTTGTCCCAAGGTTCTCCTGTGAGCCCTTTTGTAACAGTGTCAACATTCAACTCAGTTGAGTCTCACCAAGTGATAGAGATTCCTTAAGCGTTTGGGCACCACACGGATTGTTCCTTTTCATGAGGTGAATCATTCTTCTCTTGACTCATATGGATTAGTGGTGCTAGAGGGAGATGAAGAGATGGTTAAAAGCATGTGAGCGGCTTGTTCATCACTTGCAACTCCTTTACCCTTGTCAAGTGTAATTGAGGATGTTTGTTGAGGTGGTTGAGCGGGTTCACTTAACACAACTCCACCTACTGGAACCTTCACATTTTGATCTTCAAGACTTTGCTGAATACCAAGTTGTAGATCAGCGTCATCCTCATCAATTAACCTGAAAGTATTCCTTGGCACCTCAGTGTTCTCATCTATTTCCTTTTCCACCTTCTTCTTCTTTTCTTTATGCTTTTTGGATGAAGATTCTGACTGATGAGATCTTTCACGTCTCTTTTTAGGAAGAGAGGCATAGGATGCTTTAGAGTCAGAGGTGGTCTTGGGAGTTGGTAGTAAAGGAGAGGGTGTGACATTAGCAGAGTGTTTGGTTGCACTTTTCATGTATTGCTTGAAGTAGTCCTTCTTCTTGATATCATCTGTGAGAAGATGATCAGGAATTGGCAATCCAAATACTTCTTGATTCGAACCTCTAGGAACATATTTCAAGAATCCTAAAACAAATTCATGTTCTGCTTTGTGTAGAGTTGATTCAGACCTAGGAGTGAAGTTGTGAGTTTGATGCAAATACTGGATGACAAGCTTGGAGAATCTGATGCTGGGAATTACAAGTTTGTTCTGCTTCTTACGTCCTTGAGCATTGTTCAGGAAATAGGTTCTATCCGATATGAAAGTGTTCATTGATAACGAGAATTCTTCCCAAATACGATCGAGACATTCACATCAACCCTATTAAAGATTCCCATAGGATTTGCAAGATAGGAATTCTCACTTTATCGAACCACGAAGTTTTCCCGGATAAGCATAAGTTCGAGCGGTTGTGATGGCCTCCAAGGTTGATACATGTGTCCGTGATGATGTCGGATGCTCTTGAAATCTTTGTTACGATAGCCCAACCCAATAAAAATACGATCGGATCGTCGGCACCAAGTGGAGATTCGAGCGAGCGTCGGTCACATGATGTGATTCCAAGAGCTTTGCTCGAAATATCGAAATCAATAGTGAACTCCATATTGTCCGACTTGCAAGAGTATCGTGCGGTGATTTTATTCCATTGAGCGGTGTTCGAATTCTTTGGATGTAGATGGTAGGAATTGAGCATTGCTTGGTAATAGCTCAGAAGAAGTTAGTGTTTTGAGGATGTCAATTGAAACTTTGAGTATCGGTTTTGTTGGAGCCTTTGTAGGTCCACATAACGATTGCTTTTACCAATAGCAGCCCATTGACTTTTGGGAAGGATTTCATCGTCGAGAGAATTCGGATGATCCCGACGGGTGGCGCTCTTCTCAGGATTGAACTTGCCATAGATGTTACGAGTAATCATACGATCAATAGTGATAGATGGGAGCAGGTTAGATAATAAGCGGTAAGTGAGACAACATTATCATGGAGATAGAAACTCGAATGAGTCCCAAAACACATCTGAGAGAAGGATTGAGTAGCATAGATTACAAATATATGACAACATTCAGGTATATGATGACATTCATAAATGAGGTATATCAATGAAGTACATACATACAAATAAATGATTACATGACGAGCTTCTAGGGGACTTAAAGGACAAAAGAGTGCAATCTGAGTGAACATGACATGAATCAAGATACACATGACAAAGTGATATAACACATATGTATGAGGCAAAAAGTAACATTTGGCAGTCGTGAGAGAACCCAAGTACCTTTTGCCTAGACAGAGATGTCATAACAGTTTACATAGAGTAAGTTAATTCAACAAGCCGAATTATGAGATCCTAGGAGTAGTGAGAGCGAAATCATATTTAGAAAAACTTAGAGCATTTTAAAAATCCTTGACCCTAAGACTAATTCTCAATCATGAACACAGTTATAAACTTGTAAAAACAAGTCGTCATCTAGAGCCACGGACAAGCCACAAAAGGATTAGCACTCTAAGTCGCTAAGCAAATAAGCTAACATGTAAGACCAAGTTGTCATGAATAAAACCTAAACCAAGTCGCTACAAGCAGTCAACTAAGTCGCTAGGTAATTAAATTCGCTAACTTGAAAAATACAAGTCGCTATCTGCTAATTCGCTAACCAAGTCGCTAGGATAATTCGCTAGCTCGTAAATTCAAGTCGCCATGTACAGTAACTAAGCCAAGTCGCTACAAAGAGGTTAACTAAGTCGCTAGGTTATTAATTCGCTAACTTGTAAATACAAGTCGCTAGTTACTAACTCGCTAACTAAGTCATTTGGAAATTAGTGAACTAATTCATTGCGGTGGCGTATTCGCTATGTAGAGCTCTAACTCGCCATGAAGAACATTCATACTAAGTCGCTACCAAGAACAATCTAACTCGCCACCAAGAACATACCTAACCCAACCCATCAGTCTGATCCATTTTACTCATCCATCAATGTTTTCAACCAATATAGTCCAAACAATATAATCCAAACACTGTATAACACGTTCAATCATTTTATAAGTAACACACATACGATTTACAAAGAAGATCCGAACCTAAGCGAGAGAGTCAACAAATCACACAACACGAGCACTGAAAGGATCTGGAAATAGTGATAAGTTAGACACTAGATACTAAAGCATAAGATAGTAACAATAAGAGGGAATCAAAGCAAACCTTTAGCTAAGTCGCTAGTAAGAATGAGAAGGCGAAGAGAAAAAAAAAAGCGAGAGAGAGAGAGAGAGAGACAAGGTAACTCGCTAATGGGTAACTCGCTAGGGTATACAACCTCACTTAGGCAATATGACACAATTGGTCCTTGTGGTTATGAACTACGGTGGTAATCGCTAGTGCAACAAAACTTACACTATATGACAAGTTTGGTCCCTATGGTGTTAGTGAATGAGTGGTAATAATATGCTAACACGGATAAGATAACGTCTCTAGCATTGATTATTACATGATCATCATGAAGCAATTCAATTCAACAAATCAACACATGGCGGTTACAAAGCAAACTGCGAAAGTCTCATGAGCAAGATACAATCACAGCCAGATATTTCAAGAGTATAACCAGTTAGTCACACAAGCAGGAAATCACCACATAGTACAAATAAACAAGCATCATAGTACAAATAAACAAGCATCATACCCAGCACAGAAGCCAATGGTGTGTAAAACAAATCTCCCCCTCAATCAATGTCAATACAGAACATTGATTGATATTACTCGAACCCATTAAACTACCAAGAATATATCATTTGTTCGAACTTCATCTATGATCCCGTGCCATTATTGAATGACATTTCTAGGATCGTAGATGTTATCGATAACAAGGAGTATATTCATTATTAGATTGTAAAAAAATGATAAAATGATAAAGTTTTGAAAATATATATATATATATATATATATATATTTTTTTTTTTTTTTTTTTTTTTTTTTAAACACGATATATACAAAGACATGAAAGGACGAGTCCAGTTCGAAATGAATAGGAGTCAAAGTAAGAGGTACATCAACTCGGCAAGCTATAGCTCTGAATGAGCCATGTTCATATCTCGAGGGAACCAAGTCATGAAGTTCCTGATTGAGTTGAGCATTGTACCTGAAAAAGACTGAGAACACATTGTACTTGAAGCACATGTAGACTTGTACATTGAAGGGTTAGTGACATGTTTAGTCTCACATTTAGATTCAACACAGTATAATTCAGACGAATCATTAATGGGGATCCTAATAGATTCTTCATTCTTGAAAAGTTTACCCGTGGGAATCCACTTGAGGCATGATTTAGGAATGTAAGTTCGTTTAAGTCCTGTATACTTAAATAGTCTGCCAGTGGGAATCCATTTGAAGCCACAGTGAGATGAACTAAATGAGTGCACACCCTTGTTATGACTAGTTGTCTTTTTGTGATCTGAGAATTTCCTAGGGGAATGATCTGTCAGACTATGTTTTGCATGATATCTAGTTAAGCTTATAGCATTTTTGACTTGTGGGTGATGTTCATTAGTCCTATGCGTGGGATTCATCATATCTGAATTAGGCAATGAAGTGACTGTTTTTGACAAAACAGACTTGTTGTCAACTTGGGAAGTAAGCTTAGATTTCAATGGTTTAGCTCTTTCAGACCTAAAGGCATTAGGTTGTTTAATCACTTTATTCGTTTCAAGTGGTTACGAGCGTTGACTTTCCCAAAGTTGAAGGTTTTGCAAACTTAGTGTTCATTCTATTTCCAGCATACTTCCTGAGCTCATTTTTTAGGGCAACAATATTGAAGCTCTTATTCTGAATTTGTTCTTTTAGGTCATCAATATCTTTCATCAAGAGATTAGATTGATTGACAGATTTAGAGTTTGTTTCCTCAAGGTTCTTTCTTAACAACTCATTTTCTCTTAGAAGGTTGGATACACATAGAGCTAGTTCAGAATTCCTAGATTCTAGTGTATCACTCATCTCATGACGATCATAATTACGGGCTTACGAAGAAGAGATTTGATTTCTTATGGTCGAATCTTTGTCACGAATCGGGATTTTAAGCGATTTATTTCAAAAATTCTCTAAATTCGGAAGTTCAGTTACTACCTTTGTTTATTTGCATAAAACATTTCATCCTTATGTTGTATTTTAATTTGCAATGAGATACGATGTTTTTCAAGAATTGAAAATTTGTTTGAAAGCTCATCATATACCCTTTTTCAATCATGTTACTTGCATCGATTCGAGACAAAACAAAGATTGATTCCACATTGTTTTGTTCGGGGTAAGAGTCATGTACCTTTTGTGAGAATAATTGTGATCGAGATAAGAGTACCTTGTTGGTTGATACCTTTTCGATTACGAGAATTTGAGATCGGTGTTGTTTTCTTCATCCTTTTCCATCATAACCGAGATTACGCAATCGGTGTATTCGGTGGTTCAAGCGGGTGAAGCATGACACGTCACCATTGTTCCATGGGCACTCTTGACATTCATTTAATTCCTTGACTTGTTATTCTCTTTTGCGGCTTCATCAATGTATGTTTCCATTTTACTCATAAGTTGAATAAATGAGTTTCGAATTCATGAATTTCCATTCCGTGTGTTTCTTGAAAGACATTCGGTCATGGTATCATCAAAATCGAGGAGTATTCTTCCGGATAAGTGGTTGAAATTGGTTGACGATGGTTTGGAGGCGACATGAGAATCATCGATGAGATCTTTTCATTGTTAATTTGAAACCTCAGTCGTTCTAAGTTGAGCAAGACAGTTCTTGTTAAAGTGGGAAAGTCCTGACGAAGGATGGCACAACTTGTTCGATCCATGGTTGTTGATAAGAGTAATTTGAGAAGCTGACTGAGATGTTGAAACGGCTCACAGGTGCATTCCATAATCTTCGTATCATCTGATGATATTAAGAGTGACTTATTTGAGTTGTTTTGATTGGTTGATACTGAATAATTAGGTGTGAGGCCTTCAGATGGGCATTCAGTTTCACTATTCAGTGCTGTGTCATAGAGAGCAAGTACTTTAGTGATAAAAGAATCCGTGATGACAGACATTGTGTTATTATGAATTACTCCCCAAGTCACTAGAGAATTAAGAATCAATTCGCTACTAGTACTAATCCTCAAGTCGCCAACCCTAATTCGCTACCACTCTAAGTCGCTAGCTTTCCAATTCGCTAACTAGATGTAAATCGCTAGGTGGTAACTCGCTACACACCAAGTCGCTAACCAAATTTTGGCAGCAATTCGCTACACAAGTCGCTACACAAGTCGCTAGAGACACAAGTCGCTAAAGAGCAACTCGCTACTGACCAAGTCGCCACCACAAGTCGCTACCCGTAGTGGAGATTCCACTACTTGTCCTTTAACTCGCTAGCACTAACTCGCTAGCTTTTAACAACGTAAGTCGCTACAAAATAATGAAGCAAGTCGCTATGAAGAAATGTTATCCGTGAACTAACTCGCTACCATGAAAAACCATATAAACACCACTTTTCAATCCAAAAACAACCCAACCAAGATGATTCAAGCATACCAAATGAAAACCTAAACACTTTTGATGATTCTAAACACAAAAGTACCAACAAAATTCAAACTTTAACACAAGAGATCAACCAAATGATGCAAAAACCACTAAACTTTTTCAAACTCAAAAACCACCTAAAAACCACTATAAATCCAAAGATGTGCAATATATGATCTAACCTGGCTCTGATACCAATTGTAAGATATAACTTTTTCACATACACATCATAACATTAACACAATGAGCACATAGATGGTTTTAGAGAGAGAAAGAGTGGGACATTCTAGTGAGAGAAACTAGTTGAATATTTAGATTACCAAAGAACATCCAACCCTCTACCTTGCAAGGTAGAGGGTATTTATAGGTTACAAGCTAAACGACCTCTGACGGCACGTGGATCGGGGATACGGTGGGTAAAGACCGACCTTCTTCCACGGTGTTGCACTACACTATTAAGCGCTACAAACTAACTACATAAATCGTAACTAATGACCAATCTACGAGCTAACTTATACTAGATAATAGTTGGGGTGACCGACTCTTTCAACACTGGAATTTTCTAATTCCTAACAACATTTCTAAAATATCAAAAACAATTAAGGTACAAAATACTTTGCTTTTATATCACAAGTACCTTGATTGATTTCTCAAATGGTTTTCTATTGGTTTCGAGGCGGATGAACAATACCAAAAGACCGACCAATTTTACTTTACGCATGGTGATATAAGGATGGTTAGGTTAGGTATTCGTTCCCATGATCCAGCCAGAGCCGGAGGGATCTACCCAGGGACAATCCACTAGATAGTGTAGAAGTCCTTAGGTATGATGAAAAAAGGAGAAAAGTGAGAAATGGGACGAGTGCGGACTAAGATAGAGCTAGAATTGGAATAAACCCAACAAGGTTCTAGTAATGAAATCTCGGTAAGCACTGAAGGGGTTGAAGAATGAAAAAGAATTGAATGAGAAAAGGGTGAAAAGAAATAGCCCTCCATTATTTCCACCTTAGGGCAGAAACCAGGTTCAATTCATATGTTACTGATGGTTACTAAGGTAACACCGGTATTGAAGAAAAGACGTCATGGACCCAGTGACGCACTACACTACAACTTCCCAAGCTACTCAAGTTCCTCTTAAAAGGACTTGTTTCATTCTCATGGGGAACCTAAATAATCTATCGACTCTCTCTTAGAGAATGTTGATATTGAAGAAGGAGACCCTCTCCCTAGTCTCCGGCATAAGAACCAAATATGCACTATTGAGTCTAGAGCCACGAGATCATCAATTAATCTCATTAGGACGCAATCAATGAAGACTCTATGTTTCACACTGATAATGTACCCTCCTTCGAGACGTGTCGAAGCCCTTCTATTCGAAGGCCCAAGTTAGGTCTCCAGAATATTCATAGGCGTCAAACCATTTGAAAGCACGAAGGTTACCTACGGTGAATTCGCCATTCGAATCCCTAAGCCCTTCGGGGTATGGTTGACGAAGGAGTAACGAATAGGAGAACCTCCTGACTTGGTCAAACCCACGATCTCTCTCTCTTTCCTGGCTTCCCTGCCAAGTTTGAGAACATGGGTCACTAAGCCTTAGTGGTTACCCACAAACATAGGACGCCCCCATGTTCTCCGACATTCATGCAGAAGTGCCCCTAACCCTATTTCTTCCACTATAAATAGGTTGGATGGGCAATGGATTATGGTAAGCTAATTCAACACTCATCTCTTTACTTACACACACTTATACAACCATAACTCATACTTACTCTCACGCCGGAGGTGGTTTGCAGGGTCCAACCCCTGCGTAATCACTTAACGTAGTGTCTTCGTATTTCTTATTCTCAGGTGAAAGATAATATTGGTTTGAACATACACCCCTCATACCTTTGATCATCATCGAAGCCTGGTAGTGAAATTTATTGTACAATCAGTGGCGCCATCCGTGGAACCCGCTACTATTAGTCCCGTAATCACCAAGTCTTAAAACCTTAACCGATTACGCTACCTTTCTGGCATGGAACTAGGAAGGGAAGATACACCTCCACCAGGTTTCTCTACCCTGGTCCCTCTCAACACAACTAACACCGATAATCTCGCCCCCATAACAGCCTCCACCTTCACTACACGATCTTGTTTGGAAACCACTCCCGTACATCACGCCACAACTTCCGATAACCCTATTCTAGAAATTAGCCCTGCCTCGTTGAGGCAAACTTTGAAGCCTTAGCGTCTTTACTGAGGGCTCATAAGAGGCAAGTTCGTAATACTGAAATGCGAAGGGAACTGGAATATTCTAGTGAGGAATATGATGAAGAGATTGAGGTAGATGAGAGGCCTCGACCGATTAACAGGGGGCGTTCGTCCCTATGAAATGGTTCTCCTTCCATAAGAAGGCCTAATGGAAGGGCTGTGGGTTTTGAAGAAGGTTCTGGAGGAGATCCGGGAAGAGGTGAAAGAAGGAGCGAGAACTCTAACGGAGGAAGCAACCCAGTAGGGAACGGAGGGGTAAACCTACCACCTCTCCTAGCTGCCCACTTAGGAAGAGAAGGTATGGGGGCTCCGATACCCCCATCATATGTCTCGAGTGTCGGAGGACCTCCTCCATACTCAGGGATGAATTAGTTACCCCCTCCGAGAATGAACCCCTACCTACCTGCCCAAACCTATAACACCTACCCTCCGAATGGTTCTCTCTACAACCAGAGTTACCAGCAAATGCCCTATGGACACGTTCCTACATAGTCAATGGGTGGAAACCCTTCGTATCAACCTTCTACAGCTTATCCTGCATAGGGAGTCGAAGCCCCATTTAAGTTGTCTTTGGCCTAGGCCATACATCACAAATATTAAATTGTTTGAGGAACCAGACACACATCACAAAGTAACATTAAATTGTCTTAGAAAGGGTACATGCCACCCTTAGAACCAAATTACTGCCAACATGGCAGCCTTCACTCTGGCTTCTGAGGAGATGGAGTTGGAGATGGTTGAACTGAGGCATGTTTAGTGGAAATCGTCTTCTTGGTAGGGGTCGCAGGCTTGATCTTGCATGGCTTCTTTGAGAGGAGGTCTTCCAGAGGTTCCATGGGGTCTTTGGTAGCTTGACCGGAAGGGGTACTCGGCGATTGCAAATGCATTTCCCACATCTTAAGTATTACGCCTTTGACGAGGGACGGTAGCACTCAATTTTGGAGAGGTCTACGGTTCACTGTTTTAGCGACCTCCTCCAAAGCTAAGCACCGTCCATGGAAAATAGCTGCTTTGATGACCTTCCACATTGCAGCTCCCAACTCGTCACTATGATAGAGCTCCATGGCTATGTATGGCACCACCTTAGACACGACCTCCGCACGGTCCTTTTGCAGCATCTTGTACCTCATCTGTAAGCCGTCAACCTCCTCCCTCAACTTTACTTCCACCTCTCCAAGCCTAGCCCTCTCACTTTCAAAACTGGCACACTTCGCCTCTAGCACATCATTCTGACCAGTTAGGCTAACAACCTTAGCCTCTTCCAACTTGAGCTTGCCATATTCAGCTGTCAATTTGGCTATCCTCTCACGAAGGTCTTGGACGAGTGGATTCTTCTGGACATCCCTTTCAATCTCGTCACATTTAGCCTCCAGCTTAGCATACTCTTGATCCCTGTGCTTCTCTCTCTCAAGCATGACATCCATCTCTTGTCTCGCCTTGGTAACAGCCTTGAGTAGTTCCCTGGTTCGACCATTTAAATGGTTATCCAACACTGCCTGCCTAGCCACACTCTTGTCATGTAGATCACAAACCCCTTTAATGGACATGTTGTCCAGCAATCCTTTCCATTTGGAAGGGGTAACATGATCCACGATACAGTGGCAGGACAAAGCATTGGGAAGTTCCTTCGTATCTAGAAGGCCTACGACCAATACAATGCACAAGAATTCAGTTAGGTACCACGATTATCAATTCATATATTTAATAAAGGGACATTGCTTACCATGCATCTCCACAGTCTCATCCGGCAGCTCAAAGACAGATTTAACAAACTTCTTGCCCTCGACACTCTTACAGCCTTGCGCCTGGATCCGGAGGCTGGGAGGGGATTTTTCCTCTTGCTTGTAGACTTAATAGCTTTGCCCGCTGTTCCCTTCCTGCTCTTCAGTCTGTCAGCTATACCAGTGGAGCCTGTGACTTGGACATCCTCCTCTTCAGGATCGTCCGAATCTGCCACGTTCTCGACCAATTGGGAGGGACCCTCTAACAGTGCTTGTGGGGGTGTTGTGGCGATAGGCTCTGGTTTAGGCATGTCTGCATCATTTTTGTTAACAGAGGTTGAAGGTGAACCAACACCGTAGGATTCTTCAGCCTTCTCAGCAGGCATGAAGCTCAAGTCTTCATCAAGGTCTTGGTACATAAAGTTCCTGAATGATATTTCTGCAAAAAAGAAATAAGAAAAAATAAATATCAATGCTACATTGGTCCTACTTAAATAAAAGTAGAAAAAACATACTTTGCCCATGATAAAGGATAACAGGCTTGTTGGGAGACCCCTCCCAGCTGTGGGCAATCCAAGCCATATACAAGATTGGCTCGGGGAACACTTGCACATCTGCAAGATATCTAGACAAGCGCTGATAGCATGGATCTCTTTGCACATCATACGTCAAGGGGTCATTGTATCTTTTTGCATCAAACATGTATTCCTTACTCAACAACTCTGGATAGTTGGGTGGGATAATAATGTCTTGCACATAGAAAAAGCTGCCCTTCCAAGCTGTTATATTGGTGTACACCCTCACAAACAGATTTGGAACATCCCCTTCAGGTCTTTTAGCCAAAGTTAACCAGTTACCCCCAGGATACAAATTTAAAAAACCCCTTAACAACTTAAGAGTTGGTTCATAGCCATATGCTTCACACATTACTATGAATGTAGTCAGTTTGGCTAAACCAAATGGGTTGAACCTAGAGATATGCACCTTGTAATATTGCATTAGCTCTAAAATAAGCGGGTGAAGTGGAATCCTAAGGTTGGAATGGCTAAAGGCATGAGTGTACAGCCCTACAAAACCTTTTGGAGCATAAAAGATACCCTGGTTAGACTTGGGCAACATGATTTTAAACTCTAATGGGATCGAGTAATTAGCTAGATGATCGTGTAAGTATTTTGCAGTTAAAGTACATTTTTGCTGTTTAATAATGAACTTTGAATCCATACTTATTTTAAATTACAAGCAAGAAGGAGTATTTACCTTTGGTTTCGGAGCTGTTGGGCGATCAAAAGTTTACTGCGTGAAAAAGAAGACGGAGAGAGTAAAATGTTTTAGGGTTTCAACAACTCTCCCTTAAATACTCTTTTTCACCATTTTTAAAAACCATACACGTGTCCCTAAGAGTTACTCTTATCCGGATTTAAAATCGTTTTTAAATTTTAAAAAAGTCTTTTTGGTCATTGGGTAAAGTGGGGATCTGTGATCACTGTAGCAGGCAGCTAAAGAGATTAGTTGGCATTAAATGCGCAGGTTAGGCGCATAGTTAGCTTATAAATGATAAGCTTTGCAGCGAGAGGACATTTTTTTCGCATGATGAAGTCGAAAGCAATTCCTCTTCGCTCATATGCATCACTTTCGACTAGGGGGCTTGATAATGTACCCTCCTTCGAGACGTGTCGAAGCCCTTCTGTTCGAAGGCCCAAGTTAGGTCTCCGGTATATTCATAGGCGTTAAACCATTCGTAAGCATGAAGGTTACCTACGGGGAATTCGCCATTCGAAGCCGTAAGCCCTTCGGGGTATGGTTGACGAAGGAGTAACGAATAGGAGAACCTCTTGACTTGGTCAAACCTACGATCTCCCTCTCTTTCCTGGCTTCCCCGCCAAGTTTGAGAACGTGGGTCACTAAGCCCTAGCGGTTACCCACAAACATGGGACGCCCCCATGTTCTCCAACATTCACGCAGAAGTGCCCCTAACCCTACTTCTTCCACTATAAATAGGTTGGACGGGCAATGGATTATGGTAAGATAATTCAACACTCATCTCTTTACTTACACACACTTATACAACTATAACTCATACTTACTCTCACGCCGGAGGTGGTTCGCAGGGTCCAACCCCTGCGTAATCACTTAATAATAACATCAAATAGTCCTGCATATTAAGTGTCAATTTCCCCCATTAATGCTCGTTATTTATATCATTTATATGGATTTACGCTTGTTTTCCATTGTTTTCCACTTTCAGGTAAATTACGACCATTGGAGCTAAAGAGACGCGGAACTGGAAACATATCTAAAGATTTATCACAGTATGCTATTTTGAAGAAGTTACGGCGTAACTCACCTCTCACATTACGCCGTAACTATTGCGTGACTCAGTATGCCAACTTATCATAAGGTTACGGCATAACTCTTCCCAAAGGTTACGACGTAACCACATTAGGTCAAATGAGGTTCCACGCCGCTGATACTTACGCCGTACCTACTGCGTCACTTACGACGTAACCGAGTTTATTGAAGACTACGGCATAACCACAAATAAGGTTACGCCGTAACCAGCAGATCTAGTGCATTTTACGAAGGAATAGAAGGTTACGACGTAACTCCTATATTGGTTAAGCCGTAACCTATATCTGGCCTATAAATACCCCATGAATTCCAGGATTTCTAATCATCCCATTCCACACACAACACTCTCTTAAGACATGTCTAGAGGAGCATACAGAGCTGTTTACAAGGGAGAAGTCACTCCATTACGATAAGCATTAGCGTTTTATATTACTTTCAATTCATATATTTCTACCTTTGAATATTGAATTGATTCGCATGATTAATATGAGCGGCTAAGCACCTTTTGGTGCTAGCCTAGTTATGATTCCTTAATTGTTTTGTTTACGTTTACCTTTACTTCCGTACAATTATTTCTAAGTGTATGCATGCATAGTTCATTTGTAGCCACCCTTGGTTTGGTAGTTTTGAATGGTGGTAGAGGCCAATTGCCTAGGAGATATGACCAACTGACCCTAGGTGAGCGGACTGAGACGGGAAAGGTAAGATATGACCAACTGACGACCCTTTCTACTTGTGCGATTTGACCAACTGATTACCTATCGTTTGGATGAACTTAAGAATTGGGGGGTGTAGTGTCTAAGTTCCTAACGGCCGGGCACTCACTATTATGAATCTAGCATGTAGCGGTACTTAATGACTTGGCTTAGGGACCGGGAACAACAGACTTATGACGGTGCGCTGATTTCTCTGTGGTGGCATCTTTGCCGATAGGTTAGGGCGAATTGACCAAATGCTGTCCTCTTGAATTTGACCCCCACCTGAAGTAATTGGAAGTAGGTAGACGTAGACATAACTAGCTAGGAGGATTAACTAGGTTGGCACCACTCTCCTCTATTGATTTCCTTTTTTCTATTTATCTGCTTTATTTTATTCTGCATTCGTAGTTTAATTGATTAAATCCCTATCGAAACCTTTATTAAATCTGTGACACTAGACTTAGTAATAATCCAACACACATAGCTCTTGGGACGACCTCGGCTTTACCGATTACTACACTACACGCGATCGAGTACACTGCCCGTTAGTGCACTAGGGTAGACCATAGGTATAGCGAGACACTATAATTATTAAGACACGCCGAGAAAACTCGTGCATCAAGTTTTTGGCGCCCTTTTAGGGAGCTATTTTAGGATTTCATATTAAGTCATCTTTAATTTTCTTTCGATAATGTCGGGATACAAGACTCATGACTCGAGGCCTTTTCAAGCCACCCCATTCGATGACCCGAGAAGCAAATTTGAAGAAGGAAAGTCTATTCTCGGTTCCTATTCACAACATCTTCTGCTTTTATGAAGCGCACCGATCGGACGCAGAACCGGAGGTCATCAATGAAAATAATATCGATGACCTAACTCGAGCGATATTTAGAGCGACCGAATGAGCATCGCCAACGAAGCTTCACTCAAGATTCTCACACCGAAAAATCTGTATTCCGGATCATATTATTCGAGAGTTACATGAACTTGAGTTTTCTGGAAACGAAGATGAGGACGCTCAGAATCACGTAGAAGATGTTCTCCACTTGTCCTCTCTTTTCAACGTCAGAGGTACTCCGAGCTATTCAATCACTGCAAGGATTTTTCCTATGACTCTTTCTGGGACAGCGAATATATGTTATAACAAACTCCCTCACGATTGTAAAGGAGCGTGGGATAAACTTAGAAAAGAATTCTTCCTGCAATTTTCCCCTCCTTAAAAAATGGCCAAGCTTCTTGGGAAAATCTATCAATTTGTTCAGGTTGGAGAAGAAACGCTTTACCAAGCATGGGAAAGATTTAATGAGCTTCTCTATCGATGCCCGACCCATGATCTAAACAAACATCAGATCGTATACGTCTTCTATTGTGGGATTAATGCGCGAACATGAGAACTTCTCGATTCACCAAGACCTATTCCTAGCAAGACTCCTGATCAGGCCCTGGAATGTATTCAACAAATTTCTGAACATTGCTACAAGTGGCACATGGATACAGGGTACGGACCAAGAGACAATTTCGATCATAAGGTAATGAAGACGATAACACAACAAGAATACAATTACGGGGAAATTTTCAAAAAAGGAAGGTTAGAAATAGAAGGTGAAGCATGCGTTAAAAAGGTTAAGAGCGTGTTTGGGACCAAAACCGGGAGCGATCTTGAAAGAAAAATTCTTGACCACATCAGGGAATCAAGAGAACGAGATAATAGGATTGAAAAATTGATGAGGACATTCGTGGATAATACAATCTCTTCTCTCAAGATGCACGATGATAGAATTAAAATATTGGAGAAGAGTGTTAGTTCATGTTCAGAATCTATCTCTGATTATTTAGCAGCTAGGGAGGAGGAAGTTGTCCACACTGTAGAAACTATCCTCGAAGAACCTTTGACCTTTTCGGAAAAAGTTAAGCGACAAATCAGCATGGAGAGACAGTCACTTCTGGACCAAACTTTGCCGGTAAACCCTCTTATCAATAATTCTATTAATACTAATCATTATGATATTGCGCAGGAATTAAGTGTTGATGAGACAATTCACCTCAACGAAAGATGCTCAGCGGTTTTGAGGAACGAGCTACCACAGAAGGAAAAAGATCCAGGATGCTTCACTCTCCCTTGCTATATCGGGAGTCTAAATATGTGTAATGCCCTAGCTGATCTTGGAGCAAGTTTTAGCATAATGCCTCGTTCGATGTTTTTGCGTATGGGAATTGGTAACTTAAAGCTGGCCAAGATGAAAATTGAAATGGTTGATCGATCTATGCAATCGCCATTGGGAATTGTTGAAAATGTATTGGTAAAGATTAAGAAATTACTTTTCCCAGTAGATTTTGTGATTCTTGACATTTCGGAAGACAACAGAATACCAGTCATTTTAGGAAGACCTATGCTTGCCACTGCTCATACTAAGGTGAATGTCTTTGCTGGAAAGTTGACTCTTGAAGCTAATGGAGAAATTGCTACTTTCGGACCTAATGAACATTTTCTACCCCGGAGAAGGTATGTGCAATTGACCCAGTAGGCAATTTTGGTGAATCTTTAGAAAAATTTCTTAGCAACCCCCCGGATCCTGGAGAGGTTGACTCGGGGAGAGATTTTGATGTTTTCATCAATTTTAAGGAAGAGGATAACTTAGGATTGAGTGCTGAAGACCTCTCTAGTGACGTCGAGATGGCCCATTGGCAAGATAACTCTGGTAAGACTTTTTCGCAACCAAACCAACCTAAATTTCATGAGGTGGGAACACGCATTCATCATAGAAACCCATATTATCTTAAGATCTCATGCAAAACCGGGTTCATCGACTTCCACCCATTTATTGATACTACTTCCCCAGTCAACATCATGTCAAAATAATGCTACAACCAAGTTATGAAGAAAGAGTTAGAATATAAGGGGAATAATTTTCTTGGATTTGCAACTAACATTCATGTCTTCGTTGGAACTCATTCATTTTTGGTAGACTTTATGGTTCTTGACGACGTAAGTGAATTTGTGGAGGATGGTCTTACGGGAGTAATTTTAGGGAAGCCCTTTCAGGATATGTCCGGTTTAGATAAAAATGAAAAAGAAGGATTAGTATGGTTGAAGATTAACAATGACAAGACTATTTTCAAAATGCCAAGAATGATCAAGAACTTTAGAAATTGGACCAAGAGGCAGTTGAGCCAAGCTCAACCTTTACTCGATATCAGTGAGGAAGACAAAGAAAATGGCATTGATCACCCCCACCAGAAAATCAAAAGTTTCTAATTAGGCTGTTTAGAATTGGGAAATGACTACAAAAGGGATGAGAATTTGGTAAGTTGGATCCAGCGTGGAGGTTGCATGTCCACGAAATGACCAACAAGCACTGGTAGCCCCGCGGCTCTGAGTCTAACTTAAAGACTCGTAAATAAAGAAAAGTGCTCTTTCGAGAGACAACCTGAATTATCCCTTTCTTTTATTTTATTTCCTTTTCTGTTGGGTTTTGTGTTTTCTAACTATTTTTGCAGAAACGAGGAACTAATTGTCTGCGATTCTGTCGATCTGAATGAGTTATGGCGTAACTCATCTTGGTGATTACGCCGTAACCAACCATTTAGCGCAGTAATTCTTGACGCATTACCAATTACGGTAATACCATCTCGATGAGTTACGCCATAACTACCGCTTTGCGACTCATTCCGGTTTTGGCGATTCTACAGAACTCCTCAAAAGAGTTACGACGTAACTTTCCTCTGCTTTAATTCTTTCATTTTAAAACACAATAACCTTGTATTAGTTTTTAAATGAACTTTGTAGGTGTGTTCCCTGTAAACCCTCACGAGACTTCACTCGTCCACTTGGGACATCAAGTGGTTTAAAAGGCTTGTTGCATTCGCTAAATTCAACCGTGATTCCTACGAAAGTGAGTTAGGTTTGTTTTTCGTTTTTCATTTTTTTTCTTTTTTAGAATTATGCTTGTCGGTATTGTGATTTCAGGGATTGAAGTTTGTTCATGACGCTTATACGAAGGCACGTTTCTTTTTAAGTGGGCCTTCTTCTTTATGGAGAAAATTTGGAGAAATTCTCGCTCTAATTCTACCTTTCTCTTCACCTTTATTTTAATGCCTAGTACAAAGGGACTTTGTACAATTCAAGTGGGGGACGGGGTAGAATTATCTCTTGAACTTTATTTAGCCCTCATTTTCTAGTTTATTTTGAAAAATTATGCCATTTTAAAATTTTGACATGTTTTTTTTAACCTAACTAGATTAGACCTTAGACGAGCACATACAACCCTTGATATTATACGGTGAGATTAGCCTTATCCGTTTCCAATATTTTACCCCAAATCCACCAAATTATGAGTGTGCCGGTAGCTTGTAAACTTTAGAACTTGGCCTTTGCATCATTTCGACACCATAGACGAGGTATGTTGAGTTAGCTCGATGTATTTGGACTTTTCAGTTTTAGAAGGAAATATTATAGGATTATCACCCAAAAAGCCTACCATTGTGAGTCTATTTATTAGTCACCTCGACTTTTCGACCCCCATGTGAAACCCTTTTTGTTGCACTCATCTTTAGTGCAAGATACCCCTAGATACACCCTTCTGATCCATTCTTTTCATTTTGTTCACCCAATATATTGTTTCGATACACCTTAGCCTACCCTGTAGTATTTATTTGTAATTGGGAAGTCATCATTTGCCTAAGTTCAAGGTTCGAGTGGAAAGGTTCGGAAATCACGCTTTCACCGACAACATTTTTGAAGATCATTGAAGACCCCCCGAATTCCCATTGTTCATCTCAAGTGGGGGGATATTATGTTATGTTAAAAAAAAAGTTGTTATGATTATGTTATTGTAAAGTGCGATGTTATAAGCACTGTAGTATGAGCTTTATTGATTAGTATCGAGGAGGCCACCTCAGTCACATTTGAAGATTGAAGTTGGTAGTTATGCCAACAGTTGGAGAAAAAGGTAGTGTGCCCATCACGGCGTCCTCTAATGACACATCTACCTTGCATTTCATGATCCGTTTCTTGACTTCTAAGCTTGAACTTTGGGCGGACGGTGAAGTGGTGATGACTTGGTTATAGATTTAGACTACACCTTGTTTTTATTTTACACCAATTATATATCCCATGTCTTATCCTACCCTTTTAGTCATGAAGCGTGTCTAGGTGATGCAGCGAGCAATCTTTGGTGTCTTGGCCATGGATTTGGTCATGTATCATTGATTTTGTCCACTTCGCCATGACATGTTAGTAATGACGAGTCACCCCTTAATCTTTGTCGTGTCTACCCATATTGCCTTTGAGAATTGTTTAGCCCTTAACTCTAGTGGTGGAGATTTGTGTAACCGCCAAGCTTATGATATAATACATGCTATGACTGTGCGATTGAGTCATCACCCCGAAATTGACACTTAGAATAGTTGAGAGATTTGAGTGTTTGTTCCCCTTTCGTGAGGTGTTCAGCTTTGTTTTATTCTAGCATAAGGGATTTGTAAACTCATATTTTCCAAGTTATGGGAAATATCTTTTTAGGAATCTATCTAATAAGGTCTAATTGAGGGCAAGTAGAGTTCAAGTGGGGGGATATTTGATAATATCAAATAGTCCTGAATATTAAGTGTCAATTTCCCTCATTAATGCTCGTTATTTATATCATTTATATGGATTTACGCTTGTTTTCCATTGTTTTCCACTTTCAGGTAAATTACGAGCATTGGAGCTAAAGAGACGCGAAACTAGAAACATATCTAAAGATTTATCACAGTATGCTATTTTGAAGAAGTTACGGCGTAACTCACCTCTCACATTACGCCGTAACTATTATGTGACTCAGTATGCCAACTTATCAGAGGGTTACGGCATAACTCTTCCCAAAGGTTACGACGTAACCACATTAGGTCAAATGAGGTTCCACGCCGCTGATACTTACGCCGTAACTACTGCATCACTTACGACGTAACCGAGTTTATTGAAGACTATGGCGTAACCACTAATAAGGTTACGCCATAACCAGCAGATCTAGTGCATTTTACGAAGGAATAGAAGGTTACGGCGTAACTCCTATATTGGTTATGCTGTAACCCAGATCTGGCCTATAAATACCCCACGAATTCTAGCATTTCTAATCATCCCATTCCACACACAACACTCTGAGAACGTGGGAAAAAGCTCAAGGCATGTCTAGAGGAGCATACGGAGCTGTTTCCAAGGCAGAAGTCACTCCATTACGATAAGCATTAGCGTTTTATATTACTCTCAATTCATGTATTTCGTACCTTTGAATATTGAATTGATTTGCATGATTAATATGAGCGACTAAGCACCTTTTGGTGCTAGCCTAGTTATGATTCCTTAATTGTTTTATTTGCGTTTACCTTTACTTTTGTACAATTATTTCTAAGTGTATGCTTGCATAGTTCATTGGTAGCCACCCTTGGTTCGGTAGTTTTGAATGGCGGTAGAGGCCAATTCCCTAGGAGATATGACCAACTGACCTTAGGTGAGCGGACTGAGACGGGAAGGGTAAGATATGACCAACCCATCGACCCTTTCTACTTATGCGATTTGACCAACGATCACCTATCATTTGGATGAACTTAAGAATTGGGGGGTGTAGTGTCTAAGTTCCTAACGGTTGGGCACTCACTATTATGAATCTAGCATGTAGCGGTACTTAATGATTTGGCTTAGGGGACCAGGAACAACATGACTTATGACGATGCACCTGATTTCTCCTGTGGTGGCATCTTTGCTGATAGGTTAGGGCAAATTGACCAAATGTTGTCCTCTCGAATTTGACCCCACCTGAAGTAATTGGAAGTAGGTAGACGTAGACATAACTAGTTAGGAGGATTAACTAGGTTGGCACCACTCTCCTCTATTGATTTCCCTCTATCTATTTATCTGCTTTATTTTATTCTTCTATCGTAGTTTAATTGATTAAATCACTATCGAAACCTATATTAAATCTGTGACACTAGACTTAGTAATAATCCAACACACATAGCTCTTGGGACGACCTCGGCTTTACCGATTACTACACTACACGCGACCGGGTACACTACCCGTTAGTGCACTAGGGTAGACCATAGGTATAGCGAGACACTATAATTATTAAGACTTGGTTAGTAAAACCTGCATCACTTAACGTAGTGTCTTCGTATTTCTTATTCTCAGGTGAAAGACAATATTGGCTTGAACATACACCCCTCATACCTTTGATCATCATTGAAGCCTGGTAGTGCAATTTATTGTACAATCACACACAATGTGGAAAGTGAGAATATACTTTAAGAGTCCTACGCATTATCCTTGTGGTAGTGGCAGAACATCTGAGTGATGTGTTAACACATTCACAATGAAGATGGAAAACCTTCTAGAGGCAACATCAAACAAGTTCTTGGTAGGTCGCATGTGAGATCTATCCAATAGATCAAACATGTGACAACTGGACAGAAACGTTGGAGCGATTCATATTTTGAATCAATCCTGGTTCAGGAATGGATTGACGGATACCTTTGATAAACCCGTCGTTGTGCTTAAAAATTCTTTCTTGCAACACATCGACTGTGTATTAATGTTTCAAAATTAAAAGGGTATTTGTGATTGATAATTGATTTTCTAATAAAACCTTTGTTGTATTGCAAAACACTTTATATTAAGCAATACACAATTGTTTTTCAAATCATTTTTCATCAATCAGTGAATCGCTGGTTCACTAACTCCGTGTTGTCTTCTTTTAGACGTTCCGGTTTGAAAACAGCTAGAGCAGCTGCAAAACCCTATCAAGGAGATTCTTCGGAATTCTACCCGATCACATGCGAGACTTGTCTTGATCAGCGAGGAACCGTGGGCCATGTACCTCAATTCAACGAAAGTGATCAAAGACACTTTCGTGCACTTTTATTGCTAACTGTTGTCTGCAGGAACACCTGACGGTTGCAGCTAATCATAATTGAGGCGTCAATCCATATCAACATGCTCACACATCACGTTAATTTTGAAGAAATCATGATAAAATCATATCTTCATTAAGTGACTCTGATATTTTTGCTCCATGCTTCTGCTACACTGCTGCAAATATCATAAATCAACAAAAGCTTCCGCAACTCTGATGAGAAGAAATCATGATCCAGAATGTGAGCATGTTGGTCCAAAATTCACAACGTCACATGATGGCAACACTACAAAGGATGAGTCAGAGATTTGTGGTGGCAGATGATCTCAATGCTGGCTCATAACTCATCAACACGTGGATCAGTTAAAGACCTCCACTTGAATTAACAAAACATGCAGAACATGAAGAATCAAAGACTACGGGCTACATAGCAAAGAACTTAATCAAGAAACCAAGAACAATCAAAATGTAACATCTATTTGTATTCAATGTAAATTGGGGTGACCTCCATTAGTGGGAGATTGTTAGGATTTAGAAAATCCGGTAGTTAAAGAGTCGGTCACCTCAAGTATATGTATTCGTTTGAATTCTCATAGTCGTAGTTATTTAATGTTAGTAAGTAGTTTGCTAAGTAACACCATGGAGGACGGGCGGGTCTTTACCCACTGTATACCTGATCCACAGCCCGTAGGAGGCGTGTCTTATAAGAACCTATAAATACCCTTTGCCTTGCAAGGCAAAGGGTTGGAGCTTCATAATATCATTTTTCTTTGTCTCACTAAGTTCCCAAAACTCTTCCACTTACTCCCTCTAAAACTCACTCTATACGCCCCATACTTGTGATTTGTTATGTGTTTATGAAATCCAATATGTTACACCTCCATAAACGAGAAACATATTCTTAGTATTGCGCAAATACTTAAGAATATTCTTAACAGCAGTCCAATGAAGTTCACATGGATTCTGTTGAAATCGGCTTGTCACGTTCTGAGTAAACGCAACATCAGGAAGGTACATCTCACATCATACATAATAGATCCTATAGCCGAAGCGTAAGGAACTCTTTGCATGCGCTCTTTATCAATAGGTGTCTCAGCACCTTGTGACTTACTCAACTGAGGCTCCTCTTGCATTCGGATAGCTCCACGTTTGGAATTCTCCATGTAAGATCTCGTCAAGATTTTCTCAATGTAAGCACTTTGACATAAACCAATTAATTGTTTAGATCTGTCTCTATAGATCTTGATTCCAAGAATATATGCAGCTTCTCCTAAATCTTTCATGGCAAAACATCTTCCAAGATAGGATTTTACATCTTGTAAAATTTGAATGTTGTTTTCCATGAGCAATATGTCATCAACATATAGAATTAGGAAAGTGACATAACTCCCACTAGCTTTCTGATATACACATGGCTCATCTTGATTTTGAGAGAATCTGAATTTCTTAATCTTATCATCAAAACGTTTATTCCATTGCCTAGATGCTTGCTTAAGTCCATAAATGGAACGCTTGAGCTTGATGATGCAGGTATTCCAACCAAGATTTAATATTTACAATTCTCGTCTAACTAAGGTCTACCTAATGCACTAACGAGCAGTGAACCCGATCATACATAGTATAGAAAGTGGTAAAGCCGAGGTCATTCCCAAGAGCTATGTGGATGAGGATCCTATTAAGTATAAGTGTCACTTGTTTTAACTGGTTTTAAGGTTGAATTGATTAATTAAACAAAGAAAAGAAATAAATAACGAAAAGTAAATTGAAGTTGTGAACAATGGTGAGAAAGTGTGCTAACCTAATTAGTCATCATATCATGCAATGTCCATGTTTTCTAAAATACTTCTAATTGATTCAAGTGGGGGTTTAAGTCGCTAGGACAACATTTGGTCAATTCGTCCTAACCTATCAACAAAGACTCCTACCCGACGTCAAAGGCCAACCCTTTTGGGAGTCGAGGGTCTTAAGCAACCTAAGCCAAGTCATTAAGTACCCTACATACAAGATTCGAAATAACGAGTGCCCGGGCGCTAGCATATTAGACACCCATCCCTAACTTCTTAAGTTCGTCCATACGAACGGTGATCATTTGGTCAGTTCGCACAAGAGGGAAAGGTCGTCAGTTGGTCAATTCTTACCAATCCTTACTCTACCTACCTGCTTAGGGCCAGTTGGTCAATTCTCCTAAGCAACTAGATACGACCGCATTTCAAAACTACCAAAGCTAGGGTAACTACCATGGAACTATGCATGCATACACTAGAAAAAATTTATGGAAGCATGAAAACACAAATAATACAATCAAGGAATCATAACTAGGCTAGCACCAAAGGTGCTTAGCCGATCATATTAAAAGATACAATAAATTCAATGTTTAACATAATGAAAGACATGAATTAAAGTAAAAGATAGAAATGATCGATAAAGCTTATCGATATGGTGTGTTTCTCCCTTAGAGATGGCTCTATATGCTCCGTGTGATCTGCCTTTGGAACCCTCTTCACGTTCTTTGCCTTTGAGTTGTGAGTGAATGATGTGAAATGCAGATTTTAGGGCTTGTATTTATAGGCCCGATCACAGTCATGGCGTAACCTTAAATTGTGAGTTACGTAGTAACTTAATTATCTTCAGAAGATAAGCCTCTTTAAAGTGACTATGGCGTAACAAAAGGAATAGTTACATCGTAGTTTGCAGTTATGCTGTAGCACTGATGAGAGTTACGCCGTAACAATTACGTCCTCTTTAACATAAGGTTGTTACGTCGAATTGATTGTAATGATGTTACGGTGTAGTTGATGGAGGCGCGGAATACTTCATGACCTAAAATCAAACCAAGGAATTTTGGTGCCCTTGAAAACTTCGTAGGGCTGTATACCCACTCGTTTAGTCATTCAAATCTTAGGATTCCTATCCACCCTTTGATTCTAGAGTTGATGCAGTACTATGAAGTACATATCTCTCGATTCAACCCATTTGGCCTGGCTAAACTGACCACATACATCGTTATGTGCAAACCTTACGGCTTTGAGCCAACTCTTAAAGTGTTGAGGGGGTTTTTGAACCTTTATCCTGGTGGGAACTGGCTAAACTTGGCAAAGAGGCCTGAAGGAGATGTTCCTAACCTCATTCTGAGGCCTTACACGAACATAAGAGACTGGAAGGGTAGTTTCTTTTATGTTCAGAACACCATTGCTTCACCCAACTATCCAGCATTGCTGAATGAGGCATTTAGGTTTGATGAAAAACATTTCAATGACCCCCTAACTTATGAAGTTCGAAGGAATCCATTGTACCAACGTCTTGCTAGGTATCCTGCCGATTTTCAAGCCTTTCTCGAGCCAATTCTATATATGGCTGGGATTGCACAAAGCTGGGAGGGGTCTCCCAAGAAGCCCATGATCATTTATCATGGAAAAAGTATGTGTACTTCCATTTTTATTTAAGTAGGACCAATGTAGCGCTGATATTTATATTTTATTGTTCCTTGTTTTGCAGAGATGACGTTTAGGAACTTCATGCATCAGGATTTGGATGATGACCTGAGTTTTATGCCTGCGGAACAAGCCGAAGAGTCTTATGGTGTTGGTTCACCATCTACTTCTGTCAACAACAATGATGTGGACGCTCCCAAGATTGAGCCTGTCGCCTCAACACCCCCACAAGCACTGTAGGAGGATCCCTCCAAATTGGTTGAGAATGTGGTGGATTCGGACGATCCAGCAGAGGATGAAGTACGAATCATAGGCTCTACAGGTATTGCTGACAGGTTAAAGAGTAGGATGGGAACTTCTGGCAAAGCCATCAAGTCTGCCACCAAGAGGAAAACTCCTCTTCCTGCATCTGGGTCCAGGTCAATTTGACAGAAGGTTGTCGAAGGCAAGAAAGCTGTGAAGTCTGCTTTCGAACTGCCGGATGATGCTAAGGAAATGCATGGTAAGCATTTGCTTCATAAGTTATAGAAAATACTAATTGTCATGCCTAACTTTTCCCTTATGTAATGTATTTGTCGCAGGCCTTCCTGACACAAAGGAGCTTCCGAATTTCCTAGCCTGCCATCGCATCGTTGACCATGTCACCCCCCCAATTGGAAAGGACTGCTGGACAATATGTCCATCCAAGCGGTCTGCGATCTGCATGATAAAAGTGCCGCAAGGCAGGCTGTTCTGGACAACCATTTGAATGCTCGTACAAGGTAGTTGCTTCGTACTGTGACAAAGGCAAGGCATGAAATGGACGTGATGCTGGAGAGGGAAAAGCATAGGGATCAACAGTATGCGGAGCTGGAAGCAAAATGTGAGGAGGTTGAAAAAGATTTTGAAAAGAAACCTCCGAGACAAGATTGCAGAGCTGCAAAAGGAGCTGGCTGGCACCACAGCAGAATGTGGCATGCTTAAGTTGGAAGAGGCCAAGGTGGTAAGCCTCACTGGTCAAAATGCTGTGTTGAGGCTAAGTGTGCAGGCTTGGAAAGCGAAAGGGCCAGGCTTGGAGAGTTAGAGGTCAAAATGAGAGAAGATATAGATGGCCTACAAATGTGATACAAGATGCTCCAAAAGGATCGTGCAGAGGTTGTATCGAAGGTGGTGCCATATATTTCCATGGATTTGTATCATAGCGATGAGGTTGGACCTGCTATGTGGAAGGTGATCAAAGCAGCTATCTTTCATGGACGGTGTCTCGCTCTGGAGGAGGTGGCCAAGACAGGTAAGCCATTGGACCTCTCCGAAGTTGACTATTACCGCCCCTCATCGAAGGCTGAGTATGAAGAGGCAGGAAATGCTTTTGCAACCGCAGAGTACCCCTTCTTACGTGACGCTACAAAATATCCCATGGCACCTCTCGAAGACCTTCTCTCGAAAAAGCCTCGAAAGATCAAGTCAGTGACTCGAACGAAGAAAACATCTTTTGCAAAGCCTGTGTCAGCTCTACCATCTCCAACCCCATCCCCAAAGAACAAGGAATGAAGGCTGTCATGTTGACAGTAATTTGGTCTAAAAGGGTGGCATGTACCCTTCTTTAAAACAATTTCCGTTTATGATTGTCTATTACTTTAAACAATTTCGTGGTTGTGATGCATGGCTTCGGCCAAAAGATAATTTGAACTAGGCTTTGGCCTCTATTGCAGGGATTAGGGCGTAGGCCCTTCTTTTGAATGGAATGATGTAGGAAAATATTCCTACGTACTTAAAAATATTTATCTTGTGCACTTCTCGTACGCCATTTTTCTGACGCTTAAATTTTACAACCTAAGGTGTAAGAACCTCATTGTGTGTAAATTACAACACCAAGAATATAATGACAAACTTTGATCACTGACAGAGGGTCACGACCCACTCTATCTTAAATCCTTTACGTAATATGGCTTGTTTTTATTTTCATAATTGCCATAAACTATTAGGAGAGTTAATGTGAATGTGTTGGTAGGTTTAAGTAGTAGTATGAGGTGTTAGTTACACTGTATGCCTTCCAATTCGACATTGAAACTCACAAACGACTTGGCTGAACAAAACTTTGTGTTTAAGAAATAAAGCAAGAGATTTATGGGAAATATATTATTCATCATTGAATTGGTAGAGAGGATTACATCATTTTAAAATGAACACTAAGATAACTACCAATAATGCTTGCTTTCCCATGAGAAGCTTTTAATACAAGAATGAAAAGTAAAAAATACTTCTTAAACATAGAACTTTCGGAGGTTCATACCATTCCATGTCCTGTCGATAGCTTCTCCGAGAAGAGTATCCAGCTTGTATGCTCCGTTGCCATAGGCCTCAGCTATGACATAGAGTCCTTCCCAAGTAGGTCCTAGCTTCCCCTGGTATTATGCTTTGCTTGCGCTATTGAGGCGTAGCACATATTCCCCAGGCTTGAAGGTAGAAGGCATGACCCTTTTGTTGTAGTAGCCTTCGATCTTATGCTTGTACATGGCTTCTCGGATGGAGGCTATTTCTCTTCTTTCTTCTAACAGATCAAGGTTTTCACTGATCCTTTCATCATTTGCAGAGGCTTCAAACGTGGCCATACGCTCTGTGTGCACACTCAGCTCCGAAGGGATGACCGCTTCTATTCCGTATGTTAGGCTGAAGGGGGTTTCACCATTGCTTGACTTGGGTTGGGTCTTATGACCCCATAACACTTGAGGAAGCTCTTCCACCAACCCGTGAGCTTCGTCCCAGCCTTTTTTTCAATTCCTTTGACAATGTCTCTATTAGTAACCTCCACTTGCCCGGTGCCTTGTTGATGGTAAACGGAAGTCCAAGACTGCTTTATCATAAGCCCTTTGCAGAAATCATAGAAGACTCCTTCAGAAAATTTCTTGCCATTATCGGATATGATGATGTGGGGCACTCCGAATCTGCTTACAATGTGCTCCTATGCAAATTTCTTGATTTTTTTCCCCGTAATGGAAGTTAAAGGTTTAGCCTCGACCCATTTTGTGAAGTAATCAATTGCCACCAACAAGAATTTGACCCCACCAGGAGCCACATGCATAGGTCCTACGATATCAATTCCCCACTAGGAGAAGGGCCATGCGGATGTAACACTTGTCATGTCTTGCTTCGGGAGCTTGGGAACCTTGGAGTGTATCTGACAAGCTTCACACTTTTGAATGATTTCCATAGAATCCCTATGCATCGACGACCAGTAGTAACCTAACTTCATTATTTTTGAGACATCTGAACGGGGCCCTGCATGGAGGCCACATGATCCTGCGTGGACCTCTGCGATGATGCTCGAAGCCTGTTTCGGTCCAACACATTTGAGCCAAGGTGAGAGAAACGACCTTCTGTACAAGTTTTCTCCTATTAGCCGGTATTGTGGAGACTTAACCCGTATCTTCCTTGCATTCTTTGGGTCCTCAGGGAGAAGACCACTTATCTGGTACTCCCTGATGGGAGTCATCCATGTGTCTCCTTCTTCATGAATAACGTCAGTGACTTCCTTTCGGATAATGGACCTTTCGGGCAAGACTTCTACCAGCACTTCTTTTGTGAGATGGGCGAAGGCCATAGAGGCTAGCTTGCTCAGTGCATCGGCCTTTTTGTTCTGATTTTTGCGAACGTGATGAATGGTGTAGGAGTTGAAACCATTCAGCATTTCCCTTGTTTTGTCCATGTATTGCTTGATGACGGGCTACCTTGCTTGATAGGAGCCTGTCACTTGGTTTTCCACCAACTGAGAATCTACAAAAATAGTGAGGTCCTTGACCTCCATATCTTTGGCTAGCCGAAGGCCTGCTAGTAGGGCTTCGTATTCTGCTTCATTGTTAGTGGCTTCAAATTTAAACAGAAGGGCATATGTATGCTCCTTCTCTTCAGGACTGGCCAGCATTAGACTTGCTCTGGAAACATCGGAGCTTGATGCCCCGTCTGTATAAAGCTTCCAATTATCCTGTACTTTGATGAGCTTAGCCTTAGGTTCTCCCTTTTCTTTTCCTGGTTCGGAATGTGTTTCCGCCAAGAAATCTGCGAGAATATGCCCCTTGACAGAGTTTCAACCTTTGAACTCTATCTCGTGCTCCCCAAGCTCAATGGCCCATTTTGCCACCCTTCCAGACTTTTCAGGCTTCGACAAGATTTGCTTAAGTGGCTTGTCGGTTAAGACTGTGATTAGATGGGCCTGAAAATATCGTCGGAGCCTTCTTGCTGCATAGATTAGAGCTAATATGAGCTTCACCAACGTGGGGTAGTTAATCTCTGCTCCTTGCAAGACCCTGTTAACAAAGTAAATGGAGATTTGCCTTTTGTCCCTTTCTACCATTAGGACAACGCTAATGCTCTCCATTGAGGATGCTAGATACATGAATAACACTTCGCCTTTGATTGGGGCTGTAAGTGTTGGAAGTATCTCTATGAATTCCTTCATCTTTTGGAAGGCGGCTTCCACATCTTGGCTCCATTGGAAGGTTTTCTTGTCGATGCAGCCTTTAAGCGTCTTAAAGAACGGTAGGGACCTGTCAGCTCCCTTCAACAAAAATCGGCTTAGCGCAGCCAACTTTCCGTTCAAGCTTTGTACGTCCTTTAAACATTTCGGAGCCTGAAGATCCATGATTGCCTGGACCTTTGAAGGGTTAGCTTTGATCCCTTGCTTTGTAATTGATGATGTACCCTCCGAACAGCTCGAAAGACACTCCTCCGAGAGGTGTTGAAGCCCTTCTATTCGAAAGCCCAAGTTAGGTCTCCAGAATATTCATATGTGTCAAACCATTCGTTATCACGAAGGTTACCTCAGGGGAATTTGCCATTCGAAGCCCTAAGCCCTTCGGGGTATGGTTGACGAAGGAGTAATGGATAGGAGCACCTCCTGACTTGGTCAAACCCACGATCTCCCTCTCTTTCCTGGCTTCCCCGCCAAGTTTGAGAACGTGGGTCACTAAGCCCTAACGGTTACCCACAAACATGGGACGCCCCCATGCTCTCTGACATTCACGCGGAAGTGCCCCTAACCCTATTTCTTCCACTATAAATAGGTTGGACGGGCAATGGATTATGGTATGCTCATTTCACACTCATCTCTTTACTTACAGACACTTATACAACCATAACTCATACTTACTCTCACGCCAGAGGTGGTTCACAGGGTCCTACCCCTACGTAATCACTTAACGTAGTGTCTTCGTATTTCTTATTCTAAGGTGAAAGACAAGTCTTGGCTGGAACACACACCCCTTATACCTTTGATCATCATCGAAGCCTGGTATGTGCATCTTTTTGTACAATCAGTGGATCCATCCGTGGGACACTAACTATTATTCCCGTAATCACCAAGTCTTAAAACCTTAACCGATTACGCTACCTTTCCGGCATGGAACCAGGAAGGGAAGATACACCTCCACCAGGTTTCTCTACCCTGGTCCCCCTCAACACAACTAACACCAATAATCTCACCCCATAACAGGAATTAGCCTCAACTTCCGCTAACCCTATTCCAGGAATTAGCCCTGCCTTCGTTGAGGCAAACTTCGAAGCCTTAGAATCTTTACTAAGGGCTCATAAGAGGCAAGTTCGCAACACTGAAATGCGAAGAGAACTGGAATATTCCAGCGAGGAGTATGATGAAGAGATTGAGGTAGATGAGACGCCTCGACCAGTTAACAAGGGTTGTTCGGCCCTACGAAATGGTTCCCCTTTCATTAGAAGGCTTAATGGAAGGACCGTGGGTTTTGAAGAAGGTCCCGGAGGAGATCCGGGAAGAAGGGAAAGAGTACAAGGTGAAAGAAGGAGTGAGAACTCTAGCGGAGGAAGCAATCCAGTAGGGAACGGAGGGGTTAATCTACCCCCTCTCCTAGCTATTCACTTAGGAAGAGAAGGGATGGGGGCTCCGATACCCCCTGTCATATGTCTCGAGTATCGGAGGACCTCCTCCATACTCAGGTGTGAATCAGTTACCCCCTCCGGGAATGAACCCCTACTTACCTGCTCAAACCTATAACACTTACCCTCCGAATGGTTCTCTCCCCAACCAGAGTTACTAGCAAATGCCCTATGGACACGTTCCTACACAGTCGAAGGGTGGAAACCCTTCGTATCAACCTTCTACAGTTTACCCTGCATACACACAACCATTCCCTAACCCATACAACCCTACACCTGTTTATCCACCTCCATATAACCCTTACTATGCCGAAGCCTCTGGAGCTTGCACACCTTTTGTGAAGTGGATCGAAGACTACCCTCTACCTGACGGTAGGGCTGCAATCAAGCCAAGCTTTTATCAAGCAACTCGAGCTCGAGCTTGAGTTTGGCTCGATCAAGCCAAGCTTTTATCAAGCAACTCGAGCTCGAGCTCGAGTTTGGCTCGATCAAGCCAAGATTTTATCAAGCTCAAGCCCAAGCTCAATCTCAATAAATTGGCTCGAAACATATAACAAGCCAAGCTCAAGCTTTTGATAGCTTGGCTCGAGCTTTTATCAAGCTTTTATCAAGCCTTAGTATATATATTTCTTTATATTAAATTCATATAAGTTTTTGAATATTATTATAATTATAAGGATTTACTTCATAAAGAATTATTTAATATACTCTTGAAGGACTTTTATATGGTAAATAAAATTGTAATTATTTGTAACAACGATATCTTAGACCAGTGATGTTGATTACTTGCTTTATATCTAGAAGCGAATACAAGTTTCTAGTTATAAATTGTGAATATTAATAGACCAAAATATATACAACCATTAGATAATTTTAGCTTTTGTTTATACTTAGTATATCGATGACAACATAAATTAGTACTTTGGCTTATGTTTTATTCTGATGTTGGACTTAGTACGAAAATATTATTGTTGGTTTTATTACTGTTAAATTAATTTAATTTGGTTTTCAAATGTGGTTTTAGTTTGTATTACTTTATAAATATACATATTTTGATGACTTTGTCTATCAAATACAATATTTTTGTATACATTCAAGCTTTTCAAGCCAAGCTCAAGCTTTGCTCGAAACCTATTCAAGCCAAGCTCAAGCCTGGATGATTAAAGCTTGACAAGCTATCAAGCCAAGCTCAAGCCTACTATTTTTATTTCAAGCCAAGCTCAAGCCTTGTCGAGCTCGAGCTCGGCTTGACTCAATTACACCCCTACCTGACGGTGTAAAGATGCCCACTCACATAGGCACATACAATGGGAAAGGTGACCCTGATAACTTCTTACACTTGTTCAAAGGCGCTATCAAGATGCAGAAGTGGGTCATGCCTATATCATGCCACATGTTCACATACACACTCCGAGACTCCGCTAGGATATGGTGGAATGGACAGAAGGTGGGGAGCATTGTAAGTCTAGATGATCTTAAGGCTAAGTTCCGATCACACTTTAGCCAATTGAAAAAGTACACCAAGACCCACCTAGTTGTGCATACCATCAAGAAAAGGGACAGCGAAAGCACAAGGGCCTTCGTTACAAGGTAAACCGATGAAACTTTGCAAATTCTGGGTTTGCATGAAGATCAGAGGATCTCTGGTTTTGTACATGGCCTTCGGACTCGAAGCTTGGTGGAATTCACGTCACCGATCTTCCTACCACTTACAAGGCAGCGATGGAAGACTTACACTTGGATTGTTTCTAAAGTAGCGACAAGCGGGGCTCGATAGAGCAAAGGAAGCTTCTAACAAGTTCTCCAGAGGGTCCTCCTGGAAAGGATCCAAGAATAAGAAGAAGAACAGAGACCGCTTCACTCCGTACAACAAAGGCCCGAATCATGGACTCTTGGCATACTTGGCCAAATCTCCTAGGAAGATTCTGGCTACCGAGAAAGCCGTAAAGTCCTTCGATCCACCACCTCGGATGTCAGCGCAAAGCAAAGCCAGGGACATGTCGAAGTATTGCCACTTTCACGAAGACCATGGGCATGACACAAACAGCTGCAGGGAGCTGAAGAAGCAGATCGAAGAGGCGGTACGATCTGGATAATTAGCACACCTGGTTAAAGGCATCAAGAAGGGAAAAGACAAGTTCTCTGATACCCAACTGGGTGAATAGAAGGGGAACAAAAAGGAGGCTACCCCTACAGAGGCTCCTATACTAATGGTGCATAGGCATGATCCAACCTTGAAACGGAAAGAAGCAGATGGGTAGCTGGGAAGCATAGGAGAGATAACCTTCCCTTCCATACTAGGGCAGACACCTTCGACTGACCCCGTGGTCATCAAGGTAAGGGAGAACAGCTTACCTTATCCCGTGGTCTCAAAAACACCGTTGGAAATCACCATAGGTGAAGGCCCCTTATCCCGCGTGGAGACACTTACCTTCCTGATAGTTAGGTCAGATTCTCCTTATAATTTGTTAATAGGGAGAACAGCTATGCAAAAGATGGGCATTGTTGTTTCCACCATACAATGTGCCATCCAAACCCCCTTCGGAGTAGGAACTGTTCATTCCAATTATGGAGCGGATAAGGGTGTATATGGTGTCAAGAGGATCAAAGAAGAATCAGAAGACCTTCCGATAGCAATTATCAGCTGCACAGACGCAGAAGAGCGAGTTGTAGTTAACCTTAGCTACCCTAAACAAACGGTGGTAATAGGAAAGCAACTCCCGGCGAATTTCAAGGCGAAGCTCACAGAACTGTTGCGGACTAACCTCGATATTTTTGCTTGGAAGTATTATGACATGACAGGGGTCCCAAAAACATTTCTAATAGATGGACAGCCCTTCGGCATGGAGCATAAACTCAATGAATACAAACATACTGAGCCAATAAAACAGAAAAGCAGGAGTGTAGCCCCCGAAAGAAACGCTGCAGCCTGTAAAGAAGTTGATGAACTGACACAAGCGGGCATCCTAAGGGAAGTTAAATACCAAACCTGGGTGGCCAACCCAGTAATGGTTAAGAAGAGCGACGAAGGGTGGCACATGTGCGTTGACTTCACTAACATCAACAAAGCATGCCTAAAGGATTGCTACCCCCTACCAGAAATTGACTGGAAGGTAGAATCCTTGGCAGGCTTCCGGCTAAAATGCTTCCTAGATGCCTATAAAGGGTATCATCAAATCCAGATGGCAAAGGAGGACGAGGAAAAGACAGCCTTCTACACAAGCAAAGGTGTCTACTGTTACAGAAAGATGCCTTTCGGATTGAAGAACGCAGGGGCCACATACCAACATCTCGTGGACAAAGCCTTCAACAAACATATAGGCAGAAATATCGAAGCATACGTTGACGACTTGGTTATTAAAATCAAGACAGAGGAGGACCTACTCCTCGATGTGCAAGAAACCTTCGACCAGCTTCGGGCGATTAACATGAAGCTTAACCCTAAAAAATGCTCCTTCGGTGTTGAGGAGGGGCAGTTTCTAGGGCATTTAATCACTAAGCAAGGGATAAAGGCTAATCCCTCCAAGGTCAAGGCGATTACGGATCTCCAAGCTCCTAAATGTTTAAAGGATGTGCAAAGTCTGAACGGGAAGCTAGCGGCTTTAAGTCGATTTTTGTCGAAGGGGGCTGACAGATCCCTACCGTTCTTCAAAACACTTAAAGGATGTGTTGATAAGAAGACTTTTCAGTGGATTCAGGATGTAGAAGCTGCTTTTCAGAAGATGAAGGAATTCATTGAAATCCTTCCAACACTTACAGCCCCAATCAAAGGCGAGGTGTTATTCATGTACTTAGCATCCTCAATGGAGAGCATTAGTTCAGTCCTTATGGAAGAACGAGACAAGCGACAGATCCCTATTTACTTTGCCAGCAGGGTCTTGCAGGGGGCAAAGATCAACTACCTAACATTGGAGAAGTTAATACTAGCTCTAATCTACGCAGCAAGGAGGCTCCGGCGATACTTTTAGGCCTATCCGATCACAGTCTTAATCGACAAGCCACTCAAACAGATCTTGTCAAAACTAGAAAAGTTTGGAAGGGTGGCTAAATGGGCTATCGAACTGGGGGAGCAGGAAATAGAATTCAAGGGTCGAAACTCTATTAAGGGGCAAATTCTCGCAGACTTCTTGGCAGAAACGCCTTCCGAGCCAGACACAGAAAAGGAAGAGCCCAAAGCTAAACTCACTGAAGTGCAGGATGAATGGAAACTTTATACAGATGGAGCATCCAGCTCCGATGGTTCTGGAGCAGGCCTAATGCTGGTCAGTCCTGACGGGAAGGAGCATACATATACTCTTCGTTTCAAGTTTGAAACCACAAATAATGAAGCAGAGTACGAAGCCTTATTAGCAGGCCTCCGATTAGCTAAAGACATGGAGGTCAAAAACCTTGCCATCTTCGTAGATTCTCAATTAGTAGCTAACCAAGTGATAGGCTCTTATGAAGTAAGGCAGCCCATTATCAAATAGTACTTGGAAAAAACAAAGGAGATGCTAGAGAGCTTCGATTCCTACACCATCCAACATGTCCGTAGGAATCAGAACAAGAAGGCAGACGCACTGATCAAGCTAGCCTCTATGGCCTTTGCTCATCTCACCAAAGAAGTACTAGTCGAAGTCCTACCCGAAAGGTCCATCATTCGCAAGGAAGTTACGGACGTGGTTCATGAAAAAGGAGAGAAATGGATGACTCCCATCAGTGAGTATTTAATCAGCGGTCTTCTCCCTGAAGATCCCAAACTAGCAAGGAAAATACGGGTTAATTCCCCACAATACCGGCTAATGGGGGAAACCCTATATAGAAGGTCATTTCTATCACCTTGGTTAAGATGTGTGGGACCCAAACAGGCTACGAGCATTATCGCTAAAGTTCATGAAGGATCATGCGGCCTCCATGCAGGGCCCCGTTCTGTCGTCTCGAAGATAATGAAGTTAGGCTATTACTGGCCTTCGATGCATAGGGATGCGGCAGAACATTTCCATGCTGCCAAAACAAGACATGAAAAGTGTGACCTCCGCATGGTCCTTCTCCTAATGGGGAATCGATATCATAGGACCTATGCCCATGGCTCCTGGAGAAGTCAAGTTCTTGCTAGTAGCTATCGATTATTTTACTAAGTGGGTAGAGGCCAAACCTTTAGCCTCCGTTACGGGGAGACAGATTGAAAAGTTTGTATGGGAGCACATTGTGTGTAGATTCGGAGTGCCCCACATCATCATATCCGACAATGGAAAGTAGTTTGCCGAAGGAGTCTTCTATGACTTCTGCCAAGGGCTAAACATAAAACAGTCTTGGACATCCGTCTACCATCCACAAGGTAACGAAATGGTGGAGGTTACAAACAGAGACATCGTCAACGGGATTGAGAAAAGGCTGGGACGAACTCATCACGGGTGGGTGGATGAGCTTCCTCAAGTATTGTGGGCTCACAAGACGCACCCTAAGTCAAGCAATGGTGAAACTCCCTTCAGCCTAACATACGGAACAGAAGCAGTCATCCCTTCAGAACTAAGTGTACACACGAAGAATGTGGCAACGTATGATGCCTCCCACAATGACGATAGGATCAGGGAGAACCTTGATCTGCTAGAAGAAAGAAGGGAAATAGCCTCCATCCGAGAAGCCATGCACAAACATAAGATCGAAGGCTACTATAACAAAAGGGTCAGGCCTTCCACTTTCAAGCCTGGGGAATATGTGCTACGCCTCAACAGTGCAAGAAAAGCAGAATACCAGGGAAAGTTGGGACCTACATGGGAAGGACCCTACATGATAGCTGAGGCCTACGGAAATGGAGCCTACAAATTGGCCACTCTTCTCGGAGAACCCATCGACAGGACATGGAATGGTACGAACCTTCGAAAGTTCTATGGTTAAGAAGTACTTTTACTTTTTCATTCTTGTAATTAAAAGCTTCTCAAGGGAAAGTAAACATTATTGGTAGTTGTCTTAGTTTTCATTTCAAGAATGATGCAATCCTCTCTACCAATTCAATGATCAATAAGACATTTCCCACAAATCTCTTGCTTCATTTCTTAAACACAAAGATTTGTTCAACCAAGTCGTTTATGAGTTTCAATGTCGAATAAAAAGGCATATGGCGTAGCAAACGCCTCATCATTTAAAGCCTATTAAAACATTCACATTAACTCTCCTTGTAGTTTATGGCACTTGTGAAAATAAAAATAAATTCATACTACCCAAAGGATTCGAGATAGAGTGGGTCGCGACCCTCTGTCAGTGATTAAATTTGGTCATTATATGCTTGGTGTTGAAATTTACACACAATGAGGTTGTTTAACCTTAGGATGTAAAAGTTAAGCGTCGGATAAATGGCATAAGAGAAGTTCACAAGACAAAAAACAAATAATAGCTAAGTGTGTAGAGGTACTTCTCCACACTATATCATCCAAAATAAGGGCTAGTGCCCTTGTACCTGCATAAGGAGCCCACACCGTAGGACTCTTCGGCCTTCTCAGCTGGCATGAAGCTCAAGTCTTCATCCAAATCTTGGTACATGAAATTCCTGAATGACATTTCTGCAAAAACGAAACAAGAAAAAATAAATATCAGTGCTACATTGGTCCTACTTAAATAGAAGTAGAAAAACATACTTTGTCCATGGTACATGATAACGAGCTTGTTGGGAGACCCTCCTAGCTCAGGCAATCCCACCATGTACAAGATTGGCTCGGGAACACTTGCACATCAACAGGATATCTAGCTGCCCGATAGCATGGATCCCTTCGCACCTTATATGGAAAGGGGTCATTGTATCGCTCGCATCAAACATATACTCCTTACTCAACAACTATGGATAGTTGGGTGGGATAATCGTGTTTTGCACATAGAAAAAGCGCCTTCAAAGTCATATATTGGTGTACACCCTCCCAAACAGGTTTGGCACATCCCTTGTGCCTTTTAGCTTAGGTTAACCAGCTACCCCAGTGATACAAATTGAAAAACCTCTTAAAACCTTTAGAGTTGGTTCATAGCCATATGCCTTACACATTACTATGAATGTGGTCAGTTTGGCTAAACCAAAGGGGTTGAACCTAGAGATATGCACCATATAGTACTGCATTAACTCTAAAATAAGGGGGTACAGTGGAATCCTAAGGTTGGAATGGCTAAATGCATGGGTGTATAGCCCTATGAAACCTTGGGGAGCATCAAAGATACCCTGATTAGACTTGGGCAACATAATTTTAAACTCTGGTGGAATCGGATAATCAGCTTAGATGGTCGCGTAAATCTTGTTCAGATAACGTACATTTTTGCTGTTTAATGATAAACTTGGAATCCATACTTCTATCTTAAACTACAAGTAAAGAGGAATATTTACCTTTGTTTTCGAAGATGATGTGCGCTCAAAGGGTTTACTGCGTAAGAAAGAAGATGGAAAGAGTAAAAGTGTTTTAGGGTTTCAACAACCTCCCCTTAAATACTTTTTTTTACCGTCTTTAAAACCACACACGTGTCCCAAATATTTACTCTTATCCGATTTAAAAAGTTTTTAAATTTTAAAAGAAGTCTTTTGGTCTCCGGGTAAAGTGGGGAATTGTGATTCCTGTAGTGGGCAGCTAAAGAGGGTAGTTAGCATTAAATGCGCTAGTTAGGCACATAGTTAGCTCCTAAGTGATAAGTTTAGTAGCGAGAGGAAATTTTTTCGCAGGATGAAGTCGAAAGCAATGCCTCTTCGCTCATATGCATCACTTTTGACTGGGGGGCTTGATGATGTACCCTCTGAACAGCTCGAAGGACACTCCTCCGAGAGGTTTCGAAGCCCTTCTATTCGAAGGCCCAAGTTAGGTCTCCAGAATATTCATAGGCGTCAAACCATTCATTATCACGAAGGTTAACTTAGGAGAATTCGCCATTCGAAGCCCTAAGCCCTTCGGGGTATGGTTGACGAAGGAGTAATGGATAGGAGCACCTCCTGACTTGGTCAAACCTACGATCTCCCTATCTTTCCTGGCTTCCCCACCAAGTTTGAGAACGTGGGTCACTAAGCCCTAGCGGTTACCCACAAACATGGGACGCCCCCATAATCTCTGACATTCACGCAGAAGTGCCCCTAACCCTATTTCTTCCACTATAAATAGGTTAGACGGGCAATGGATTAAGGTATGCTCATTTCACACTCATCTCTTTACTTACACACACTTATACAACCATAAATCATACTTACTCTCACACCGGAGGTGGTTCGCAGGGTCCTACCCCTGCATAATCACTTAACGTAGTGTCTTTGTATTTCTTATTCTCAGGTGAAAGACAAGTCTTGGCTGGAACACACACCCCTTATACCTTTGATCATCATCGAAGCCTGGTATGTGCATCTTTTTGTACAATCAGTAATCAAATGCCCCAAGAATTGCCCTTCTTTGACACCAAAAGAGCATTTCTTTGGGTTTAGGTTCATGTTAATTGCCCGAAGTTGTTCGAAGGTCTCTTGGACGTCAAGGAGCAGGTACTCCTCCATTTTTCTCTTGATAACCATGTCATCAACATAAGCCTCAAGATTTCTGCCTATATGCTTGTTAAAGGCTTTATCTACGAGTCTTTGGTATGTTGCCCCTGCGTTCTTTAATCTGAAGGGAATTTTTCTGTAACAGTAGACACCTTTGCTTGTGTAGAAGGCTGTATTTTCCTCATCCTCCTTTGCCATCTGGATTTGATGATACCCTTTGTAGGCATCTAGGAAACACTTCAGTCGGAAGCCTGCTAAGGACTCTACCTTCCAATCGATTTCTGGCAAGGGGTAGCATTCCTTCGGGCATGCCTTGTTGATGTCAGTAAAGTCAACACACATGCGCCACCCTTCGTCAATTTTCTTTACCATCACCGGGTTACCCACCCAAGTTTGGTATTTGACTTCCTTAGGATGCCTGCTTGTGTCAGCTCATCTACTTCCTTGCAGGTAGTAGCATTCCTTTTGGGTGCTAGGCTTCTCCTTTTTTGTTTGATGGGCTCAATATGTTTGTATTCGTTGAGCCTGTGTTCAGTGCCGAATGGCTTTCCATCAATTACCAGCGTTCTTGGAACTCCTGTCATGTCAAAATATTTCCATGCAAAAAATATCAAGGTTAGTTTGCAACAGCTCCGTGAGCTTCGCCTTAAAATTCGTCGGGAGCTGCTTTCCTATCACAACTGTTTGCTCGGGCTAGCTAGGGTTTACTACCACCCGTTCTTCTGCATCTGCACAGCTTAGAATGGCTATCGGAGGCTCCTCTGGCCCTTCTTTGACTTTCTTGACACCATATACCCCCTTGTCTGCTCCATAATTAGAATGAACAGTTCCTACTCCAAAGGGAGTTTTGAACTTGATGGCAGCGTGTATGGTGGAGACTACAATGCCCATTTTTTGCATAGCGGTTCTTCCTATCAGCAAATTGTAAGGAGAATCTGACCTGACTATGATGAAGGTGAGGGTTTCTGTTCGGGACAAGGGTCCTTCTCCGATAGTGATTTCCAAAGGTACCTCTCCGAGGGGCCAAGAGTGTTCGCCGGAGAACCCTACCAATGGTACTTTTGAGTCTACCCTCTGCGAGCGTATCGATGGTTTGAGCTTTAGGAAGCAGTGCTCATAGATGATTTCGCAGGAGCTTCCACAATCCATGTATGCTCGGTTCACCTCCCTGTTGGAGACCCATACCTTGATGACTACGGGATCAGTTGAAGGTGTCCGCCCCAGAATGGACGGGAACGTTATCTCTCCCACACTTCCCAGCTCTCCATCTGCCTCCTTCCACTCTAAGGTTGGATCCTGTCTGTGCACCATCAGTATCAGGGCTTCTGCAGGGGTAGCTTCCTTCTTGTTCCCCTTCCATTCACCCAACTGAGTGTCGGAGAACTTGTCTTTCCCTTTCTTGATGCCTTTAACCAGATGTGCCAATTGCTCAGAGCGTACTGCATCTTCAATTATCTTCTTCAGCTCTCTACAGCTGTTAGTGTCATGCCCATGGTCTTTGTGAAAGTGGCAGTCCTTTGACATGTCTCTGGCTTTGTTTCATGCTGACATGCGAGGTGGTGGGTCGAAGGACTTGGCAGCTTTCTCGGTACCAAGGATTTCCCTAGGAGATTTGACCAAGTTTGCCAAGAGTCCATGATTCGAGCCTTTGTTATAGGGAGTGAAGCGGTCTCTGTTCTTCTTCCTGTTATTGGATCCTTCCTAGGAGGACCCTCTGGAGAATTTGTCGCAGGCCTCTCTTTGCTCGATCGGAGCTCTGTTGGCTGCTACTTCCTTGGACTCAATCCAAGTGTACGTCTTTTCCATGAGTGCCTTGTAAGTGGTAGGGAGGTCGGTGGGCAGAAATTCCACCAGGCTTTGAGTTCGTAAGCCATGTACGAAGCCAGAAATCCTTTGCTCTTCGTTCAACCCCAGAATTTGCAAGGTTTCATCGGTGTACCGCGTGACGAAAGCCCTTGTGCTTTCGCTTTCCCTTTGCTTGATAGTATGCACAGCTAGGTGAGTCTTGGTGTACTTCTTCTGTTGGCTGAAGTGTGATCGGAACTTAGCCTTGAGATCATCCAGACTTACAATGCTTCCTACCTTTTGCCCATTCCACCATATTCGTGCAGAGTCTCGGAGAGTGTATGTGAACATGTGGCATGCCACAGGCATAACCCACTTCTGCATCTTGATAGCGCCTTCGAACAAGTGTAAGAAGTTTTCTGGATCGCCTTTCCCATTGTAGGTGCCTATGTGAGTAGGAATCTTCAAACCATCAGGCAGAGGGTAGTCTTTGATCCACTTCATGAAAGGTGTGCAAGCTCTAGAAGATTCCGCATAGAAAGGGTTGTATGGAGGTGCATAAACAGGTGTAGGGATGTACGGATTATTAGGTGGTTACGAGAACATATCATAGGCTGCAGGAGGTTGGTAGGGAGGGTTTCCCCCCATCGGTTGTGTAGGGTGTACTGGAAGGTGCCCATAAGGCACTTGCTGGTAACTCTGGTTGTGGAGAGACCCATTCGTAGGATAGGCATTATAGGAATGAGCAGGTAGGTAGGGATTCATGCCATGAGGTGGTAGTTTGTTCATCCCAGAGTACGGAGGAGGTCCTCCAACACTCGAGACCAGGAGAGGTGGTAGGTTTACCCCTCCATTTCCTACTGGGTTGCTTCCTCCGTTGGAGTTGTCACTCCTTCTTTCTCCCTGCATTCTTTCCCTTCTTCCCGGATCTCCTCCAGGACCTTCTTCGAAACCTACAGTTCTTCCATTAGGTCTCCTCACGGAAGGAGAACCATTTCGTAGGGACGAACGCCCCCTGTTAGTTGGTCGAGGCCTTTCATCTACCTCGATCTCCTCCTCATATTCCTCGCTGGAATATTCCAATTCCCTCCAAATCTCGGTGTTGCGAACTTACCTCTTGTGAGCCCTTAGCAAGGACTCTAATGCTTCAAAGTTTGCCTTAACGAAGGCAGGGCTAATTTCTGGAACAGGGCTAGCGGAAGTTGAGGCGTGATGTATGGGAGTGGTTTCTAGGCGAGATCATGTAGTGAAGGTGGGGCTAGTTATGGGGGCGAGATTATCGGTGTTAGTTGTGGTGAGGGGTACCAGGGTATAAAAACCTGGTGGAGGTGTATCTTCTCGTCCTGGTTCCATGCTGGAAAAGTAGCGTAATTAGTTAGAGTGTTAAGACTTGGTTATTACGGGACTAATAGTAGCGTGTCCCACGGATGGCGCCACTGATTGTACAATAAATTGCACTACCAGGCTTCAATGGTGATCGAAGGTAAGAGGGCTGTGTGTTCCAGCCAAGATTGTCTTTCACCTGAGGATAAGAAATACGAAGACACTACGTTAAGTGATTACGCAGGGGTTGGACCCTGCGAACCACCTCCGGCGTGAGAGTAAGTATGAGTTATGGTGATATAAATGAGTGTGAGTAAATAATAGAGTGTTAAGTGAGCTTACCATAATCTTCTGCCCGTCCTACCTATTTATAGTGAAGGAAATAGGCTTGAGGGCACCTTTGCGCAAATATCGGAGAACATGGGGGCGTCCCATGTTTGTGGGTAACCGTTAGGGCTTAGTGACCCACGTTCCCAAATTTGGCGGGAAAGCCAGGAAAGAGAGGGAAATCGTGGGTTTGACCAAGTCAGGAAGATCCTCTATCCGTTGTTCCTTCGTCAACCATACCCCGAAGGGCTTAAGGCTTCGAATGGCGAATTCCACATAGGTAACCTTCGTGTGTACGAATGGTTAGACGCCAATGAAGATTCAGGAGACCTAACTTGGGCCTTCGTACAGAATGGCTTCGACACATCTCGAAGGGGTGTCCGTGGAGCTGTTCGGAGGGTACATCATCAATTATTATTTTCGATAATTAATTTCTTAAAAGAATTAACTACCCAATTAATTACTAATAAGACTAAGATCCATCTTGACCTCCCACTTATTACCAAAGGTCTGACCAATGAGTAAACAATTAGGGCAAGAGGAAAGCGACAAGCATTAACTGCATAATGCAACTCTTAGACTTATGAGACTGATCAAGGCATTAGTAAACAAGTAATAATGTCAAGAGCATGTTTAGTCTCATTTTATGCCTCGGGTCCAAGATCTGACCAAGCATACTAAAAATAAGTCGACCAAGTAAGAACTTCCAAATATCGCCAAAGGTCTGGCCAATGAGCAATATTCACCATGGGTTAGAATGGCCCTAAGGTCTGACCAAAGAGGTCAAGCCAAATGCACGTGTTCATAGTTGGTTGGCATAGACTTAAAATTTTCACATAGGGTATTCACATAAGTGTGGAAAAAATCGTGTACAAAGAAGCATGCAAAACAACTTTGTAACACTTATTTTAAAAACTTTTGGTAATAACAATGTAGTGATCATCATGGTTTACGGTAGCTCCAATCGAACTTGCAGGGAGGCGGAGGACTAGGTCAGCGCGAGGCAATAACCGGAAATCCTTTAGGTGTGACTGTGCGCACCTCCTTAAACCCCCTTTATAGTTTGTTCTAGTGGGTGAGTCGTACATCCCAAGTATCCATAGCGTCTAGTTTTTAATTTCATGAAAAACTTATTTCAATACTTTACGTCACTTAATTTTACAAAAACAATTTTCCACGAATCAAATAGCAGGTCACAATGAGCATGGTATTTAGGCGTGTAAATTAAGACCATTATTAATGTTATGATTACGATATGTATTATTCCATATGACATGCATTTAGTTGTCAAAAACAAGTAACAATTATGCACATAAGGAATCACAAACATATAAACATAAAACATTAATAAACACATATGCATCCGAGTTCTCTCGCGAGTCTTCCCCAAAAGGAGAACCAAAAGACCTCCACTAGGTTTCATCAAGTGCCTAGATCATCCCATACATCACATAAAGTGATTGAGTGGGTCTTATAGCCGGAAAAATACACATAAAATAAACATGGCAAACTAATTAACCTTTAACAATTTGCTATTTTATGTATCGAATTAACAATTTAATTTTATAAGTTTGTGTCTAGGTATTTTTTATTAATAATTGACAAGTATTGCATTATAGTTGTCCAAACAAAAATTAAATAAATAACTAGTTAGATTTCATGCAGCCTTTTTGCGTGTTTATTAAAACGTGTAGCCCTGATAAAGCTCAAATTGTGCATGTTTTTAGTAGCGTTATTCGTGCTTTTATATGTGTTATTTGGTTATATTCATATGCTTTTATTACTTAATCGTATCAAAGAATGTTTGTCAAGTATATGTAGCCAAGTACAGAAAAATGATGGAAACGTGGAAGAATGTTGAATAAATGAAGATTCGTAATCATGCAAAGATTTCCTTGTCAAGATACACAATTAGGAGGAATTTCAAGAATGAATGATCCAAGGGTTCAACGTTCCAAAGTTTCAAATCATCGAAAATATCAAGTTTGAATAAAGAATTAAGAGATACGAACATGAAACAAGCCAATCAAGTGAAGTCAAAAGTCATCTGCTGAGGAGGTCCAGCCGATCGGTCGTCGCCCGCAACTGATTCGGCTGGAGGGGGTTGAGAAAGGCTAGCCGATCGGTCTCCACCCGCAACCGATTCGGCTGGAGGCTCTTGTTTTTCCCAAACTTCATCACTAAGGCTTATAGCTTACATCCAACGATTCTAGGTCCTTCCTACATGTATTCTAAGTCCTTCTAAGCTCCTTGGAGGCCAAGTTTAGCATTTATAACCCTAGGCCTTGAGAAGAGTATAAATAGAGCCATGTGTAATCATTTGAGAACACAAATTATAATATCAACTCTCTACTCATCAAATTATTCTCAAAGGCTCTCAACATTTGGAGTAAGTGTGGTATCAAAGGTCACACAAGAACCGCAAATTCACAAGTATGATTATTTGCCGCCATATACCGCGCGGTTATACTTCTAATTCAACTAAAGTGTAAAACAGTAAAGATTGTTAGGAATTAGAAATTCCATAGTGAAGAGTCGGTCACCCCAAATATAATCTAGCATAAGTTAGCTCGTAGACATATCGTTATTTACTGTTTTATTAGTTAGTTATTTAGTTTAGAGCAACACCATGGAGGAAGGACGGGTCTTTACCCATCAGATGCCCGATCCACAATCAAGGAGGACGTTTAGTTTGTAACTATATATACCCTCTACCTCCCAAGGTAGAGGTTGGACCTTTCATTCATCTTAATCTAACCTTCTATGTTTTCTTTCACTTTCTCTCTAGAAAGGATCCCACTTTCTCTCTAAACTCTATACTATTCGATCCATTGTTGAGCTTATTTGTGTGTTTATGAAATCCAAGATGTTACAATTGGTATCGAGCCAGGTTAGATCATCTTTTACATATCTTTGGATTTCTAGTGGTTTTAGGTGGTTTTGAGTTTGAGAAAGTTTAGTGGTTTTGCATCATTTGGTTGATTTCTAGTGTTAAAGTTTGGATTTTGATTGTACTTTTGTGTTTAAGATCATCATAAGTGTTTAGGTTTTGATTTGGAAGGCTTGAATCATCGTGGTTGGGTTGTTTTTGGATTGGAAAGTGGTGCTTTTGAATATGTTATTCGTAGAGACTTGTAGTTATATTTCTTCGTAGAGACTTGTGGTTATGTCCAGATTCAATGTATCTAGCTAGAGACTTGGCATAGAGACTTGGCGCCTATTTTGGTAGAGACTTGGCGTAGAGACTACTTGGCGTAGAGACTTGGCGCCTATTTTCGTAGAGACTTGGCGTAGAGACTTGTCTTTACAATTTCTAGCAACTTGTCTCTGTTGTTACTAGCGAGTTGCTCTTTAGCGACTTGGCCACTTAGCGAGTTGCTCTTTAGCGACTTGGTTCATAGCGACTTGTGTTTAGCGACTTGGTTCATAGCGACTTGTGTGTAGCGACTTGCTTCATAGCGACTTGTGTGTAGCGACTTGGTTCATAGCGAGTTGTCTCTAGCGACTTGAGCATCTAGCGACTTGTAACTAGCAAGTTGCCTTCATAGAGGATTGTTAGAAGCAGTTTGACCATTTCATCAGTGCGTTTTGTTGACTTTTCCCGACAAAACTTCAAACGGCTATAACTTATGATCCGTAACTCCGTTTCAGCATTCTACCTATCAAAATGACCGTGAGAACGAGGAGAATGGCACGCCGAATGAACTAAAGGCCTAAATCCGCTCCGAACAGAAGTCATCTTAACACATTCCATTGGTCATTGCTTAACGGTTTGGTCTTGATTTAGTAAAATCCCGCGAAATATTCTATTTCTCGGTTTAAATCATAGACTTGTAAAATCCGTGCATTCTACCACATCATGTCTTACTCTCTCGACCCAAGAATTTGAAGTACTTAAATTGTATGATCTCAGTGACAACAATGATAATGTTTGCTACATCGAACAGTTCTCGATGATGGAATCAATCAATGATGATTTGAGTTCTTCATGCTCGAGTCCAATGAGAAAGATTTGCACCTATTCGAAGCTACGGAATGCCATGCAAAAGGAAAGTAGCATTGAACCTTATCAACAACTTCACTCTCACCTCATGTTACTTCTACCCACATCAATGGAGCGAACATGTATTTCCCTCTTTGTCGGGACTTATCCACACTAACAGAACTCTGTTGTTAAACCTAGAGAAATTGGGCGACAACTTGACAAAGAGAAGGTTCATAAGGATAGTTCAGTACGCACTTCAAGTGATCTACAAACACTTTCACATTCATTATAAGGAATTCACATCGATTATGATCAAGACATAACCGAAATGTCCTTCAAGAGACACACCGGAATGGAAATTAGCGTGTTCACGGAGACACTTATCCATCTCATGGATAATGTGGAGAAGTATATTGAGGAAGTTACTCGAGAAAGATGCAAAAGTAGATGAGAGTCCGATACTGGTTGAGAGATATTTGTGATAAGTCGGGTAATGTATCGAAAGGTCGGGTGTTCTTGAATGCGAAATATCGTAAACAACAAAGAATGATGTAACCAGATGCTCAAGAACTCCCGTCACACAAGAAGTGGATGTTGTGATCGAAGGCGAATAAATCTCGGGCACAATCAATAAATTGTTGTGTTGATACCGGTATGGCACGGATGTTGGATCGATTGACACCGAATACTGAGGCTCGTAGACAAATAAGCTTGAAACGACCAATGTTCAAGAACTCTTGTTACACATGATGTGGATGCGATATCATACCGAAATTGAACATGAGTCATGTAATGAGGTACCCTTTATCGCTCAACGCAATGCATCCGCTAAAGTACTTAAACAAACCGATCATTATCTTTGAACATGACTTTGATAAATCTTACATGGCGAGGTGAGTCCGAGATTAAGTGTTTCAAAACAAAAGATATGGTTGATAAAAAGGCTTTTGATGAACTTTCAAACAAATTCTCAATTCTTGAAAAACATTGCGTTTCACTTGAAATTGCGATCTGAGTAAAGAAGAAAGTTTTCAACTTAACAAACCATGTAAAAATCCGGAACTTCACGAATTCCGTGAACTTTTGAAATTAACACTTTGAAAGGTCGACTTCAAGACAAAGACTCAACCATTTACAATCTTAAGAAACATATTTACATCTTGAATGTGAAAAGTAATTTAGTCATGAATACACAAGACATTGATGCTACTTGTAACAAGAAATAATGAATTGTCAATTTATGTGGCTAAATTACTAAAGGAAAATGAGTCTTTGAGAAAGCATCACATAGAACTAAGTGAATCATCAAAGAAGCTAGAACTAAGTCAATAGAACAAACAAACTCTTTGATAGCAAAAATTGATGATCTCAAAGCTCAACTTCGTGAAAAGAGTTTCATTATTGTTGCTTTAAAAATGAGCTCGAAAAAACAACAGGAATAGTGTGAACACTAAGTTTGCAAAACCATCAATCTTGGGAAACCGGTTATTAGACAACCGAATGCGTTTAGATCCGAGCGACCAAAATTTTCAAAAACACGGTTTGCCTACCAAGTTGATGCGAAACAAGTTTTGACAAAACCAGTCACTTCACCTCGCTTGCCTAGGAAAATTGATATGAATGACTTGTGTAAGAACTCTTATCTAGAAATGGCTAGAAAGAAGGCACATAATCGCAAAGACGGAATTTTAGGTGCAAGACCTAGGGTGATGAATTTTCGAGATTTCAAGGCACTTTGCTAGTAGTTCTAAACCATTACCTAGGAACACTAATCTAAATACTAGGATTGGCTTACTTCTAAGAGTAGTTGTGTTTCGATTAAAGCTATTCCATAGCGAGATCACGCTAAGAAATCTAGACCTATTTACGAATCCAAACAAGATGTTTGCTCAAAGTGTCCGAAATGTATCTTTAATGCTAATCATGATAAATGCTTCACAAAATCCTCAAGAAAGTAAATGCTCATGCAATGGTAAAACTTGTTAAGTCTAGGATTTACACTAAGTCATCCACAAAGCATATGAAGCAAATGAAACCAAAAGCCTCGCCTAGATGGTTACCAATCGCTAAATCTTTGGAAACAAGGAATAAGGATAAGTCTCCCACTATGCATAAGAAGCCTAACAATCCTAGACCTTGCCATAAGTGGATACCATCCGTAAAATTTTTAAGGATCTTTGGACTTAGGTGGATACCTACAGGAAAGATGTTTACCATTGGCAATCTCAATGTTGACCGTGAAACCCCAAAGGGTTTGGATCTTGATGTCACTAACCAAAATATATGCAATCAAGTTTGTAATATTAGTGCGGTAGTCCTTACTCGATTGCGAGATACTTGATCCTTCAATACATGGACCGCTTAAAGTATGGATAATGAAGGATTGATATCTCATAACTCACGGGTTCAAGTTACTCAACATTGATATTCAATCGGCTATGATGTCCGCTCACATCGATTCGAGCCTCGTACTTCATCATTACGGCGTCGCAGATAACACTTCAGCCCCATTCCTCAAAGAAAAGAAAGGTGTGCGCTTGATCGCTTTATCTTCTTAAGAAGAGAAATCTTCATGTTTATGACCATTCTCATCGACATTCTTCATCAACATGCTTCATGCTTTTCCATGCGCTTGGTCATCAAGTGAACCGGACTCGATAATTACTCTTATTCCTCTTGCTCAATATAATGAAGATGGCGACATCATGTGCTAATTTTATGGGGAGAAGTGTGAATAGAATACATTTGGATGATAATCACTTGGTTAATCAAGAATGGCATCTCTGTATGCAATTCTTGAAGGGAGAAGAAGTGTGAATTTTTGCATGGTTGGTGATATTTGAGAATATATGGTCAAACGGCTCCTAACCCATGTAAGAACCGAGATTATTCTTATCGGATCATCTTCACATGTAGTTTCTTCTAAGAGCCGTTGGGTTGACATCTTCACACGGGCCGATATGATTAAATGACAAAGTGCTTCTAGTTCTTTGGTGATTTCTTTGATGAACATCTTTCGTTCTTGTTTGATTGGGAGGACTTTAATTAAGGGATTTGCTATTTACAAGTTAACGGAATGCCTTTGGTGTGAAGAAGATGTTAACTGTCTATTTCCCCATTCGGATAATCTTGAAGAATGTCGAGTCTACATCTAATCTACATTTGAAAGCTACATGATTAGAAGACTAAAGACAATTGCATTTGATGATCTAAAGACTTCTTCTTAATCCGGTGAGAAGAACACTTGAAAATCTTCGCCGGTTTAGGGAGAGCACTAATTGGGGAGATTGAAAAGCCAAAATTTAATCCCCAATTAGACTTGCTCGATTCTTTAGCAATGATTCATTTCTTGATTTTGATGACACTCCTCCAACGCCTAATCCTTCAATTACTAAGGATAAATGGGATTCATTGTGTTTCAAAGATATTTTGATGAGTACTTCTAACCTCTAACGAATGTTGATCATCCGACACAAGCTCATGCTCCAGTTTCTCTTGACTCAACTAGTTCACCATCTAAGAAGTACTTCTCGAACTCTCAAAAACCTTATCTCCGCCACTTCAAAAGGCGTTGATAATGACTATCATGATATTGTAGTTGCACTCTTGAATAATGATCCGCTCTTTGGTATTCCTTGCCAAATCTTCACGGATTATTGTTCATGAATAATGATCCGCTCTTTGGTATTCCTTTGCCAAATCTTCACGGATTATTGCTCCTCTCATTGTGCACGCTATAAATCAACCACATAAACATTAAGGAAAATGACTTCCTCATTCGCTAAAAGAAATTTTAGTAAATCTTCGGATCGCCTTCTACATGTATACCTTGAGGAAGAATGCATTGATGTTGAGGAATCATTTGCTTCGGTTCATTCATTGGGTCAATGTTCATCCGATTGAATGTTTATTCAAGTGTTGGACATTTGACACAAGTTGATTACTTTGAAGTTACTCTTTTATCACTTATTTGAGGTTGAAGTTGACATTCACAAAGGTGTATTCTTATTTGATAACTTGCTCGGGCTTAAGAATTTGAGTTGAAGTCTTGGGTTATCTAGTTACCAGCAGTCGAGGTGGATGGTTGAAGACCTATTTAACTATCACTATTAGGAGTTACTTTGTTTTACTCAGTGTCACACGCATATGTCGGTGTGGATAATCGCAAGAGGTGTTAATGTCTCATACTTTTCTTGAGTAGTGAGTACTTAGAAATTTGCTTGAAGCATAAATTCTCGACACCGTTCTTCCATTATTAAGTGCAAGCTTAAGATACAAATGTGGGAACTTGACTTCAGTTTCAAGTTTGGTATATCGGGTATTCTTCATCATTGGTCACTTCAAATTGTCTAAATATGGGTTGATAAAGATAGTCGAGAGAGTTTCCGTTGCGCTTGATTCTCACGAGATTCATTTGGGCTATTTGAGTTCTTCTCACAAGATTTCGAGTTTTGGGTATATTATGTTTCTTTCAATCGAGGTATCAAAACCGGCAAGGGGGAAGGAGACATATATCTAAAAGCACAACGAGTACACATGATGAACTTAACACTTCTACCGATTGAAGTTATCCCGGAAAGACAATGGTCATAACCGTAGAAAACTCGATGTTTAACTCGTAGCCTTTGGTGTATTATTCCAACTAATTGGAGGAAATGGTCTCGGAGACTTTTGGTATGTGTTACGTCGCTCGAGTTAGAAGAAATGTGAAAAGAATATTTGGTTCGTGAGATGATATTGCATATCGACATCTTCTTTATGATTTTTGATATAGTGCTTCCGGTTAGTGCTTCATGTACACAATGTAATGATGATTACGATGAGATCGCAATGATCGGAGGAGATATATGTGTATATCGTGGTCGGACAACATATTCACATGATCGAGCTTAATCGGTTATTCTAGAGTTGACATCCGCAGAGGAGATCGGTGATTCAACCGATTAGTGTGATGTTGTTGTTTCTACTCGGTTGGGTACTTGTGTACATTATGGGTCGATTGGTTATATGGAAGTTAACTGGAATGTATTTGGTAATATGAAGATGTTGATGTATTGTTCCTGCATAAGACAACTGGTCAATCTCGAAGAGTAATGTGTACATCGGGACGCACAACAGTTCATGTGATCGGTCTTCATCGGTTATTCGGATTTGAGAACCGCTAAGTCGATCAATGTCTTAACTTGTTACCTCGGTGTTCTCATGTTCTTCGTAGTCTTGAGCTTCATTCAATGAGACTGTTTTTCTCATTCTTCTTCTTGGGAAAATGGTCTTTATTCAAGATTGACGAGATGAGGGAAGTCGCCAAAGTCTCTCTTTCTCAAAGGCTCAAGTTCTATCTTCTATTCGGAGCCTCGAAAGCTTTGGTGGTGGAAGTTTAAGAGATGACGATTTCTATCTTTTACAACGTCTTTGCTCGATATCCTTATCTCGGTACTCGTATCATCATCTTCTTAAACTATATCATCTATTCTATTTGTAAATATTTATCAAAATCAAAATAAAAAATATAAAACCAACAAAAAGAAAATAGAAAAATATAAAATCATAAAAATCCATAAAAATCGAAAATTTAAAAATACCAAAAATATGTTTTCTCAAGACATATCTTACGTATCGATAACATCTACGGTCTTAGAAATGTCATTCAATAATGGCACGGGACCATAGATGAAGTTCGAGCAGAGGTGTAAATATTTTTAAAACATGTCTCAAACTATGGTTTGATTATTTCGATCAGAACCGGGCTTCAAATAATGGCTTACTGGTTACTTGACGTGACCAGCGCTTAAACTATGGTTTGCTATTATTTGAGATAGCAACCCGCTCTTCAAAAGAAAGGAAAGTCTTTGCGCTAAACCAATTTTTCAAATATTTCGTGCACTTATCCTAAAAAATGAGGAAAGTATGTCGAAGGATCATGTTCCTACTCAAATATTTTTCCATCTATAAATTCTTCGAGAAAATATTTGTTGTTTTCTAAAATGGTGGTAAATGAGTTGCTTGTAAATCTATCGATTCGAGTTTTGTGAAAATTGAAAACTCAATCAATGACTTCAGTAACTTTTAATCTTTTGGGGAGAATGTTTTCAAATTTATATAATCTAACGGACTTTCTTAATTATCCTCGTGCTTATCCGAAAAATATAATTGCCTATGTTAAAGGACTAGGTTTCTAGGATATGATTGTTAGGTTTAGATGATTAGAGTTTGAGAAACACATTATTCCCATACCTTACATGATCGATTGATATGTTGGATTGACTTTTATTAGTCGATTCTTTGTTTGGGTGTTTTCGACCACCATATATTTGTATGTGTGTTCACTAACATATGCGGTATATTGGTATATAAGAATGTTCCCGATCCGGATCCCACAAATGAACATGATTGGATGCCGCAAGGAAAGAATAACGATATCTTGGGTTGATAAATGAAGAAACGGAGCTTAATTGCACCTCAATGGAGAGTTGGCATAAATGCAACGTAAGAGGTCTCACCGCATCGCAGATGGTTTTCTTCTAAGTGATTGAAGAAACGGAGCTTAATTTGACCTCGGTTGGCATTCAAAATGCAACGTAAGAAGAAGTCTCACTTTGCATCGGCAGACGGTTTTCTTCAAGCCCTACAACAACAACGGAAGCTTCTCAACCACCTAATGTATCTTTGTGCGGGACAAGTAGTAAATGATACCATTTTCTAAAACTTTGAATAATATTGTTTTGAAAATGGAAAATATTGTTTTGAAAATAAATTGGACTAAATTGTAAAAATCACGGACTTCATTTTATCAAAACATAAGTCACTCAATCATTGACTTATGTCATGGATTGAGGGGAGTGTGATTTAAAATAAAATATTTTCAAACGATATTTCTTCATAAAAGGTCCGGTTTATGCGAAACAAAGTGGTGATCTAAAGATTTAATGTTATGTCATGGTATGATTTTCTTTAAAACTCAAAGATCATCAAAATGAAATTTTTTCTCGTTCTTGTTTGATTGTGAAATTGTTTTATTTTACTAAAAGATCTCTTAAAACAATCATACCTGATACTAACAATCTTTAATGTCTTAAAATGGTTCTTATCTATCATTTTTCAAAATCAAATCTTGCCACATCTTTCCCCAAAATTTTCTAAATTATTTAAATCTTTTGGGATCACTAATCTCAAATGGTTTGAAATCTTTGATCGGGTGAGAGATCGTGATTTAAATCTCAAATATGTTTTAATGGAATTGGTTTTAGTCCTTCAAAGGCACTCCTGCCTCCATGTGCCAAACTATTTCAATATACATAATGCACATGTTGAAGGGAGCATTTATCCAAAAACTAGATGAGTTTTAAATCGTGCACATTTTCTCCCATGTTTTATAAACCTTATTAAATCACTTGGGATCCAAAATCTCAAAGGGTTTGATATTTTTGATCGGGGAGAATTTGTGATTTAATAATGAAATTTGATAAAAGTTGATCGTTTTGATTCGGTTGTGCAGTTTCTCTCATATGTGCTAAACGCTTTCGAACCTCGAAGCATATATTGAGGGGGAGCATTTTAAAAGAAAAGAAACTATCGAGGTGCAAATGCTTTTATGTTTTAATATTTGATAAAAGTTGATCGTTTTGATTCAGTTGTGCAGGCTGCTCTCTCATATGTGCTAAACGCTTTCGAACCTCGAAGCATATATTGAGGGGGAGCATTTTAAAAGAAAAGAAACTATTGAGGTGCAAATGCCTTTATGTTTTAATATAAAGTACCTTGATTGAGTTTTAAATGGTTTCTTAATGGCTTGTGTGATCGTAAATGTGCTTCAAAAGAACTCTTGCCTCTATGTGATAAAAGGATTTCAAATATCCTACGCACATATTGAGGGGGAGAATTTACCAAGAAAATCAAATGGCTTTTTCTATGAAAATTGTGATCATGAAATTATTTCAAAGAAATTATTTCAAAGAACTCTTGCCTCCATGTGCTCAACAATTTCAAATCATTTGCACATGTTGACGAGGAGCATTTCTAAATGATCAAAACTATTAAGGTACAAAATGCTTTGATCTCTTATCACAAGTACCTTGATTGATTTTTCCAAATGATTTTTCAATTGGTTTCATGAAGGAAAGAACTGTACCAAAAGACCGACCATTTTACTTTATGCATGGAGTTATAAGGATGGTGAGGTTAGGTATTAGTTCCCACAATCCGCCAGAACCGGAGGGATCTACCCAGGGACAATCCACTAGATAGTGTAGAGTCCTTAGGTATATTGAAAAAAAAGGAGAAAAATGAGAAATGGGAAGAGTGCGGAATGAGACAGAGCTTGTACTGGAATAAACCCAACAAGGTTCTAGTTATGAAGTTTCGGTAAGCACTTAAGGGGTTGAAGAATGAAAAAGAAATGAATTGAGAAAAGGGTGAAAAGAAATAACCCTCCAATAATTCAACCTTATGGCGAGAAGGGTTCAATACATATACTCTTGGTTGTTACCAAGGTAACACCGGTATTGAATACAAGACGTCATGGACCCAAAGGACGACCGCACCTAACTTCCCAAGTCACTCAAGTTCCTCTTAAAGGGCTTGTTTCATTCTCACGGGAACCGACATTATCTATCGACTTTCTCTTAGAGATTGTTGATATTGAAGAAGGAGACCCTCTCCTAGTCTCCGACACGGGAACCAAATGTGCACTATTGAGTCTAGAGCCAAGAGATCATCCACAATATCTCATTAGGACACAAAATTAATGAAAACTTGTTTGTTTCACACAATGTGGAAAGTAAGAATATATTGAGAGTCCCACGCATTATCCTTGTGGTTTTGCGTAACATCCGAGTGGTATGTAAAAGTATTCACGATGAAGATGGAAATCCTTCTAGAGCCAACATCAAACAAGCTCTTGGTGGGTGACATGTGAGATCTTCTCGTAAGATCAAGCTTGTGACAACTGGATAGAAACGATGGGGAGATTCAAACCTGAATCAACCTTGGTCCAGGTATGGAATTGACGAATACTTTTAGAAAAACCGTTCGATGTGCGAATCTCTTCTTTTCAATAGCACGGCGAATGTGTACTCATTCTCTAATACAAAAAGTATTTTGTTTGAAAATTGATCTTTCTCATAAAACCTTCGTCGTATTGCAAAACTCTTTCTTCAAGCAATACGCGATTGTTTTCAAATCATTTTCATCAATCGGTGAATCTCAATTTCTTTGGTTCACTCACTCCGTGTTGTCTTCTTTGAGACGTTCCGGTTTGAGAACGGCTAGAGCATTGCGAAACCACGTCAAGGAGATTCTTAGGAATCCTACCGATCACGAGCGATGCTTGTCTCGATCAACGGGAACCGTGGGCGTGTACCTCAATTCAACGAAGTGATCAAAGACACTTTCGTGTGTTTTATTGCTAATCGTTGTTTGCGGTACATTTGGACGGTTGCGGTGATCGAAATTGAGCGGTCAATCCAAAGCCGCATGCTCACGGCATCCACACTTAATTGAATAAATCATGACCGGTGCATATCTACATAACCCGATTCGATATTTTTATACTATGCTTACGCTTTCTGCTGCTACAAATATCATGAACCAAAGAAAGCTTCCGCTACTCGATGGAAAGATGTCATGATCCAAAATGTGTGAGCATGTCGGTCCAAAAGTCACAACTTCACATGATGGCAACACAATAAAGGGTGATCCGGAGATTTCTTGGGTGATGATCTCAATTAAAGCTCCAAGATCATCAATGATGTGGATCGATATAAAGGCCTCCACTTAAAGTACAAAGTTATCGGACTTTAAAGAATCACCGCAAAAGCACAAAGATGCAGATGTTGAAGAATTAATGTCTACGAGCTCAAGACGAAGATTAAATAGAATGCTAGGATTGAAATGTAAAATATGGGGTGACCTCCTTGGGGAGATTGTTAGGAATTAGAAATTCCATAGTGAAGAGTCGGTCACCCCAAATATAATCTAGCATAAGTTAGCTTGTAGACATATCGTTATTTATTGTTTTATTAGTTAGTTATTTAGTTTAGAGCAACACCGTGGAGGAAGGACGGGTCTTTACCCACTGTATGCCGATCCACATCCGAAGGAGGACGTTTAGTTTGTAACTATATATACCCTCTACCTCCCAGGTAGAGGTTGGACCTTCATTCATCTTAATCTAACCTTCTATGTTTTCTTTCACTTTCTCTCTCTAGAAAGGATTCCACTTTCTCTCTCTAAACTCTATAATATTCGATCCATTGTTGAGCTTATTTGTGTGTTTATGAAATCCAATATGTTACAAAGACGTTCCATGAAATGAGTTGAGTTCAATATAAATCTAATATTTTTTATACACCCAATGACCAATCCCAGCCATTAATTTTTTTTTTTTATCAAGATTAAAAAAAATCATTTTCCACATTTTTATTTTAAATAAAATATCTTGCAAAGGGTACATCGTTAAATGACAAAGATACACCATCGCAACGAGAATATTTATATCTTTCAGTAAACGGCACTTCAATATACTTTTCACGAACTTTTTTTTCGAATTTTGTTTTGGTGTTAAAATTTTCGTCTGTTAAAATTACATGTGATATATAGTTAAAAATTATTTTACGGCAAGAATTCATTATTATTCTATGGTAGCAACTTTACAAAAATGTAACATATACAAAGTATGGAGGAATTATAATAGTTTTAATTAGTTCTTCGATCAAATAAAAACAAAAATCATAACAAATAAAAAGTGTGAATATTGATTCTAAAACAGCTAGTTAATTATTATTAACAAAACATTTTGTATCTTAAATGCCCTTTGACGCTAAATAGTAAATAGGTATTAAAATTTCAAAAAAAACGTTTTTTTTTATATATAAATACGGACTTTAAGGGTGCGTTTAGTTGGAAAACATTTTCTTTCATTTCCTATTTCTTGTTTTGTAGGAAAAGGGAGGGGAGTTTTATTTCCACAAAACAATGAAAAATTTAGAAAACGCGTTTAGTTTGAGAAACATGTGTTTATGTTTTCAATTTTGCAAAACTAAAAAACATGCTTTAAGTGTTGTTGTTTTCTATCTCAATTCTCTATTCACCTTTGTAATATCATAAAAACATCTTCAAAACACAAAAACAAATATTATTAACTAACAAACTAAATTATAAATTAACTAAAAAATCTAATACGAGAAAATAAAGAATTAAAAAAGTAAAATATAACATCAAATAACATGAAAAATCTTCACATTCTACAATTCGACATAAAAACATTAAATTTGACATAAAGCAAAATTCCCTATTTCATCCGTTTTTATCCGTTTTTGTGTGTTTTATCCACTTTTTTACGTTTTATATGTTTTTGAACAATTTTATACGTTTTATTAGAGGTGGCAAACGGGTCGGGTTGGGTCGGCTTGGGTCATGGGTCATATATGTCATGTTTTAAAATGGGTCTAGCAGGTCATGGGACAGATGGTTTGAGTCGGGTCGACCTACTAAATTAGTGTTTTCATTCGTTTTTTTTACGTTTTCGTCTGTTTTTTTTACTCTTTCGTTTGTTTCTTACGTTTTCGTCCGCTTTTTTTTTGTTTCGTCCGTTTTCGTCTGTTTGTTATGTTTTCGTCTTTTTTACGTTTTCGTCGGTTTATTTACGTTTTCGTCAGTTTTTTACGTTTTCGTCCATTTTCTTACGTTTTCGCCCCTTTTTAACGTTTTCGTACGATTTTTACGTTTTCGCCCGTCTTTTTACGCTTTCGTCAGACGAAACCTTAAAAAACCTAAAAACGGACGAAAACGTAAAAAAAGATGAAAACGTAAAAAAAGATGAAAACGTAAAAATTCAGACGAAAACGTAAAGAATCGGATGAAAACATTAAAAAATCAGACAAAAACGTAAAAAAGTGGACGGAAAGGTTAAAAAACGGACGAAAACGTAAATAAATCGAACGAAAACGTAAAAATCGGTAAAGCTTAAAAAAGACGAAACGCATAAAACAGATGAAAACGTAAAAAAAATGGACGAAAACGGACGACAACGTAAGGAAACAGACTAAAACGTAAAAGAACAGACGAAAACGTAAAAAAACGGACGAAAACATAAAAAAAAGACATAAACGTAAAAAAAAATCGTTAAAAACGGTAAAAAAAAAACGTAAAAAGTCGGACGCAAACGTAAAAAATGGACAAAAACATAAAATAACAGACGAAAACGTAAAAATTCAAACGTAATCATAAAAAAAATAGACGAAAACATAAAAGAACGAACGAAAACGTAAAAAAATGGACTAATAAGGACGGCAACGTAAGAAAACGGATGAAAACGTTAAAAATTGGACGAAAACGTAAAAAAACAAACAAAAACGTAAAAAGTCGGACGAAAACGTAAAAAAACAGACGAAAACGTTAAAGAAAGGACGAAAACGTAAAAAAACAGACAAAACGTAAAAAAATCGGACGAAAACGTAAAAAACAGATGAAAACGGACAAAAACGAAAAAAAACGGATATAAACGTTTAAAAACGGATAAAAACCTACAAAAACGTATAAAAACGGACGAAAACTAATTAGGGGTATTTTAAAGGAAAATAGGTGAAAACAAAAAAAAAGTGTTTTCCACTTTTGTGTATTAAAGTTGGAAATAGGAATTTTGTGTTTTGTAGAAATTTTATTGAAACACTAATTTGAGCGATCTCTGTTTTCCTTGTTTTCCACAAAACATTTTGTGGAAAATAAGGGTGTTTTCTTATTTACATGCTTTAAAAACATGTAAATAACATTGCAAACGTTTTTTTTTTTTTTATATAAATACGGACTTTAAGGCTTGCTACTTGAAAACCATGTATAAATTACTTGGTATTAACAAAGATAAGAATATAACTCTAAATACTTGCACTATACTCAAAAAGAAATTGAGTTTGCAATGGAAAAAAATGTTTTGTGTGTTCTTTTCTTTTGCATGTTATTTACATGTTTTAAGAATGAGGTTTTTGCTTATGTGGCAGCTGATGTTTGTAGACAAGTTGGTAATACTTCAATGTCTTATTTTTTGGTATCTTATTTTCAAAAGTTACTATATTTTATTAACAAAAAAATATATATATAATATTTGGTGAAAGACTTTAGTTAAAGTTTTACATATTATTACATCATACACCACATAATAAGTTAAATATATTTTCAATGAGACTTGATTGATAAATCCACAACCTCTTCATTGAAAGAGCCACTCACATGGTGCAAGACTAAAGTCCCTTTGGTATTATTAATTTACTGGTAGGGTATTCGGGCGATGTAGCGGCGGTTACCTTAAAATAAAAATTAATGACATCAAAAGTCAAAAGTCGGCTGTACCCGTTCAGGCTCGAGCTCGTTTGGCCCGTGCCCGTTCAGGCTGGAGCTCGTTTGGCCCGTGCACGTTTGGGCTCTATCCCGTTTGGCCCGTTGCCCGTTCGGGCTTAAATATTTGTATAATATGATTTATTATTTGTATTAGTGTCATTTAATGCAGAAATTGTGTTTAAGTTGGTTGTACAATATGTTTGATAATTTGTATTTCTTATGTAAGGGGTGTTTTAATAACTGTATTAATTGTATTTATTGACCAGTTAATTCATCGACTATATTAAATATTTTGACCATCTTAACAGTGTTTTGTATTTTTTACATTAAGCTTTAAGACTTGTAAGTTATGTAGTAAATAAATCAATGTTAGAAAATGTGTTTTAATTTGTATTACTATTTTAAGCAACGTTGAATTTTAATTATTCTTATTTTTAGAAGACATTCATGCTTTATAATATAGTAAGATTTATTTATTTTCCTAGCTAATCTTTTTTAAACTTTTGTTTGCCAGATCGTAATAACGAGTGTGGAAACTCGCGCGATGCAGCGGGATTGGTTTCAAAAGACTTACTTTGTAACGACACTTAAACCTTAGGGGCTAATTTTGCCAAGTTGCTATAGATAGCAATTAATGGTACAAGACTTACTTTGCATCGTCACTTAAACTTCAAGGACTATTTTTGCCAAGTTGTGAAACTTTGCATTTAATGTTTGGACTTACTTTGTAGCGCCACTTAAACCTCAGGGACTGTTTTTGCCAAGTTGAGAAAGTTTGCATTTAATGCTTTGTTTGGTGAAGCAAGTTGTACGCTTTTTAGTATATAAAGAGAATAGGACTTATACCTTCGATTTTTCCCCAAGAAATTGCGAACTTGAAACTTGTCAAGAAGCATGCATGAAGGAGTTGCGTAATGGAGAGAAGATGTTATATGTAGGTTGTTTAAGCTCTACTATTGGCATTTGTTGTACGAGGGCAAGTGTTGCATAACGAAGTCGTACAATCATATATTTCTAAGTGACATGTAGCACTTAATGGAAAATCATAGTCGTATTTATATTATATGTTAGATGTGTTATAAATTATTAAATAATAAACCTCCTTAAGATTTAGAACTTACTTCACAAATTACTTTTCATTGGCATTGAGTTCTTGGTTTCTTAGAATTATCGTTACCGGTTTCGAGCGTCCACTAATCGGCCTATTAATCACGTATCAGATATCCTCATAACATGCCTCGGGTTAAAGTCTTATTAGATACACAATTTGAAAAGTGACCAGAAAAAGGTTAAAAATGATCATACTAGTTCTTCATTTAGATTGCGTACACCTGAGTCAATGACTTAACCTACTCGTTTATATGCAATCTAGAGTGTGGAGTCTAGATTCTCAGTTTTTGAGAATTTAGGTTGCAACATGTGGTCCCAAAAATTACAATAAAAAGTAAAACACAACTTAACTTATTTCAATAAATTATCTCGTATTAATTATTTTTATATCTTCCTAATATACATATTTGTTGCTTTTAACCCTTTGACTTCCACACATATGCTAACGTGCACGATATTCTAAGTTACACATCAACTTTCTTTTATTATTTACCCTCCATGGCCGATGTTAGCTTTCTTTCTTCATATGCCTCACAAGTTATACCATTGAAAGTCAAAGTTCTCATACCACATTTTCTTCAATATCACATAAAATAAACTCTTCATATATCAAGTGAACAATATATTAAAAAACCGCTTGCGATTTAGCCATGAGTATTTGAGATAAAATATTCAATTATGGAAGGTGGATGATGTTAATATATTCTCTATGGGAATATATTATTATAATTAATTATAATAATTACTATAATTTTGCTTATATAGTATGGGTCATTGATTCTTTTTGTGGGTCTTGATTTTTTTCTGTTGGTCCCTGATTCATTTATAGTGTATTTTTTATGAAAGATTGTAGCCAATTGGCTACAAAAATTATAGTCAAGCTATCCCCATTCTCTATTGATGAATTATTTTCATCTTGGAAGCGTTAATTTTCACACTTCCCTTTCTCTAACAAGCGGTTATTTTGTCGACTAGCAACTTCATTTGAAAATAAACGAATGCTCGAAAACTCTAAACACAACCTAATTAAATAATATTATGTCTTAGGTTATGAAATGAAATGAAGCGTGGTGTATGCACTTTTATACTATTATATCACTTGTACATGTTTGCATTAAGGTTTAGTAAGTAGTATATAGTTTACGTCGAAGTTACTATTAATATTCAAGTTGTATACTTTATAATATTCCCCAAGTATCTGTCGTAAATAGATCGTAAATAGTTTGTTATTTAATATTTTGGGATAACTTCCAACTCGTACGTAAATTATAAATAAAATATTACACGTTTCTTTATGATTTTTTAGCTCAATATTTAACACTTTTTTACTTCTTTATTTATGTAAACTCTAGTTTTAACAATTAATCAAATATGATGATAAAATTTCTATGAACTAATAATTAGAACATATTTTCTCAAGTATTTACAAATTTGTTTTTAACAATCTAAACTACAAACATGTTGTTGGTGATATATTTTGTATACAATTAATGGAATAATCATATATAAACTTGTATAATACATAATAAAATATTTAAAAATTATGAAAATAGTCATAACACTTACTTGAAAATATTAGTACGATTAGATGATAAGTACACAAGAAAAGCCAATTGTACCCAATTAAGCTTCCAAATCACTAATACTTTAATTCTTTATCCAAATGACCACTTAATATGCTATAAATAAGCAAATCCCAAATCTTTTCTTTTTTCTATCACATTGGCCGATTACTAGAGAGTAAAATAGGGAGTGTGTGTGTTTTTACTTTTATCAAAATGACATATATACTAGTTCAAATGCATAGTCAAATGATTATTAAATAAGCCTTAATTAAATAGCTTATTATAAAAGTGAAAAGTTGGGGTTGCTTTGTGTATTTGCTTGGCCGAAACCAAGGGGAGAGGGGGAAAATAATGTCGTCTCTTCTTTTTGCTTATTATCCAAATGTTTAAGGTGTTGTTTAGTTGTTAATAAATAATAAGCTTTAGTCTAGATAACCAATTTCATAAGCAAAAGAAGTGTGTAGTATGGGACATTAGGGGCGGGCAAATGTTGGGAAGAAGACGAAAATATTGTAAAAATTTTATAAATGTATTTTGTGTAAAGTATTATATAATTAAAATAAGTATTGTTTGATAATTATTTAGTTAAATTTTTTGATAATTAATTAGTTAAAGTAAAAATTTATAGTTTATATTTATGTATTAAAAGTAATTCAAAAGGTGGAGGGAAAATATTATTTTAATATTGTAGTAGTTTAGTAAGTATTGTAATGTATTAATTTAATTATTAGGAGTATTGGATAAATTATGCATGCATGTAAATTGTAAAAAGCGTATATTTACGTAACTAATGTAAATATATACATATTTAAATATAGTAATAATAAAAGGAGCTTGTAATAATGGAAATGTATCGAATATGTATAGAATAAATTTAGTCTGAAGTCGTTATGCACAAAATGTCGTTTCTTGATGTACGCGATTTAACTAAATAGTTATACGTAAAAAGTAAATGTGTAAAATTTCAAAATAAAATATATTGAGTTTATAAGTATTGTTTGATAATTAATTAATTAAAATAAAAATTTGTAGTTTATATTTGTATATTAAAATTAAATCCAAAAATGGAGGGAAGATATTATTTTAATTATTGTAGTAGCTTATTAAGTATAGTAATGTATTAATTTAATTACTTGTGAATTTGCGGTTCTTGTGTGACCTTTGATACCACACCTACTCCCTATTTTGATCCAAGGAGTCTGTTAATACAAATAAGCCGTAAAAACGTTTATTTATATTTTACGATCTTCTAATGTTTTGTCGATAACAAACGTAAAATCATTTTAACGAAACAAATAAAATACGTAAATGGTTTGAGCCAATAGTTTTCTAACACACTTACGTTTTCGCATAAAACACTAAAACAAGTATAAGTGATTTTATGATTTAATAATACATATGTACAACAACTAGTGTTTACATATTGGGCAAATATATACATAACTAGTATGTATTATAATGGGTAATATAAATGGGTAGAAACTTAAGTATTTGACCCATTGACCAAATACATTGAATATAGTTAGGTACAACCCAAAGTCCATGACCCATACCCATGGAGCTTGACCCATAACCCATTGCATGACATCATGCTTAAGTCATACATGGTTTTAATCCATGGCCCATAGTTTTAATCCATGAACTATGGACTAGATGCATCAGATCTTAGAGATACATTAGATCTACTTTGATACCATGATCCATAACCCATGACCCATGACCCATGACCCAAAACCCATAGGCAAGGGAGCGTCCCACGGATCCCAAGATAGATCGACGGATCCCAGTGAGGGATCCGTGGAACAGTAGACATTTTCTCTCTATAAATAGTGAGCCATTTCTTCATTGTTTCTCACCCTTTCTCACATATTTTCTCTTTGAGTTATAAACTCTCTAACCTTAGATCCAAGTGATCTATGTATGTAGTTTTATTTTCGTGTGATTCTCTAGGTTCCTCTTAAAGGCGAGATCACCATCTTTTGAAGACGAGCAAGCTTAAGTCCATGAGTTGCCATGCTTCGTTATCATCAAGACTACTGAGGTTCTCTTGTTGATAGTTTTCTTCTTTCTCATAAGAAGTGTGGTGTTGAATACATTAGTGAAAGATGTCTCAAGTGTCAAGACGAAGATATTAGTGAAGGGTGTCGATCGTCCATATTGAAAGCACTAGTGAAGGGTGCTTAGAAGTCAAGGCTAGAGGCATTAGTGAAGGGTTCCTAGAAGTCAAGTCACAAGACATTAGTGAAGGGTGTCTTGAAGATCGAGTCAAAGGCACTAGTGAAAGGTGCCTAAGGTGTACATTCGATATGGTGTGATTCGATGTACATGATAGATTAGTATTGGGTCAAAGGATATTATTATCCTTGATGATGTTATTATAAGGAGTAGATCTCCTTTGGTGTTAGGTGTTGGTGTAGTGTTGGGTAGTAGTTCCTCCTTTGTAATGGAACTCGGTATCTAGCCTAGTAGCGGATAAAGGGTAGGCGACATTGTGATAGGTTTGGTTCTACCTCGTAGAAGAACCCGATATCTAGCCTTGTACCGGATAAAGAGTAGGCAACGTTGTGAAGGTTTCTCCACCATAAGGAGCTGGTGTTGTGTAGTGATTACGAACTCTCGAGTATGTGACTCGGGGAGTAGAGTAGGGCAAGGAAGGTGTCCTTGTAGCCGAACCACTATAAATACTCGCGTTGTGGTTTTGTGCTTCTTACTCTTTATCTTTTCATTACATATTTATATTTCTATATGTTTGTTTATCAACATCCAACATACATCCAAATAGATTGACATAAGTCGATCTAAATAGTTTAAAACAAAGTTTTAATCGGTAAAACTATTCAACCCCCCTTCTAGTTTTCCATAATTGGTATCAGAGCTTCGTTACCAAGTTTCTTAAAGTATATTGTACTTTAAAAACTTGATACGATCTGTGGTTAATTGAAAACTACAAAGAAGGTCTTTTATAAAAATAAATACCATGTTTTTAAAACTCTTTGTTTGGATGTTGATTAAATGACAACATTTGTTTTTTACCTATTATTTATTTAATTGCACTAATCATCTTTGTCATGTTACTTAGTTAAAGCTCTAACCTACCAAGCCATATGAATTGCTTGGTAACAAGAATACCTTCCCTAAGAAGGTATCTTAAACACAAAGGAGCCGGAATTGTCTACTGACATTTGTTGTATCATTTGTAAAGACATTCCTAAGTGCATTAGAGGTATGAATTTCCACTTATCTCTAAATAACATTAGCTTGATAAATAAGTATGCTTACACAGGTATTTATATAATTATCTTTTATGCATATTCATATATTACATGTAGCTTCATTAGGAAGTTTTTCTCGCATACGTGTTACTTTTTCGTCTAAAGTCGAGGTTTATAAAATTTGTGTTTTATTTCATTTAATCCAAAAATCATATCTTTCCAATAATAAAACCAAACACAAATCTCAAAAATTCCTCCTTCCCCATAAAAACCCCTTCGACGTCCACTCCACTAAATCCTTACTTTTTCAAATCTTCCACTTTCAAAAATTACCTCTCATTCAGAACTTCATCTTCCTCCTCATCTCATCTCATCTCAAACAAAAATCAAGAAGGTTCTTCATCAACATGGTTTACGTCGCCCTTGTACTCATCGCCCTAACACTCATCGCACTCGTGTTTCCTTTGATGAAGTTCACGTATGGAGACATATACTTTGTGTTTTTAATCTACATTGGTGTTATATACCCAATCCTTTGTATCGTTCTTAGCATTGAAATAAAATATTACTAATGTTCTAGTTTATCTAGTTAATTTCTCATAATGTGTTTGTCATTTCTTTTGCTTTATATCTCTCGTAATTTATGATCTTGAGACACTTTTGAAACCAACAATGAATGCTATAGTAAAAATTGGCTAAAATACATACCTTTGTATAAACAAATGAGATACAAAAAACATTTTTCGTCAAAACCTTTTTCTGTCACTACGGATCCACAGATCCCTGTAGATATACTAGCCGGATCCCTTAAGGGAGGGAACCGTGAGAACCGTCTTTTTGGATAACAGTTTTTCATGCAAAATAAAAACTGTTTTATTCCTAAAAGAAATGTTCCACTATAATGTCAAACATTAAGTGAGTTACCATTGTTAATAAACATCTTATAAAAATGTTAGGTAATCATTATTTTTCCCGTAATACGTCACATCCTATTAACTCTTCTTTCCTATAGGTCTCGCTATGTCGCATGAGTATGAGTTTGATTTTTCACTCACTAGCATCTACACTCCTAACATATCTCTTGAGCCCAACACACCTGGCAATCATGTCCGTGGGTTCAATAATCTCGAAACTCGTCATTTCCACGAAGGACGTATTGGTGACACCCGTCTACAATTAGAAGAAGGTATCAATACTTCCTTCCGAACCATAGGACTAGAATGTCTTCTCGAAATTAACGAGAAAATATGTCCAAGGTTTGTATTGGAATTCTTCCGTCAAGTTGAACTCGTTTGTAACGAGTATCGCTCTCTATCTCTTTGGTTTTGGATCAAAAACCAAAAGTTTGTTTCATCCTCCGAATTCCAAATCATGGACAATGTGCCTTCACTGAAGATTGGTCTCTTGATTCTCTCTTCAACTTTCGTGAAGAAAATTGTCCATATTGTTCACACATACCTTCCCCGGAAGACTTGACTCGCATAATATGAAAACCCCATTACTCCGATCCAAACATTATCCATACACGGGATATCCTAGAAGAGTACAAGGCTCTTGTACTCATCCTACGTGAAAATTTTTGGAGTCTTAGGGGAAATCGAGAAATCCTTCTCGCTTGTTGTGCTCACATAATGTATTTTTTGCTAACACAACAACCATACAATCTCGCCTACTTTTTCGCAAGGCGAATTGTAAATCTTCAAGGCTCTAAGAACAAACTAATCCCTTATGGAATGTTCTTGACACGCCTTTATCATCACATCATGTACTTCCATCCTCAATTTCAAAGTCCGTTGTACGTATTTGTGAACAAGATGATGGAACCTCTAAACACATCTCTCATGAAGACTTTCTTCATTCCCGAATCGGCAAACACTCATCAACCATTTGATGATCCATCTTGCGAAAACGCTCAAGGAACTTAGCTTTCTTTCAAAATAGGGTCAATTCTTAGTATCCATGCTTTATCAATGTAATGTAATTTCCTTCATGAAATAAAACATCTTACATTTTGATATCTCTACACTAATGTTAGAACTTCTTAGAAAAACCCTAACTTTTAAATATGATGCATTGTGCAACCCTTGCATACCTTTTGTAAAGGTTCTGCTTAGCAGAGAGACGGATCCCAAAGTTTGTGCTAGACGGATCCTTACTCTTAGGGAACAGTGGGATCCGGCAAACAGAAATGCAATTGCAATCATTGTATTTCAAAAAATGTCCTTAGATCACTTTATACTAAGGTAAGACATAGTGCCTTAAGACAAATTGAGTCCTTATCAAGTTGAGTAAATTTTTCGTACTCACACATAACTCACTTAGATCACACTCAAAACACCTGTAGATCTATCGTTTCACCAAAACTCATTACTTTATACTCACACATAATCCCTCACATTTTAAAACATATAGCTTTAGAAACCTTTCAACGATAGCAAATGGATTGTAGTCATCCTTACCTCAAAATAGGTTGAAATGGGTCAAATTCTAACTTTTCAATCTTAAGCTTTTAGGATATCTTCCAAAACATTATCTTGAGTCACTATCTGGTTTCTAGGATCATTTAGCTCTATTTGACACCCTCAAATCTTTAATGTCATCCTTGGTCACTCATTGGTACTCTTAAAAGTTCCAATTTCTTCCATGAAAGGCTATCATTAGCTACATCACTCATTGCCCTTAAGCATTTAACTACCCTTTCATTTAAGATACTTAGATGGACTGAAACACTCAAGAAGGTATAGGCTTTAGACCTTACAAACATCATTGTTATCGTTTCTTAACTGCTGAGAGACGGATCCATAGGAATAGCCTAGACGGATCCTTCATTGGAGGGAATCGTGGGATCCGTATGACAGATTCATGTCAACTCTAGCTAAAACAATCATTTCAAGCTCATCTTGCAAACTTGAACACTCCATCTCATCTTAATTAAGTTTCTAGATCAGTATAATTCTGAAGTTGACTCTTGTGCATGCTAATCATCACATTCCAAGGAATCTTAGTGGCTTAAGTCTTGAATGTACTTGCCAAAGACCTTGCTTTTTAAACCACATTGTTAGGACTCCTAAATTCATCACCTTCATCCTCATTTTTCAGCACTTAGAAACCTTTACAAACCTCTTTGAATCATCTCATCATGGGGAAAGCTCCAAGTGGTAACTCATCCACCAAAGGACCACCCAATAAAATTGATCGTGTTGTACACGAAATTTCTTCAACCGAATCATCTCCGGTCAAATCCACAAATGTAAGGATTTCTCCTCCACCAACTCAACCAATCAAACCAATCCCTAAAAGGATAGTTCCCACGAAACTACCTATGCCAAACACCACCATACCTCCTAAACCCAAAAAATCCGATTTCCACTAAACCATCACCATTGGTGCCTAGATCCCTTTCATTCACCACTCCACTCTCATCACCACACCTCTACAATCTAGAGGATTTTCCTCGTAGGTCGTCCCATCCTCCACCACCGGCAACATTCTCCTCATTAGGAGGAATAATGGAACAAAATCAAGGTGTTGAGTCAACACTAGCTCCGGCTTCCTTTTTGCCGTCACCATCAAATAATACCATTTGGATTATGAGAAATTATCAAAGTCAACCACCCGACCACATGGAAGTTGACACCTCTCTACCACCACCACCATTCTTGGTTAAGCCATCTTCAAATGCGCCTCCACCAATCCCTCCATCGTTTGAGGCTCCTCAACCTGCTTCACTTGATCCTTCACATCAAGCAATTTCATTTTTTCCATCACCACTACCTAGCCATGACAAAGATTGTTATCATTGTCAACATGTTGAAATTTTGATACATGAAGTACGGGAAGATCAACGTTTCATGTTTTATCACCTCCTCGAATGTTTCGAGGAGATTAAACCTAAACAAACTTGAGCTAGGGAATTTTAGTGGTGTCCTAGTATCAAGCGTAACTTAGATAGTCTAGTAACTCCAAGTCATGTATCATTTATTTTCTTAGTTTTTAGAGTCATGTATATCATATATCTAGTTTTATTAAATGAAATTACATGATATTTGCTATATTTCTGAGTATATGATTATTTGGTATAATACATATCTCACTTTGATGTTAACATTATTTGTTATATCTCCATTGCTGAATCTTGTCATCAGACTGACGGATCCCTGGAATTTGCCTAGACGGATCCCTCCAAAGAGGGAACCGTGGGATCCGTGCAACAGAAGATCAATTTTCTGCTAACTTGAGTCTTATTTGCAGGAAATTATACATTATATACTTGTCTTCTAACCTTTGTTTTGTAGGTTTTCAATTGACACATGAAGACTTTGACACTCTAAAGCTAGGGGGAGCTTTATGTCAAAGCATTACATTGCAAGATCATTTGCAATAGGGAAAATGATGCAAATAGACCGCGCGCCCTGAGGCTAGTCACTTTCCGGACCACTTTTATTTTTTATTTGAAAATGGATCGAGGGCAACCGCTGTCATTGGGCAACTCATCGACATTGTGACAAGTGTCTCGTATGTGTAAGGTATTGTTTTTTGGGCAACTAAAAAGCGTTGGGCGACCGTATATTTTGATAAGGGTTGTTTCGTCATTTCACATTACACAGAATGTACATTTTTGAATAGTGAAAGTACAGTACATATGTATTCAAAATCAATTACCCACTCGCACAAAAACATTCATAGTTATCGTTTTTTCTCTGTTTTTGCTTCTCGCATAAAAACATTCTTAGTTACTTGTTTTCACAAATGAGACCGTCTTCTTCGTCAGTACCTCTCTTCCTTGTATCGTCGGTTATGTCACCACTAGAAAGCTACAAAGTTGTTGAGTGCAAACCACATTGGATTGATCAAGTTTGTTAAAAAAATGTGGCCAAATATGGTACGTAAATATTTTGCTCGTTGTTTATTACATATTATTTATTTCCAATTGGTTCTATGCTTTAACAAATCGTTGTTGTTATTTGATTAATACCTTTGTTATATAGGTGTTAATTCCATTCTATAATCCATTTCTCCTTTTTATGTCTGTCTGATTCGTAATTATGTAGGGTATAATACGGGAGATGTCGTTTGTTAGGTATGTAACATAACCTGGTTCATTAAAAAATTTAGTGGCACTCTGTAGACTAATAAGGAGTGGTTTATATGCATCGTCTACGTAATTGTTTACGACGTTCGTATAGATTCTGATGGATCTAAACACACACCTTGTGTTAGTGATATTTTGAGTTATATTAATAAGCACGCGGAATATACTTAGTAATACTTAGAAGACAGATTATATGATGTAATGTAAGAAAGAACAATAAACACAAAGCTCCAATATTATTAATAAATAATACGAGTGATCTTGCTTATCACTAGGGTTACACCTTGAAGCTAATATGAATAATACGTATGTTATTCGTACTCTAAGCAATGACCTAGGATCTCCTTTTATAGCACAAGGAGTCCTTCACAAGATAAGTATAAACCTAACAATATAAAATATACACAAGATCTTTTCTATACTTATCAATACACAGATACTTAACAATTATCCTAACAAAAGAAGTAATAATGATATCGGCGGTGGTAATGAGTTTCCACCGCTAGTGTAATCTTTAGCGATGTTAACCACAAGACTATCGGTGGTAATCATAGTATTATTCCCAATAATCCTCCCTAAACTTATGATTTCTCTGCAAATCAATAAGTTTCTTCAATCTTCATTATCTGCAAGGATTTGGGGAATTCTTTCAAACACTTCATCTTCTTCTCAATACTTGAATAGCTCTTGAACATTGATCTTGAAGCCCGAGTAACAATGCTCGACCTTCTCACTATCTTCATGAACTCTTATAGTAGTGCACAACATCACGCTAGAGTTCCACTCACGAGTGGATATTCTTTCTCGAAGCATGAATGCATCTACTCCATTTTCGTAGAAACATGATGAACTTCACATGAATCATAGTAGAACCATTTAGTACCAGACATGAACATGATAATTTCTAGAAATCATCATTAACATCTGGTTCATAGAGCCTTCTAAGATTAATCCATAATCGCATCTCCTTCATATCTTTGAGATCTTGAAGATCAAACCTTTCATGAACTAATTTCCATAATGTGTCAAGATCATCTCTCACAAGCTTTGATGAGATCTTCAAATTGAATGAATGATGAAGTTTCACCACCTAGCCTTGTACTCTTCCATGTTGGAGCAAAATTGCTAGCAATAAACACTTCCCACCAATGATAGGATGTCGACTTGCGGTGGTTCCGGATAAAAATCTTCTTCTTCTATCACAATCATTGTAGTCAGTTGTTCTTCAGTGAATTTCTCAGTTGGAACTTCTTGTTCTTCAACAAACTTTGTCTTCTTAAATGTCTGAGATTCACTATCTTTGGCCTTTCTCTTCAAATTAGGATACCTTCTTTCTTCTTCTTCAGAGTCCATTGGAATAAAATCTTTATCTTGTCTTTGAACTGTGTAGTAGATACTTTCAACTTTATCATCAGGCATTCCTTTGAATTATTGTCTTTTCCAGCCACCAACATTGCAACAATAAGTCTTCATGTAAGCAATAACTTGTGCCTTGGTTGGTTGCCTTGGTTTCTTTTGACCTTTTCTGACTGAACCAATTACATCTTGAAGTGCTTGATTATTCTTCATCAAAATAAAGTCCTTTAACTGTGCTGTTCTTTGATCTTCAGTTAAAGACTTATCACCTACTAGATCAATTGCTTTCTTCTTGATCACTGGATCATTTGCAATCAAGAAATCAATTTCTTCTTGATGGGTACATAACTGAACTCTGGAGTCATCTCTCTAAATCTTGTAGGTGGAACGATTGGAAAGTGGATCTTCCATTCTATCCAGCCTTTTAGCCTCCATAAAGCTTGCAATCTCCAATTCCTCAAGCTTTTTCTTTTCAGCAACTTCAACTTCATAAATCTTTCTTGCAACTTCTTCATCATGAGCAATCTGAACTTGTTCTCTCTTTGAAATCTTTCTTCTTGTTTGCTCCTTGCTTTGCATAAGAGCTTTACCTTTGGCTTCCTTCTGTATATCAATTTCTTCACTTGCGGTGGCAATATCATGTCCAAAGGTGGGAATATTTGGCTCTGCGGTGGAAATTGGATCGATGGTAAAATCGGCAGTGCGATACTAAAAATATCTTGCTCTAGTTGCTCTTCTTGAGTATCGCCTTCCTCTGCACCTTTACTAGAAACACCTTCATCTTCAAAATTAATTTTCCACCCCTGAGTTTCAGCATCTGTTTTCCTCCCTGTTTGGGAGAATTTCCCAAATCTTGATTGAAATCAGCTGAATCACCATCATCAGGTGAGGATGGAGATAATATCACTATCTTTGCAGTCTTCCTCTGCTTTTTCAACCACTGCAACTCTTCTTTCAAGGTCTGAATCTCCTCCTTTAAGTATGTAATATCCTTAGCATGCTGCTTCTTTACTTGTGCCAGGTCTTGTTGTAGAGATTCAACCTGCTTGGCTAAGTTGGTACACATATCCATCAATTCCATTTGTTGCCCACTGCCCTCAACACTTCCAACCGTGTGACCTGTTAGGAGAGGTGAATCATGGGGCAATGGCTCAGATTCCTCCTTAGTTGGACTAGGTTAAAGTCTAGAACAACCACTGCTTGTTCCTAAACCAAAAGGATCAAGGACATGCTGTGTTGTAATGAGAGAAGTTGGCTGTTTGACCTCCTCTCATAGGTGAGAAATCGTGGAGTATAATCAATGTGTGGAGCAGTGATTATGGGTGAGTTTTGTACTGTGAAATCTTTGCAAGCATTTGCGGAAAAAGAGGTGTAATAATCCTGTTGCCATCTTTGTTCATGTTTTGAAAAACTTTAGGCTTAAGGCAACGGATTTTATAAACTCTAGTGTGGGGTTGCAGTTGAAACTCATTTAGCACTGCTTTGCACAAACCTTGGATACATCAAATTTTTGTTGAACTCTTTACATTGCCTTGCATACTTTGAAAAATATAATTTGACCAATTAAAAGTCCTATCTAAAGCTAGACAAACCAAAGGGTAAGCCATGGTTGAACTGAATTGTTCATAAGAAGTTTTTTTAGGACTTAGGCAATGTAAAAGAGTATGTATCAAAAATCTCCAATGGGGAAAAACACCACTCTTTTTGAAAGTAGCCTTTTTGTCAGTGGTATCATACCCCATGGATGAAAGATGTGTATGAATTTTGGGCATAGGTAATGTGATGATACCATTGAGATCATCTAATTGGAGAATTCTCCTCAAAGATGCCTTAGTAACATCAATAGTTACCCCGTCCACAGTAGCTCTAAGAGCATCCACTGTTTCATGTGTATCTCTAGTTTCAATGGTTATGGACTGAGCAGAAGTCCAAAACTGCTTGATTTGAGAGATATAGATTGTGGGATTTAAAAGTAAAGCATACCTTATATGGGTAGTATTAAGAAAGTACACAATCTGATGAAAAACAGGGCCACTCTTCTCGTTTGACTTTTTTAAGTAGGCCACTTGGTTGTGCTCATCTGCAAAAGTGATAGGTGCCATAGAATCTTTTGATGAAAAATATATTGGAAAATATTTATCTTTGCGCAAGAAAGACTATCTTTGGGTAGGGTTTAATATTTATCTTTGCGCAAGAAAGACTATATTGAGAGATATTTATCTTTGCGCAAGAAAGACTATATTGAGAGATAAAGATATATAAGGGTAGGGTTTAATATTTTTGCGCAAGAAAGACTATCTTTGGAAAATATTTATCTTTAGAGGATAAATAGCAATTAGGAAAGTAGATAATCTTCCCAAAAATTTACCCTATATATATGGAAACAATGTTTTCTTTCAACGGCTAGTAAAAAATTAGCTACTGACACAATCAGTTGTAACGGCTAGATCAACAGTGGTAAAAATAACATCACAAGAGAAACTATGAACTAGCAGTGGTAATTTTTCACAAAGATTTTCAACGAGCAGTGGTAAAGAAAAACATTGAAAATTGGACTGCTCTTTATCATAGTTTTTAGCAAACTACTAGCTATCAACGGATTTGATATGTCTTTACCATGAGCCGTTTGCTATGGACTAGCCAACTCTTAATCATAAATAATATGGTGAGTTGATAACCATATAGGTTTTGGTAAACTATTAACCATAAACGGATTTGTCAAGTCTTTACCGGTAGCCGTTTGCTCTGGACTAGTTGATTCTTATGTGGGTTAGACATGGTGAATCAATAACCATTTGTTGTGTGTCTCAGATACACACCTTTTAAGATCAACTCCCATCTATGCTTGGTTATGAACCTGCAAGTGTTAGTATAGAACAAAGAATATTCATAACCGACTTGTTTTAATACAATATCTTCCCAAAGTCAATCCAATAATATCTATATTCACTTACCAAAATAGGTAAAAGTAAATATCTTCGTAAATTAAACCTTTTGATTGACTTTGTCTATATAAAGTGATTTGACTCTGCATAATTTGTACCAAAACACATTCATACCAGCACAGGAACCCTAAAACTCGCTATGAGCAATCTTCCAGACATCATTGATACCTCATCCGATTCCTCCTCTGACACAGAGATATCCGAGTGGGAATACATTCCATGCTATTCCACAAGCTCTTCTTCCAAGGAGCCAACAAAGAAGATTGTGAAGCCTGTTGCCAAGCGTGCACCTTCTCTTGAGTTCTACTCCAGCTCATTAGATGATGATGATGATAAAACCTATGCCTTGTCCAAGAATGCAGTCAACCTTTGAGATTTACTTTGTTTTCCAGGAACTCAACATGCAGATTCTCTTCAATCTTTTGGGTTCTTAGGTTGAATACTCTGAAAGCTTTACTAACCATGGAATACCCAACAAAATAGCCTTCATCAGCTTTCTCTTCAAACTTGCCCAGATAATCTATGGTATTGAGAATAGATACACGACATCCAAATGGTCTCATGAAGTCAAGGATAGGTGATCTACCCCTAAATAACTCATAAGGTGTCTTGTTCTTTGTTTTCACTACTAAAACCCTGATTTGTACATAGCAAGCAGTGTTAACTGCTTCAGCCCAAAAAGTGATTGGCAATTTTGAATCTGCCAACATGGTTCTAGCAGCCTCTATAAGTGTCCTATTTCTCCTCTCAGCAATACCATTTTGTTGAGGAGTTCTACCAACACTAAATTCTCTTTTAATACCTTTATCTCTGCAAAAATCATCCATAACTCTATTCTTACATTTTGTCCCATTGTCACACCTAATGATTTTAACTTTCATATCATATTGGTTTTCAACTTCTGTGATAAATATCTTAAGGATGCCAGTTGTTTCATCCTTAGTTCTAAGAAAGAAAACCCATGTAAACCTGCTAAAATCATCAGTCACTACAAGACAATATTTCTTTAGATTCAAGCTGCTCACAGATGTAGGACTAAACAAATCCATATGTAACATTTGAAGTGGATGAGCAATAGAGTTAACCAACTTTGACCTGCAAGAAGCTCTGTGTTGTTTGCCTTAAAGACAAGCCACACAAGTTTGATCATTTTCAAATCTTTTCTGAGGAAAGCCTCTCACCAAACCATCTTTGACAATTTTATTAATGGTTTTGAAATTAACATGACCAAGTCTTCTATGCCATAACATGCATTCATCCACTGTGGCCTTTGCAAGCAAGCATGCATAAACATCTTTAGCAACAATGTTGTTCATATCAAAGCTATATAAGTTGCCTTTTCTAGGAATCTTAAGAAGAATCTGACTTTCATTAGGCATCTTAAAATCCTTAGAGAGAACAAAGCACATATATTTGGTAAAAAGAACATTGTTCTTCTTGTCACACATTTGTGATACACTAAAAGATTACACTTAAGCTCTTTTACATAGTACATGGTTCAAAGTCCAAGTTACCGCTTTGATTACTCCTTTACCAAAGAACTTTTCCATTAACTCCACCTCCAAAGTCGATATCTTGTCCGTCATAATGTTTAAAATCTGAGAGATAGGACTTGTTGCCAGTCATGTGCCTTGAACATCCACTATCTGTGTAGCCTTGATCTGATCTTTTTGATCTTGGATGTTCCTGCACATATAAGTAAAGAATTAGTTTCTTTTGGGGACACAAGCCATGATTGACTTGGATCTGTGATAACGCTACACGCGTCGTTCGGGGTCAAAGGAACTTCCTTTTCTTCGAGCAAGTTTTATAACACCCTAGGCAGTGAACCTAATCGTTGTAGTGTAGTAATTAGGGTAAGCCACTGGTATTGATATCATTCTCTAGGGGAATAGGAATGCTAGTAGGGAGTTACTACGCTAAGGTTAAGGTTGAGGAAGATTATTTTTATCTTTTATATTTTATGAAAATGGAAAGGTACGAATCTCGGTATTGGATTTGGGGGTTGGTATTTCTACCGATTACTCTACTATTATCTAATTATCTAAACTAAGGTTGTGGGAGTCTATGTCTAATTAATGTGTGCTCGTATGATAGTTTAAAGATGTGTTTACTTAGTTTGTATTACTCCTTAATTATCTCCTATTGATGGTTGAGTGTCACGTCTTATTCCTAGTTGCGTTGTGTTTCTAAAGTTGTAGGGTATGCGTTTCTCCCTAACTCTTTGAACTTACCAAAGGGTCTTGTCTACAAATCCACTTAGAGATTATAGACTCCTACTCTAAGGCACTCTTCGGATGTTTTAGCCTACAATCACTCGGTAATCATACTCTAAGGTTCACAAAGATGAATCAAGCATTAAGTACACAACGAATGACCTATCGCATTACTAGATCATTAATCAACTAAAATAAGAAACAACCAATCAATATTCAATAATTAAGTTTCATACTTCCTAAGCAAACACACAAATAAATTAGCGGACATGGAGAACATGCAAGTATACACACAAATAATCAAAGACATAATTAAATTAATGAAGCAAAGACTTATCTTGGTGTAAGATAGGGTTAAAACCCTAAAATACTGTACAAGACACCTTAGGTTCGGTTTAGGTTTTACTCCAAAGACTCTCCACACAAAGACCGAAAAATTCGGATTCTATATATAAGATTACAATTGCGACGGCGTCACCTTATGTTTAGTGGCGCCGTCGTCGCCGCCATTAGGGTTTCATCTTGGCCACGTTAACCTTGCGACGGCGTCACCTTATGTCCGTGACGCCGTCCTCTTCGACTTCGGCGTCGTCTGGATCGCATCTAGGCCGTCCGAGTAGCGACGACCTACTCTTTCACAACTAGACGCCGTCTCTTGAAAACACGAGTTTTGAGTTCGACCGTCACAATAATTCTCCGACGGCGTCAAAATAGCTCCCGACGCCGCCGCTTCTACATTCGGTGACCGTGAGTGTCTCGATTTCGACTTTGGCCATTTTCTTCATATATTCGCGCCTTTTCGTCCAAATAAGTGCCATTCCAAATTTTGCCTTCACGAGACCTAAAAGTGAAAAGGAACGATATTAAGCAATAACGGATACAAAAGTGATCAAATAAGGACTTAAATGACCCTCAAATGGTACCTTTTAAAACCTTATCAATGCGCCTCGTGTATCAATATAGTTATATCTATCAAAGGTCATTGATACACCATCGGGACTGGTTGATGAGATAATTCCTTTAGGTTTCCATTCCCAACGTGCTGAGGCCTTCACAGCATTGCCCATGTCACCCCTTTTCCTGTTTACAACCCTTGCAGTGGGACCTTTTGAATGAGTAGTGGAAACTGCTGGTTTGGTTTTAGGTACCCACTGTTGGTTATAATGAACCCTTTTATTTTGAAAAGTTCTTTTCCCTGTTTGTGCAGATTTTGCAAAAGTTGTTTTGGATTTTGCACTTGCAACAGGTGATTTAGGGTGAGCAGTGTGAACAGTTTTAGTAGTGGCAAAAGTTTTAAGACCACTTCTTAATTGAACTGCTCTTGGGACCATTTTGCTATGTGGATTAGGGTGTAAATTGTTTTGAAACCTGTTAGACTCCACCCTTTTATTCCCATGGACTTCCCTTCTCCCAACATGATAGTCACAATAGGCATGTAAATGATCAAAACTACTACAAATATAACATGCTTTGTTGTACATCACAAAATCACTACCTAGTTGTTGAGATTTAACATGATTCCAACTCCTCTGGTTACCCCTAGGGTTGATGGCTTGTTTCTATACATCTCAAAGATACCTTACAGTTGATCTAGGCTTGTAAGCTTGTTTCCTAGGTTCCTCTGTAATAGTATTAACAACTTTTGGGATAGAAGCCTCTACATTCTTTTAACATTCTCATCAACAATCGATGAGTCACTAGCACTTTCAAAACATCGGTTTCATGCTTAACCTCTTCCTCACATTTCACAGTTTTAGGAGGACCATATTCACGTATAGGTTCCTGAAAGTCTTCTAGACGTGTATGAGCTAAATCTATACCTGGAGGTGATGGAACACCTCTTAGTGGTGGAGGCACTGTATTATAACCCATACTAGACTTAACTTTACTAGTGATTTGAGCATTCCAAATTTTATCAATTGACTTAGACTGATAATAACAGGTGTCTACAGTTAAATTGACATTTTCATTTATCTTTTTAAGTTTCTCAAGCTCTTCTTGGAAAGCCTCATTCAGTGTTGTCTTATGATCTATCTCTTTTCTAAGAAGAATCATATCATCATTATATTTTGACTCATTTTCTCTATAGTGCTCTATTTGTTTTTCTAATATAGCTATACCTCTCCTAAGGTCTGACATAGCATAATTAGCAGTAAACAACTCTGTTCTTTGACTTTCATAAGATTCATTAAGCCTTTCAACTTTTCTAGCAGCCCTACATGTTTTAGAACAACTTTCAAAGTTTTGTACCTCAGAGTCAGAGAAAGCCATGAGAGCAAATTCAGTAGACACAAAAGCAGCATCTGAAGGTTCTTCCTCCTATTCATCATCCATTAAACTTCAATCATAGCTCACACCATCAATTGCCAACATTGCCTTTGGTTCTTCCACAGTTGGTTCTTTCTTTTGCTTGTACCAAGTAGACCTGTTGTCCTTCATCTTTGGTCTTCTGCATTCCCTTGCAAAGTGCCCCAACTTGTGACAATTGAAACACTCTACTTTATTTTTGTCAAACCCTGTAGTTTCACCACCATTGATGGGAATAGGCTTGCCAGTCTTCTTGTAGAATTTCCTAGCCCTCATGCTAAGAAGAGCTATTTGCCATTTTTTATCCATCTCCTCCAAGTCATCTTCATCAATTTGCTCTATGTCTTCATGAGTTAATATAGAGCCATTTACTTGAGTGGAGATAAAAGCATAAAAGGTAAGATCTCCAATACTAGCAATCTTCTTCTTTGAACCTGCAGTGGTAACACTAACATTACCAGTGGAAACTATAGAACCAAGAAGGGCAATATCACCTTCACAAATCATCTTGAATCATCACCGTCAACAGAGGTTGACATCAAAGCCAAGCTACTTGAGCTTGTACCAAGTTTCTCACCTTCTTAAATCTTTATTCAATGAGTTTGAAGTTGTTGTGAAGATCATTGAGCTTCACAGCTTCAATATCCGGTTTATTTTCCCGCATCGTAACATTAGTATGAAACTCAAGGCAAACTTCTTAGAAACTTCAAATTGAGGTCTTTCTTTTCTACCTCAATGCCAAACACAGTCAGTTGTGTAACAATCTTCTAGAGTTTGGTGAAGATGCTATCAAGTGAGTCATTGCTTGAAGCAGAGAAGTTTTCATAACTTTGCTTCAACAATGTCTTTTGAGTCTTCATTGTAGCATCATTACCACCAAACACTGAGCAAATTTCTTCACAAAGTTATTTAGCTGTCTTGAACTTGCGGAATGCTATGATCTGGTCTCTAGGAAGAGTCATCAGCAACAAACTTCTAGCCTTTAGATCATTCTTCTTTAATGCTTTTTCAGTATTTGTCTCGAGCACGTAAACTGCCACAACATCTCGTGTCACCAACTTTCGAGTCTTCGTCACGGGCTTGAAAGAATCACCGCTAAGATGATCTCCCATAGAGCATAGTCTTAAATGAGAAAGTATTACTCAATCATTATCCTCCACATCTCAAACTCATTGAGTTTTAGCTTAGGTAGCCTTGGTGTAGAAGAGTTGGACCGGTTGTTTTCCATCTCCATTGAATTGAGTGAGTAGGTTAAGCTTATTCCTTAGATCTTCTAAATCAAAATATCGTAACCTTCGCTCGATACCACTTGATGGATCTAAACACACACCTTGTGTTAGTGATATTTTGAGTTATATTAATAAGCACGCGAATATACTTAGTAATACTTAGAAGATGATTATATGATGTAATATAAGTAAGAACAATAAACACAAAACTCCAATATTATTAATAAATTATACGAGTGATCTTGCTCATCACTAGGGTTACACCTTGAAGCTAATATGAATAATACGTATGTTATTCTTACTCTAAGCAATGACCTAGGATCTCCTTTTATAGCATAAGGAGTCCTTTACAAGATAACTATAAACATAACAATATGGAATATATACAAGATCTTTTCTATACTTATCAATATACAGATACTTAAAAATTATCCTAACATCAGTGGTAATAATGATACTGGCAGTGGTAATGAGTTTCCACTGCTAGTGTAATCTTTAGCAGTGTTAACCACAAGACTATCAGTGGTAACTGTTAGTATTATTCCCAACAGATTCCATCTATGGTCTGATTTAATTTGTTGTTTTTGTTGATCCTTTTTAGGACTATGAAGCTAAGTTAATCATTACCAGTAAACTGAACTACTTTTGGTTGATAAAGAAAAAGTTAGACGTAAAACGCCGCATCTTGTTTAGGAATACCTGCTTTGGAAGATGGATTGATCTCTTATTTTTTGAACTTGAAACGCACATCATAGATTATATGCTAAGGAAACAGAATATAGTTGACAATTCTCACTATGATATGCCCTTCACTTTTTACGTTGAAGGGCATGCTTTACATTTTGGTCGTCGTGAGTTTTGTCTAATGACCGGGCTGTGTTTTGGATCTGTAAGCTTTGGGTTGTATACATCTGGTTCTCTAAATTTTCGTAATAGGGTATTTCCTGACAAGCAAGGGTATATTCTAACCAACTTAGATGTTATTGGTGTTATCGAGGATGAAGAGTGTTGGGTTTTAGATTCCTCAGATCATGAAATATTTTAAGTGTTGGAACCACGAACAGAGTTAATGAAACCACAGACAGAAGAATGAATCCACTGCTGATGTAAAACCGCGACTAGTAGTAATATAGAACCACTGCTAATGTATTGTAAGCACTGCTAGTTTTGTGTAGTCGGTTTAATATTTTGTATTAGATAAATATGGTAAAGATATTTATCTTGTAGGTTACGTATTGTATTATGTAAAGGACTCCTTAGCCTATAAAAGGAGGTCCTAGGTTAGATTAGATATACGTGTGTTTTGCTATATCTAAGGTCGATACACTTCAAGGTTGTAAAACCCTAATACTGGTTAGAGTATTCGTATTAATAATAATATTGAGGTGTTGATTGTTTGTTATTCTTCTTCTTAAGATTAAGTATTAAATTCTGCGTAATACTTAATAAGTCTTTGTTAAGTCAGTTTCTATAAAGGATCGTTTGCTCAACTGGGATCAACAAGTGGTATCAGAGCTTGTGATCTAGAAACTGAAACCAAGAAGAAGTCTAGTTAAGATTCTATTCAAGTAAGTTAAGATGTCTGAAGAAACTCACATGGTTACTGCATCTAAGGTGCCCATGCTCAAGTAGGGTGAGTACCAAGTTTGGAGAATGCGAATGAGGCAATACATTCGTATGATTGATTACACCATCTGGGATGTCGTTGAGAAGGGAGATACTCTTCCTAAGAAGGGTGATGATGGTAAAGAGATAGCCATTGTTAGTGAGGTTGACAAGGCTAAAAGGAAGCTGGAGATTAAAGCTCATAGTATTCTCTCCATGGGAATACCTAATGAGTATGCTTTGGACTTTAAATAATATGAGTCTGCTAAAGAGTTAATGGATGCTATTGAAACAAGGTTTGCTGGTAATGAAGCTACCAAGAAATCAAGGAAAAACATGCTCAAGCATCAGCTTGAAAACTTCACTACTCACAGTGGAGAAAAACTAGATGGCACATATAACAGACTTCAAAAACTAATCAGCCAACTGAAGTTGGTGGACTACAAAGTTGCTCAAGAAGATATCAATTTGAAGTTCATCAGAAGCTTATCACCTGAATGGGTTGTGCATACAGTTGTGTAGAGAAATAAGGATGACTTTGAGCAGATAACTCGGACAATCTCTACAACAACTTGAAGGTTTATGAGTCCGAGAACAACATTCCGGTGCATCTTTAACTAATCAAAACATTGCTTTTGTTTCCACTAATCACAAGAGCTCACAGGATGTATCCACCGCCCCCATGGAATAACCACGGCCATTGCTAACAATACCACCGTTAGTGATATTGTCGATGATGGTTCCATTTGTGCTTTCTAGTGATTTAACTACCGATGTTCTTGTTTTGAATCAAGATTTAGATCAAATTGATCCCGATGATCTTGAAGAGATAAATCTTCAATGGCGATGGCAATGTTGACTCTCCAAGCATGGAAGTTTTGAGAAGAACTGAAGGCAAGTTAAGTATGATGGTTAAAGGAGAGTGGATTTGACAAAAGCAAGATGGAGTGCTTTAACGCAAGAAGAATGGTCACTTTGCTAGGGAATGTCGAGCTCCTAAGAGGATTGAAGGCATCAAGAAGACCATCAAGATCCTCGCTTCTTCTTCAAAGATTGGTTGCTTAAGATGGTATTGGTGATTATGACCGGGTGATCAGTTGAAGAAGGTCCCAATGCGCTTTTCTTGCTAGTGAAGCTTCTAAAGAGCATAACTTTGCTCTTATGGCCTATGCTTCATCTTCCGGTTCGATTCTCGAGGTATCTAATGATTCTAAAACTTCTACTTGTTCTTTTAAATCATGCCAAGATAACTTAGAATCTCAAAAGCTATTATTGAGAGTTTGAGAAAAGAAGTAGATAAACTTTCACTTGATAACTTAGGTTATAAAGTTGGTCTTGAGATTTTAGAAGAAAACTTAATTTATGTATTAAATGTGAGTTTAAGTATGTCGATAAGATTAATATATTAGGTGGTGAGATTGATCTTAAGGACAGAGAAATTAAAATGCTTAAAAAGAAACTGGAAGAGGCAGAGAGTGTAAAAGAAGAAGCCCTAGTAGAAAAAGAAAAACATGTTGTTAGGGTTGCTAAAACACAATTTGCTTCTGATTTGGTCCATAAATCAATAGAGTGTCAACTAATGAAAAAGGGTTCTAGGTTAGGATACAACAATATGCCACCACCCTCTCTAATGAAACATGCACCACCTATAAAAGAAATGTCATTTAGTAGTGAATTCAGTTTTAACAAACCTATAGAAGAGATTAGTAAGACTGAAACAACTAAGATAGGTTCTGATAAGTCATCCGATGCTCCCACTATTGAAGATTGGGAATCGATTACGAGTAAGTTAGATCCGAATCAACAGTCTGAGAAGATAGAAAATATTAAGAAAGTTGATTCTAAACAGGCCAACCTTATTCCTAGATTTGGAGCACCAATCTCTAAGAAAGTGGTAGACTACAAGGAGGTACCTAGGGAACAAATGAAAAGATACATACCTAGGGGAAATCAGAGAAACTTCAATGGACTAATTTCAAACAGATTAGGAGATGAGTTTCAATGTGTTAAGAAGGCTTGTTTTAAATGTGGTAGTTTTGAGCACTTACAGAGAAACTGTTATAAAAACCAACCACAAGTTTGGAATCATTGGAGGAGGGTAAATCATCAAAACTTTTCAAAGAAAACAATCCTCATCCTAACAAAAATATGGTTCCCAGTAGTGTTAATGAGGAATGGTAAAACAAAATCTATAATCATCGCACCCAAATGGGTTCCAACCATCGCTAAGCAAAATGTAACCACGCTAAGCAAAATCTATCCACTACTAAGCGAATATCACCGATTCAAATGAAGTTTTAGAAATTCCAAAGGTGATAATCGACACGATGGTTGGAAACCATTTTATGTCATTAAGGCCTTATCAAGTCGGCAATGGAAGCCTAAGACCAAGGTTTTACATCATGCCGGTTGTGCATCAATGGACCAAAAGAAATTTGATTATGTTGATGCAGTAGGCGCACTCAAGTCGAGATTGGCTTGGGTCCACAAAAGGAACTAATTTGTTTAAATTCATGTGCGGGGCAATCTACAAGATGAGCTAAAAGACAAAGGAATTTTTGATAGTGGTTGCTCGGGCACATGACTTGGGATGGGAGCAACCCGGAGGATTTTGAAGCTTTTGATGGAGGATATGTGGCATTTGGCAATGATCCAAAGGGAGGAAAGATACTTGGCGAGGCACAATCGTAATGTGGAAATTAGACTTTGAAAAGGTCTATCTGGTACAAAGATTAAAGTACAATTTATTCGCTTTTTCTCAAATGTGTGATAAGAAAAAGCGGGTACTTTTTGGGAAACCGAGTGTGTGGTGTTGTCACCGATTTTAATATGCCTAATGAGAAATTTGTGCGATTAAGGATACCTAGGAAAGAGAACATATATTGTTTTGATCTTAAAGATGTACTTCCTAATAGGTCCTTAACTTTTTTGTTTGCTAAGGCATCGAGCTTGATGAGTCTAAATTGTGGCATTGAAGGTCGGGTCACCTTAATTTCAAAAATCAATAAACTTGTAAAGGGCAACTTAGTGAGAGGGTTAACTTCTAAGGTTTTGAGTGTAAGGAACTTTGTGTGGCTTGTCGAAAGGAAAACAACATAGAGCTTCTTGTAAGTACAAAATCATAACACCATCACACAACCACTGCTTATGCTTCATATGGACCTATTTGGACCTACCTTTGTTAAAAGTTTGAACCATAAGCGGATCGCCTAGTAATCACCGATGATTATAGTAGATTTTCTTGGGTATACTTTTTGGTCGCTAAGAGTGAGACTAGTGAGATCCTCAAGAGTTTCATTACTAAGATAGAAAATCTAGTAAACCATAAGGTCAAGGTAATCAGATGTGATAATGGAACTGAGTTTAAGAATGATGTGATGAATCAGTTCTGTGTAGCTAAGGGTATTGAAAGACAGTTTAGTGTTGTTAGAACACCATAAAAAAATGGTGTAGCTGAAAGAAAAAATAGGACACTAATTGAGGCTGCTAGGACTATGTTGTCAGAATCTAAGCTACCAACTACCTTTTGGGCTGAAGCTGTAGGTAATGCATGTTATGTGTAGAATAGAAGTAAGGTAGTGAAGCCTCAAACCAAGACCCCGTATGAGCTGTTACATGATAGGAAGCCAATGATTGCATTCCTAAAACCTTTTGGGTGTCTTGTTACTATCTTGAATACCATAGACTACCTAGGTAAGTTTTAAGAAAAAGCTGATGATGGATACTTTTTAGGCTATTCTTCTAATAGTAAAGCCTTTAGAGTATACAATAGGAGGACTAGGATTGTTGAAGAGAACTTACATGTTCAGTTTAGTGAAGAGACTCCTAGTGTTGAGACCAAAGGACCAGACTGGCTGTTTAACATTGATATGCTAACCAAATCTATGAATTATGAGCCTATCATTGCAGGAATTTCCACTAATGTTAATGTAGGTACACAAAAGGATTCGATGCGTAAACAATTTCTAAGGAAGTCGATTCTCCAAAGGAGTTCTATTTGGTTGAAAAGTGGAAAGTTGGTTCTGTCTCACCCATCATTGATAAGCAAGGTCCCACCGATGATGATGTCTTAAATTCGGAAGCAAAGTTGATCATCATCAAGATAAGGATGAGTTGTTGAAAGATAACTCGGGTCGGTAGAAGAATTGAAAGAAAGAAAAGGCATTCTCGAAAGCACTGCTAAGCCAAACGAAAGCACGGCTAGGTATAATGAAAGCACTGCTAAACCAACTTCTACCACTGCCAGTACAAGTGAAACCCCGACTGCAAGTACTTTTAATAGTACTTACTTTGGACCAACTGCCAAGCCATTATTTGGTGAAGAGGAGTATCCACATGATCCGAACATGCCTGCTTTGGAAGAGATTGATACTCCTACTGATGATGAAGACATGGATGATTTCTTCAATGCTTACTTTACTAATTTGGAAATTGTCATTCATGAAAGTCCAATCGAGACCACAAGGATTCATAAGATTCATCCCAAAGAACAAATACTTGGAAATTTGAATACACCGCTCAAACAAGAAGCAAGGTTCATAACACTAAAACCTTTCCGAACAAGGTTTCTTTGCAAGATCACGTCACAAAAGAAATAGTCATAAAGATCGCAAAATTGCATGTTTGCTTGTTTTTGTCTCAAAAGGAGCCCAAGAGAGTTGAAGAAGGATGGGTTGAATCAATGCAAGAGGAGCTTCTACGCTTTAAGCTTCAAGAGGTTTGGAATTGGTTGACATTCCTAATGGAAAGAGGGCAATTGGGACAAAATGGGTGTTCGAAATAAGAGGGATGAAAGAGGTATAGTGGTAAGGAACAAATCAAGGCTGGTTGCTCAAGGATACACACAAACCGAAGGCTTGGATTATGATGAAGTATTTGCTCCAGCTTGCAAGAATTGAGGCTATTAGATTATTTTAGCATATGCTTCATTCAAGAATTTTGTGGTGTATCGATGGATGTTAAGAGTGCCTTTTGTATGGTACTATTGAAGAGGAGGTTTATGTTTGTCAGCCTCCTGGTTTTGAAGATCCTGCTCATCCTGATAAGGTCTTCAAGGTGAAAAAGGCTATGTAAGGTTTGCATCAAGCTCCAAGGGCATGGTATGAGTGCCTGTCTACTTATTTGATGGACAATGGCTTCAAAAGAGGGTTGATAGATAAGAATTTGTTCATTAGGAAGCTCAAGGATGATATTTTACTGGTTCATGTCTATGTAGATAACATCATCTTTGGCTCAACAAATAAGGAGTTATGCAAGGATTTTGAGAAACTTATGCGTGATAAGCTTCAGATGAGTTCTATAGGAGAACTCACTTTCTTTTTGGGGCTACAAGTTCAACAAAGGACTGATGGTATTTTCATTAGTCAAGACAAGTATGTAGCAGATATTTTGAAGAAGTTTGGGTTTCAAGATGTGAAGAGTGCTAGTACACCTATGGAGACTCAGAAACCACTGCTACCTGATGATGGAAGTCCCAAAGTTGATTTGAAGTTATATAGGTCCATGATTGGATCTTTGATGTATCTCAGTGCATCTAGGCCAGATATAATGTTTTCAGTATGTGTGTGTGCAAGATTCCAAGTCACACCCAATACATCACACATGAATGCTGTTAAGAGAATTTTTAGATACCTTAAAGGTCATCCTAAATTAGGCCTTTGGTATTCTAAGGATTCACCTTTTGATTTGGTGGCCTATACAGATAGTGATTATGCTGGTGCTAGTTTGGATAGGAAATCTACAACCGGAGGATGTTAGTTTTGGGAAGCGCACTAATATAATGGCGGTGTAAAAGCAAACAATAGTGGCAAATTCTACAACCGAAGTTGAATATGTGGCTGCTTGCTAGTTGTTTGTGGTCAAGTTCTTTGGATTCGTAATCAATTCGGATTTTGGGTACAATTTTATGCATACTAAGATTTTCATTGATAATAACAAAGACAATTTGCATCATTAAAAATCTGTTTTACATTCTAGAACTAAACATATTGAGATAAGGCATCATTTTATTAGAGATTGTAATGAGAAAAGGTCGATACAAATGGTAAAAATCCATATTGATTTCAATGTTGCTGATATTCTCACTAAAGCTTTTGATGTGGGAGGTTTCAAGACCTTGTAGTTAGTATTGGATTGATTAATCTCTAAATCTCCACTTGTTTTGTAAATGTTTTTATAAGTATTGTACTATTATTAGTTGAACTTAGTATTGCTATTTTTGTTCTAACCATCGTTAGTTATGTTCAAACCACTATTTGTTTCTTTGTGTTCCCACTAACCATTTTGCGAGATATGGAAGTTAATCACTTGTTTGTATGATGCAAGAGACTTAATAGGAAAAATCCATGATTCTTTTATTCATATTTCATAAACCGCATTATGCAATGCGGTGGTTACAATCATGGTTACAATCTAAAGGAGAATACATCACAACAAGCTTACAACAACCAACACAGACAACAAGCTTCACAAATATCCCCCACCCACCTAAGGCTTCTTGGGAAAAGCCCACTGTGCATCACCTTTGGTACCTCATGCCTATAAATCATCCTCCACACCTTTGGGCATGCAAGCCTAAACACGCTTCCTCTAACGGTGGAGAGGATGATGAAGGACCCTCAGTGGTGGTGATGCTATCAATGCTCTTGCAGTGGTGCTTGGAGCTCTTCATTTGGGAGTACAAGAGCAAGGGAGGAAAACCAAGACTCTTGAAGATGTGTCATCATCGGTGCTTTCCTATGGTGAGATATAGCTTGCCATGGAATCGAGCTATCTTTCTTGATGATAGCATCTTGAGGAGTGGTTGCGGTGTTGATGGACCAAACAATGTGTGGTGATACTCATGGTCATATGAGCTCTCTTTCTAGATGACACTTCTTCAAACTCCTTTTCTACTCTGCTTGGATTGTTCAATACAAAGTCATCCCATGCACTATCGAGAGAATGAACTGTATGAAGAAAGATTGATTGGATTGGAATTGCTCATGGTGATTTTTGGAAAGCAGATTTTAGTAGGAGATGAGTGTTGGTGTGTTGGATACATGTGAGTCTAAAGGTATTAAATAAAGGCTAAAATGGAATCGAAGTTAATGAGGGAAGGTGTAAGTGGTTGAGGAGTAAATGAAGTCTTTTGACTTTGGGAAAGGAATTAAAGACATAAGTTGACCATATGGACTTAGAATTTAGCACACTTGGCTATCCAACGCTAAGTATATGGATTCACTTCTTGTTTTTCTAACCATCGCTAACCTTAATCATCTTTTCGGTGTTTGGTTTATGTTTATGATATGCGGTATGAAGGATTGTTGTATACTTTGGAGCTTTTGGAGCATTTGCTAATTTGTTAAAAAAAGGAAAAAAAAAAATCTTTTGTAATCCTTCATATTTTTGTGTGATATCACTATTTTTGACAACGATTTGCTTGTTGTATCTCTTGGTCAACTGATTGGAGTGTAATTTTGTATCCACTACTAGTGTCTTTCAATAGAGGTTTTCAAACCACTGCTAGCATATTGTTGATTTTTGGATACTTGAGGGGCTATTTGGTAACTTTGGTGAAAACACATTTATATCCCCAAATCACTGACAGATCATTTACCTGATCTTCAAATCACTTCCAATTGGCGCTTTACATAAACCCAAATCACTTCCATCTGTTCAATTCACAAATCCCACATCATTCATAACATCCATCATCATGCCGAACCAATACTCCAACACCCATAACCTAGTTGCTAATTTGATAAAAAACAATCGATCCAAAGGTTTTCATCAAATGATTGATTTCCTTATTCACAATCATATTCACTTTGCATTAACCGTAGCACCCACCATCCTTAAAGCCTATGTACATCAATTTTGGGAAATGCTACGCTTGAGGAGGTAGATGGGGTGGAAGTTTTTCGCTTACATTGTGGATGAGAATGCGATTTTAGTTGATGAGGAGATTATTCGAGGGGTTTTGAAGTTGGATGATGCTGATGGTGTAGTTAATCTTTCTGATGCTGAGATCTTTGATGGTTTAGAAAGGCTAGGATATACTAGAAGGGATGATAAGGTAATTTTTTTTAAAGGAATGTTTTCTCAACAATGGAAGTTTTTGATTCATACCTTATTGATGTGTATGAGTAACAAGACCATTGGGTTTGATGACTTTCCCTCCAAAATTGCTACTGCTATCATATGTCTATCTGAGGGAAGGAAGTTTAATTGGTCTAGGATGATTTATGAAGGGTTTGTGCAAAATATTAGGAAGAAGGGTAAATATTATTTATACCCCAGGTTTGTGTAGCTTATTGTGGAAAGTCAATTAGAAGCACCTGTTGAGTATACTAGGGAGTATGAAGTGCATTATATGCTTCCTAAGGTCTTTGCACATATGAGACATCAAAACCCTAATTTTCAAATAAGAGATGTTCCCTTATTCCCACATATGATTAATTTGCCTGCTATTCCTGAGTTTGATGAAGGTCTTGAATCCCAATCCTTAGAACCTGAACCCACTGATATTACACTTGAACCCACTGTTAGTGAATCTCAACCCACTGCTAGTCAACCCCAAACCACTGTTAAACCCAATCTGTGGACTAGGAGGAGGAAGGGCACCAAGCTACCTCAGGCTGGTGTTAGTGGTGTTGTTCATGAGCATGTCACATGTTGTGGAGGTGACACGATTGAAAGGGCTTCCACTACTGATTCATGCTTAGTAGCTGGTCAGGATAGTGGAAACATCATTAAGACCCAACCTTTGGAAACTCCTAATGTAGAGGGTTCCTTGGAACTTAACACATGTGGAGGAATCCCTATCCAATTGGCTCATTCAGGGTGCATAGATGATCAGGCAAGGTCTGATGATATGTTTACTTTATCCAAGGATTCACCTCTCAGAGCAGTTAACACAGCTCGAAGTGATGAGGATAGTTTGGAACATGTAAATGAATTGACGGATCCTAACCTGGTACATGGTGACTTTTCCAATGAACCACCTCTCGGACCAGTTCACACAGGTTGAAGTAGGAGGATATTCTTGAACACTTAAATGAATTGAAGGCTAAATGTACCAAAATGGAGGATACAATCTCAAGTCTTCAAGAGTTGGTTGTGTTTCAGGGTAAAGAGATTAGGAGGTTGAAGCACAGGATGTTTGTATTGGAAAGAGTAAAGAGACATGGGGTTGCTGTTTTAAGGAACATGAGAAAGTTGAAAAATAAGGTGGACTCCTCTCCAGCTGTGAATATGGAGAGTGTACCCAAACAGGGGAGGAGTGAAGGCATGAATTCAGGGGAGGTTGTAGATGTGCATATGGATGAGGATGTGGATAATGGAGATCAAGCAGAACAATTTGTGGTATTTGATAAAGATGGGAATGAAGCTGTTCTTGTAAGTTTGAAGACTATGGTAGAAGATGAGGTGATGCAGGACATAACCATCGACGCAGGTGTCTCGCAAACCACGGCTAGTATTCTTGAAACCACCGCTGCAGCTTTGAGATAAGGTAACCATAACCACTCCCACTTTAAACTTACCCATCGCTATCATAACAACTTCTACAATTGTCACAACCACCTCTGTATCACCACCTAAATCAAAAGAAGTTGAGAAGGAAGTTGCAAGTACATTGATCAATCTAAGTAAAACCTCAACTAACCCTACACCTATCATTGCACCTGCTTCTTTAGTTCTTAAATCTACTTCTTCTATACCTAAACCTTTGAGCAAGAATTTGGTTATTGGTGAGCCTTTGAAGAAGAAGGTGGCTCAACTTGATATTGGAAATGGAAAAGGTATTATTGAACCAGTTTTGAAGTTTAAAAGTAGAGAAGAACAGATTGCTTATGATGAAGAGTATACAAGAAGCCTGCAAGCTAAAGAAGAAGCAACTACAGAGAAAGAGAAGCAAGAAGAAGAGGAGGCTACTCAAAAATGGTTAGTGAATCAAACGAAACACAAAATTATCTTCAAGCTTCTAATAACATACAAAATGAGTATACTACTCAAGAATGGGCATTGTTATCTATTGATGAAAGAGCTAGAATCTTGGGTGAATGGGCAAGAAGGATCAGTAAAGAGAAGAAGCAAATTCAAAGAAAGAAACCTCCCACAAAGGTGAGATGAGAAATGTGATGATGAAGATTATTAAGAATTCAGGTATATATATTTCTGAAAATCTCAGTAAATGTTCATTTGAGAAGATTCAAGAAATTTATGTAAGATGTATGAGGATTAATAATGATGATTTTATTCCAATGAATTCTGAAAAAGAAGAAGAGTGGATTAAGAATAGTCTAAAGAGAAAATCGAGCTTCGGGAGGATTACGGTTCTAAAAGATTGAAAGAAGTGGATGGTAATCAAATTATTTCTTATATATTTGAGCTTAATGGAAGTGAAGGGTGTTGGAAAATTCAAAGAGTGAATAATGAAGTTTCTGAGTTTGAAAAGTTTTTACAAATGCTTCAATATTTAGATAGAGATGATTTGATGAATCTTTGGAAGTTGTATAAGAATAAATTTGGTGATGTATGTCCAGATGATTATCATGAGAGAATGGTGTATCATCATTTGAAGATCTTGTTTGAACCTACTCATGATGAACCTGAATGGAAGGGACTCTACAATGGTCAAGTTATAAGATGGTTTTTATATCAATCTTGTAGAGCTCATGTGCTAACAGTTTCTGGAGAAGTTATTCATATGCTTGTAGAAGGTGATTATCCTCAACTGAATAATTATCCAGGGGTTATTGCTCAGATGGTGAAGCCTGATGGCTTAAAAATGTTGAAACCCTATGATAATCAAGCTTACAGTTTGTTGCTGAAATATGAGACTATTTTTAAAACTGTTAAGTGTTTGGATACATCCTCCAATTCAGGTGTTTTGAGCTTAAAGGAAACTTGAGAATTCTATTTGAATGTATCAAGTTTAGGGGAGGATTGTTGGGTTTTAGATTCCTCAAATCATGAAATATTTGAAGTGTTGGAACCACGGACAAAGTTAATGAAACCACGGATAGAAGAATGAATCCACTGCTGATGTGAAACCGCGGCTAGTAGTAATATAGAACCACTGCTAATGTATTGTAAGCAATGCTAGTTTTGTATAGTCGGTTTAATATTTTGTATTAGATAAATATGGAAAAGATATTTATCTTGTAGGTTACGTGTGTTTTGCTATATCTAAGGTCGATACACTTCAAGGTTGTAAAAACCCTAATACTGGTTAGAGTATTCATATTAATAATAATATTGTGGTGTTGATTGTTTGTTATTCTTCTTCTTAAGATTAAGTATTAAATTCTGCGTAATACTTAATAAGTCTTTGTTAAGTCAGTTTCTATAAAGGATCGTTTGCTCAACTGGGATCAACAAAGAGCGGTTTCGACAGATATCTGATGAAGACGCTGTACGTCTTTGTCTTTTGTTAGCCTTAGAGGTGATCTTTATGGGTCGTTTGTTGACATGCCAAGTGGATGATACACTGATGAGGTTAGTTGATAATTTAGATGATTGGAATGCTTTTCCATGAGGTGAGCATATTTGGACTCATTTATACGACCAACTTCATAATGTATTTGATAAGCACGCGGATGACCACCTTTTAAAATTGAAGAAAGATCCAAAGCATTGTCCGACATACACAATGTCTGGATTTGTGTTTGGGTTTCAGGTATCCATTTTCCAACTTAACATTTTTACTGATTTGTATATTTAAAAGTTTATGTTTTTTTTTTCTCATAGGTGTGGATCCTTAAGTCGTTTGAAAAATCTCATGCGTGGTGGATTAAACATCCAAATGTGATACCAAGAGCACTTGCCTGGTCTAGGAAGTCCATCTTTAAAAGAACTGATCGTTCGAACCTTTTTTCAAACGTAAGCCTGTTAAACTTTGTTGTTATTTAGTTATTGTTTATAGGTAAAAAAAAGTAAACCTACACAGAAAATTAGATATTCCATTTCCACCTATCTAAGCACACAATATCTTATCAGACTCAGATTCTTCATCAAATGCTTTTGATCTGTCTGCCTTTCTTTTCATTCTACCTTGAGGCTTGCCTTTGATGGGCAAAGGAATTTCATAATCAGCAATCTTCGCAATCTTTCTCAGCAGTGGATGAACAATTGGATGAGTTGATTTTGTACACTGCAAATTAAGGTTAACTTCCAACATCTGTCTGGCTACAGTCTTCATTAAAGGGTAATCTCTGTCTACCAACATGTAGATTTTCTCTTCTGAAGTCTTAATAGCATGTACTCTTGGATAAGCATACAACATCCATTCTTCAACCACGCAAGCTTCCCAACATTTATCTTCTGGATTGGGTTCAAACATTCACTTTATAGGTATCTCTGTCTTAATTTTCTCACACAGTTGAAAATAACTCTGTTGCTTTTTCCACTCTTCTACAGCTTGTTCAGAGGCTTCTTCCTGCGCTTCCCTTTCCTTTTCTTTAGAAATTTCTTTAGCATTTAGTTCCATATATAATCTTTTATAAAATTCTCCATCATAAGCTATCTGCTCCTCTCTACTTTTAAACTTCAATGTTGCCTCTGCAATCCCTTTACCCTTCCAAAATCAGGCGCAATAACTACACCTTTCTGCACAGCTTCACCAATCTTTAGACTCTTAGCAATAGGTTTGGGTGCAGGGATAGGGTCAGATTGCTTTAGGTTGAGCAATTGTATGCCAACCTCATTCTCAACCTTTCTTGGTTTTGGTGCTGTTGTTATTGTGGTGCTTATAATTGTAGCAGTGGTTGCCTCTGGACTTGAAATGTCTGAATTGGCAGTGGCTAGAATAATACCAGTTGTTGTTGCAGCAGTGGTTACTTCATACTATCGTGGATGCGACAACACCGCACCGATTTCTGCACCACTTCCTTCTCCTTTTCTTCAATCGCCCTTTAAAGAATCATCCAAGATCGCTTCTTTACCTTCCATGCCTCACCGAATTTGTACTCTCCTCCTCCCTGCTTGGATGCATCCTCTAAACTTTGAATCCCAGCGTAGCTTGCTTTCTTTCCCATTTTCTTCACTTTCCTGAATGCATTGAACCTTGGCCTTCTTAGTCTCTCCAAAACACTTACCCTGTGCTTCAACCTCCTGATTATTTCAGCCCGAGTAGTTGTCGAATTTTGAAGACCAGTGATCTTTGACTCAATAGTGGTGAATATATTCGTCAATTCAAGATTGAGTTTCATAGTATCCTCACCACCTTGACCTGTGTAACCTTGTCCGAGAAGTGGATCATTGGAATTGTCATCATGTAGAAAGCCATTAGCCGTCAAATCATATTGGTGTTCCAAACTACCCTCATCTATTTGAGCTGTGTTACCTGCTTCGATAGATGAATCATAGGATGTGTCTAACATTACATCAGACCTAGCCTGAACATCCATGTCTCCCAAATTAGCCAGTTGTCTGGGAATTCCTCCACCTGTGTTGAATTGCAAAGGACTCTCCACATTAGAAGTTGCCATTGGTTGGGTCGTACTTAGGTTTCCACTGCCCTGCCTCAGCAGTGATTGGGGAATAAATATGTTATCACCAAAAAGTTACAAAACAGCCCCTATAGTTTCAACAATCATCAGAAACTAACTAGTAGTGTTTGCCCACAACTAGCAGTGTTTTCAAGCAAGCTAGCAGTGGAAATATTATTTGCACTCCAATCTTTTAGTTTATGACTTTAATTACGAATCCCTTATAAAATGGTGTCGTATGTATCTCAAAAGTAATTAACTAAACCATATATTTTATTTTTTTGGAACCATTACTGAACTTTAGGATTCAACTACAATTACTGATCTGAGACCTACTATACATGAGTTCCAATCTGCATGGTGGATAGATAGCCAAGATTTTTCAATGACTACTTTCCAAGACCGCCGGTCAGGACCCAAGACAGCCTTGTCGATACCTACTTTTTGAGGCTGGAAAAATTACGGCAACGTGCGAAAATTGGTTTGAAAGTAAATACAAAACCATGAAAGAGTGGAAGTAGTTCCAGAACAAAAAGCCTTAAGGATCATGTAATTGCAGGTCTGAATCGCTAAGTTTTTTATAATATAAGAATAGTAGATTCACCTTTTTATAACATGACCTGCCGTAATTTTCTAACACTTAAACCTTCACAGGTTCTTGCACATGACAGAACTAGCGGTCTTCGGGTATACTTTTCAACTAATCTATAGTTATTTCTCGATGCCATTGTTTAATTTTAGAAATTTCATGCATATTATTTTACAGGACAAACTTGATTTTGAGTCACATTTTCCAAACACAAGGACTGCCTTTTCCGATTCACTTAACAGCATTTATCTCAAACTGATCGAGTTTCCGGAATCTGATGTAGACGTTGCTCAGGTTAATATTTCTTCTTCGCATTTAGTTGTATGGCCGTTATATACACATGTAATCAGCGCTAGTCTGTTCTAGGAGTATCTCCTTGTAACATATTGGATTTCACATACACATCAAAACATGATCACAAGTAGGCGTATAACTTAAGGTTTTAGAGAGAGAAAGAGTTAGAGGTTTGGGAACTTAGTGAGAGAAAATTAAAGTATTATTATGAGCTTCAACTCTCTACCTTAGGAGGTAGAGAGTATTTATAGTCTTACACAAATCGCCACATACGGGTTGTGGATCAGGTATACAGTGGGTAAAGACCCTTTCGTCCTCCACGGTGTTACTTAACTAAATACTACTTAAATTTAAATAACTATGACTACTAGCTTTCTAACGATTACATATACTTGAGGTGACCGACACTTTAATACTTGGATTTACTAAATCCTAACAATCTCCCCCTAAGGGAGGTCACCTCAAATTACATTGAATACAAACAGATATTACATTAAGATTGTTCTTGGATTCTTGTTCATATTCTTTGCCCAGTAGCTCGTAGTCATTGATTCTTCATTATTGCATGTTTGGATAATCTAAGTGGAGATCTTTAACTGATCCACGTGATGATGAGTTTTGAGCCAGCATTGATATCATCAGCTAACATAAATCTCTGACTCTTCCATTGTGGTGTTGGTATTATGTGTTGGAATCACTCTTAAACCTTAATTCAAGTGTTAGTTACTCATATGTAATAGGTAGCTTATTATGGCCTTTATGTTTGTTTAAGGTCAAGCTTATGTAGAAGGCCCATAAGCTTAGGCCCATGTCCACTAAGGAAAGGATGGGAACTAGGAGTGTTGCCCTAGCTTCCCTCCTATAAATACTCTTGTATAACCCTCACTTGAGGGTTGGTTGTTCAATTTATTCCTTTCACTCACTCTCTACGCATAACCGGTTCTATTACTTTGTGTGTGTGTGTTTGGTTTATTGTTCAATCGCCTTTATCTCTTAAGCTTGTGTTGTAAAACTAGTGACCTAACAGTGGTATCAATCGCCAAATAGTTGGGTGAATCGTGTTTGTTGTTTTTGTGAAGTTTTGGTCTTACGCGTAAGACATACGGTTCGAAGGTGATACTTTAGTTCGCTTAAAAACACATTTTTTACACTTTTGAATCCAAGATTCTTGTACTTTCAATGTTTTAAGGTGTTAAAATAACGGTTTTTGGCAAAAAGTTTCAACCTTTACGCGTGGATCATAGTTTTTAAGCTTGGTTTTGAATGAGGGTTTCGTTCACGATAACTGCTTTTGACGCTTTGGATCATCAAGTTTCACACTTTTGTGCTATTTTGGTGATATTGAAGCTATTTCATCACAAAAATCGGTTTAGAAACATCTTTGGGCAAAGTCATCTTACGAGTAGAACTACGCGTATCAAAACCCTAGTTCTACGCCTAACTTTATCCGTGGTTTGATCTTCGCCGTGGTTTACTCCATGTTTTCTTGCTTGGATAAGCCCGAAAATACGTCGACTTTGGATATCTTTTGCACCGTGATAGTGTAAAAGATCACTTGGGATAAAACCCTAAAATTACGCATAAGCATAAAGCTTACGCGTGAAAATCCCACGATAAGATTCATCTTACGCCTAAGCCCGCTTACGCATAAGGTAATCCCACGCCTAAGTTTCTACGCCTAACTTTGTGTCTACGCATAACTTTAGTGTCTTTTCCCAACTTACGCGTAAGCTAAACCTACGCGTAACTCTTGATTGTTACGCGTAACTTTGGTGTTTTTTACGCATAAGTGGTACTTGGTTTATTGTGATTTCTACGCCTAAGGATACTTCATCAACATCGTTTCATTCGACTACAAAGATCCATCAACACAAGTTATCCAAAAAAAAAAGTTTTTTGGCGGGAAAATTTGAGTAAAATTTAATTTTTCGGGAGACTAAACGCTCAATTTTACGCGAGATTCAAATTTTGGTTTAATCTGTGAAAATTTTGGTCAAAATTCAAATTTTGGGCCCAAATTCAAATTTTTCGGGTAAAATTTGGCGTCAAAATTGTCATAACTCAAAATTTTCTTACAACCTTAGAATTGAATTTTATAGTGAATTTCAAATTTTGAGAGTCAAAATTTTTCAAAATTATTTTTGAGGAAATTGCACCACTATATCAACCTTCGTGTGCTATATCGACTTTGCACCTTTTCTTCTCTTTGATTCTTCCGCAGGGAGTGAAATAGATTCGATCATAAAGATCCATTTGTGGCATTGAAAGAAGGATTCATGGCTCGCTCGGCATTGAAGCATCGACATCATCTAATTCCCGATATCCCGATCATGCAAGGTGAAAGAGTTGATGTACATGAAAGGAATGCTCAAATGGACGCTGTGAATGTTGTGATTCATCGCAATCGCTTCGGTGTCACGGACAATGAGGTTGTAGCATTGGAAAAGGGATGACAACAACGGATCCGGAGAAGATATCATACTTAACTACGACATTGAGCCCAACTGCTGACGAAGAACAAATGGTTGAGGAAGATATCTTACCCACCTATGATATCGATACGTAATGTATGGTCGAGGTACAATCTAATGTTGATCATATTATGACCGCAAATGCGACACGACATACTTGAGCAACCTGAATTTAGTAATGAAGGAGAGGTTGACCAAAGTGTTGCACAATGTCCGCATAACTTTCTCATGTCTCGAGCCCTTACTTGTTAACAATTCAACTCAAACGTCAAATCAAACTCTTGAATCAAAACATTCTTCTCAAAAGACCATTGCTCGGTTTCATAAAGATTTTTCAAAACTAGAGGCACATTGCATCTCTTTTGAACTTAAATTACAAAACAAATCTTTTCTTCGTAACACAATGGTCGAGATTCTAATGAACAAAGTAATCGTGTGGATACATTAGTAAAAGAAAATGAGCATTTAAAGGCTCAAATTCAAGCAAAGGGCTTGCACATGTTGCTTTACAAAACAAACCGAGAAGATTAACCGACAAGAGTGTGGATACTAATTTTGCTAAACAAACAATCTTAGGGAAATCGTCTCTACAACCTTTCGTAAAACAATCATACTTAGACAACCAACCGCATTTAAATCAACGCTCAAAATCTTCAAACCACGCTTTCCTCCCAAGTTGTTGAGAATAATCATTTGATAAAAACAGTACCCACATTCCCGGCCTAAGAATAATACTGCTTTCCGTTAAACATGTTTCTATTATACCGCTTCATTAAACCTTTACATGTGGTGCTCCTGGCAAATCTAGGATTAGTTTGAACACCGTGTCTAAACCGAGCATTAAAATTAAAAATTCATATGATTCAAATGACGATACAAGAACTATGATCAAGAAAAGGCTAGGAAAAGGGTACTTCTTCAAAAGGATGGAATGTTAGGTTCACGACCTAGTGTATCACCTTCGAGTGTATTCTCGAACACCACCGTAGTAGCAAACCAAAACCTAAGTTACCTCAACAAACAGTTAGAAATAAACCCGTTGATCTAAATGTAAACCGTCGAAACCTAATAGGTGGATCCATATAGGACACAGACTCTTCCCAAAGAAGTTTCAACATCCCCAGATCTAACCTTAGATGGATACCAACGGTAGGATTTTCAAAGCTGTTAGTCTTAGGTGGATTCCTACAGCAAGATACTAAGTAGTTGCACCAAAACAAGTGGGATACCAACAACATCCATCCCCGAGGCGGAAAGGAAATCATCAAAATAGCATGTTCGGTGTCAAGAAGATAATTGACACTACATCTTTATGCTTCTAACATCCGAACCCGCTTACACTTGGGGATCCATGTTTTTCTTTTCCTTGCCCCCTTCTATTTTTCTATGCGGTACAATGACTATGGCTCCTACCGCAAAACAACGTAGGACCCGTTTCTCACCGCTCTAAAAACTTAATGATTCATAAGATGTTCCACCATTGTACTTAATCGTCATGAATTGGAAACATTACTTGCTCCTCTAGTTAAAGATTACGCCAAAAGTCGTGCTTGGATGTATCGAATGTTTCGTTGCGCACAACCGATAATACTCTAATTTCGATACACCGAATCTACAACAACAACCGAATCTTCTATAATGTAAGATCAAACTGCTTCCAACAACAATGACACAAATGATGATCAAGATAATGAACAGAGATATTTTATCGCTGATTGATTCTCACGAGATATTTATGGGACTTCACACTTATTCAATCAATTGGACATACATGGTTTCATTGTCTCCTTATACATGGTTTCATTGCCTTCAATTCATCATCAACATACGTGGTGTATGATTCTAAATCATTGAAAACATCGAGGGGGAGAGAGTGTGTAGGTGGTCATTGCTTCCTTGTTCTTCTACATGCTTGTTTGCGAAAACCCAATGCCTTCTTGAATTTCTTCAATTAGAGGGAAGAAATAAGACGATCTGTGGCTCAAACGTCTCACTTTGGTGTTATCGTCTCATTTTCACGGGTGATCTTGTGTGAAGTTACCCAAATTTGAAGTTATGATGCCTCACACACGGTCTTGGTTTTGAGTTATTGCATATTCACAAGTGATTAGTATTCCGAAAGACCACAACATTCAGGGGGAAGTCGTTTCATCTCGTCTTTCGCGGATTGTTTGGTGTGAAGCTTCCACACATGTGAGATGATCTTGTTGATTTCTTGCATGTTACCCCCGAACGGATTTTCCGCAATAAGTCAGATTTACCTTGTGTGGTTTACTGCTCATCTACAAATTCACGCATACTTGAAAACTTCTAAAGTTAGAGGAAATGTTCACTACATCAAAGTTTCAAATCATTGAAGACGGTTGTCGGTTTGGGGAAGTCGATTGAAAACATCGCCAAAAGGAGTGTACGGAGAAGCTGCTAAAGACATGCGGCATGAACTGGGGGGAAGTTAATCCAATTCTTGCATATTACATCATTTGCCTACAAGTGAAGAAGACAGTTCTCAAGTCGAGGTACAAGAAGAAGACAAAGAGCGTAAACTTTCATCATCCTCTGCATTTGAAGAGCTTATGAAGATCTTTCTTTATTTGTTTTTTATACTTGTAGGAAATGTTGTAAGTAATCCCTTATGTCGTCCCATTGGGGGAAGATTGTTGGAATCGCTCCTAATACGTAAATGGAACGACATTTACGGGATTACATTATCTATCTTATTTAGCCAAACACAAGGACTAGTTATGTCATAGTTTAATAGTTATGTATGTGCTTGGCTATATATACCCCTCTATACTTCCATGGAGGGGTGAGTTTTCTTAGTGTAATTTCATCTTTCTTATCAATAAAATACCTAGTTCTCTCCCTTCTCTCTAGTCTCTCTCTCTCTAACATGATGAAGATGTTCTTCCATCATCCCCGACCTCCCGATTCACCATATCATCCATTAAAACGATCCTAACATTTAGTCCGAGGAGTGTCAGTTGAACCAAAAATGTGACCACCATTTTAAAGAACAACCAAATCAACATCTAAATCTGTGAAGAAACCAACAGACTCTTGGTTATCCCGGGCTAAAACAAGGATTGTTAAGGCTGCCAAGCAAGTACGGAAGAAGGATGTTACCAACAAAAGTGAATCAACTTGTCGATGTAATCAACCTTCTTCAAGACGGGATAAATGAATTGTTGACGAAGGGAACAAATCCGTAAGTTTATCGCTGGAGATTTCAAAAGGAATTGGAAAAGACAAAGAAGAGAATATACTCACAAGTTTCTTCTCGACATCGTCCCGGTGTGACTCGAGAAGTATTCTCCGCACAACTTACTCCAAACATCGTTGCATTGGTTAAAAGTATTATGAGCAAAGAATCGACCTTTCGAAACCGAAAGTTAATCGCTAAATTGGTGATGCAAATGTCAAAAGAGTCGGATCCTTCACTTGGATGAAGCTAAGTTTTTGAGACTCTATTAGACTATCAACTCAAGTCTTCATGCAAAGAATCAAGAACTCAACCAAAACGACCTAGAGACGACGATGATAAGGACAAAGACTCGCACCTAAACGCCTCAAGAAGTCGGTGAATCTTCATCAATGCCACCTCCACCCAAACGGACTCAAAGACAACAAAGGTCACCTCCTCGCTCTTCTACCGATAAACCTCGTGATTCTTCCGAATTACCACCCGAGACTCGTAAAACCGGTGATCACTTTGAGTATACGGGTGGTGACGATGAGGAAGTCCGTGAGCCCCTACAACAACCCACCTCTCCCAAACAAGTTCGTAAACCGTAATCCTCATCTAGGTCTAAACAAAAGAAGAAGAAGGCGCCCATGGTTGACGTCGATCATGGCTAGATGACGATAAAATGAGGAATTTGAATAGTTCTCACACTTGTTAACTCAACTCCCTACCTGTTCAAGGTCAAGATCCGTAGACGGTAATACATTGGAGCATGCTAAGATATCGCAAGAAAAATTCGTAAAGAAGATGACGAAATCGAGTTGAGGCGAATTAAGAATGAAGCTTTTCAACTGTTAAAAGATAGCTCGGAAAGTGCTATCGAGGTCGAATATCACCTTGAAAACATTGCTCGAGCTATGTCTAACAACATGGATTGGCTCAACCCGAAGCAAACATCGACTTCACCAAACGGATAACCCTCCATATTACAATCGATCGTCTAAAACTCTACAAACAATTGGCCAACCAGATGAACCTAGGATTCCATTCAGATATTTCTTCAACAAAGACTTGGAATTTCTTCTACACGGTGGCGATGACTCAAGGAAATACGCTACATCTTTGACACTTCAATTCCCAAAGACCATATACTCAAACCGCATAGCTATCGAGGAAAGAGCTAATCACTTGTTCTCCAACAAAGTGGAAGCATACGACCGAGATGCAATGTACGGATTCATCATTGGCCGAACGTCAAGAATCTACTACGTGTCGCGTGTTCGAAGTCTCAACATGCAAAGTTTCAAGATTAAGGATATCGCTGCCATCAAACACTTTGATCTTTCGACCAAATGGGACTACACTTTTCTCAAGAAGATTGTGGTCAAAAGGCAAGATGAACGGATTATGCATTCTCTCAAGTCGACTTTGAGAATTTGTCTATCAACGACATTGAAGACATGTACCTTGCCAAAGTCTTGGGTCGCATGAGGCAATTTTCAATCAAGTACAACGTGAATTCATCAAGTCACCGCTCATCTTCATCGACGCATAGTCATCAAAGAACGTGTAGAAGATCTCCACCTGCGCTGAATCATATCGCACCGTGTTAACTTCACTCCACCTCGCCTTGATCTTCCGACATCAACCACTCTCACAATATACACTCATCGAGAAACCATTTGGCGTCGTTTACCGCAGTGAACTTCAATGAAATTGCTTAATGGCGTGTAGTGATCTTCACAAGTTTGGGGATCACACTTTGAAGATGGTTAGGACGGATTGGCTTATAGGTTAAAGGATATACGTCAAAAGATTGGGTCTCCTAAGCGATGGAATTCTCGTGATCGAAGGGATGTGTGGAGGATCATCAAAATGATTGATGAAAGGTTGTATAGAATGGATCGATTCGTAACATTGGAAAGTTTTGTTGGTGGTCGACCAGATTAACATCACCGCTATCAACGCCTGCTCGCACTCCTAGCAACATCATCGACTTCTGGTACCCTTGAACCGCTTCTTTCATTATAAATTTGGATGTGTGATTATATATGTCTATGGCTTGTGCACACATAACATGTACAACCCGTAATTGTCAAGAAAGGACCCTATGGTACGCTTGATGCCACAATCCTTATAAAAGGAGCGAAAGCTTACTTTTTGAGTAAAACCTATCAAACCTTTCATTTTCAAGGTTTTGCTCAAAAGGACAAGTACTTCCTCAGATGATTTTCAAAACCTCAACCGCTTATATCACTAGTTGAGGGGAGTACTTGAGTTTTAAACTTTGTTCACAAATTGTTCATAGTGGTCATCTTCCGCAACACTCGAAATGGTCATGTTTATTCTCAACTTTTCAAAATAACCTTTATATGCCATTTTGAGGGAGAGAATTATGTGATAAGAAATATGTTGTGTAAATGCAAATGAATCTTTGTGTAATAGACTTAACCAACGAATTGACGGTACTAATCATTAGTAACTCGAAAAGACTTGTCCGGACGGTAATAATTTCAAGCTAGTTCGCTAGTAATGTAAACGTGTCTTGCAAAGGACTTGTCCAAGTAGAAAGTACCATTCGAGAAACTCTTGGTAGACATGAACTCGACGGGTTTGACAACCTTTCGAGGTTTGTCTACACCTTCAAGGTAGTTACTAGAGCTAGTTGTCACCTAAAACCGACAATGTAACTCTTTAACTATACGTAATCGTGTCTCATGGGGAATGTCTATCTTGAGTTGATCAATTCATAAAGTGCGCTCTTTCCTCACGTGCGATTTCCATAAAAACTCTTAAGCACATGTGAGAGGAGTATTTATGAAAATCTAAAACTCTTGAAGTGTTCAAACATGTTTTCATTCACAAACACTTTGAGAGATTTTCATGAAAAATGGTTTTATGGCAATGGAGTTATAAGGTGACTAAGGTTAGAATAACTGTCCTATGATCCGCCAGAGTCGGAGGGATCTACCCAAGGACATCACAAATAGTTAGTACTTAGAAGTCCTTAGGTACGATTATAAAAAGGAGAAAATGAGAATCGGAGAAAGAAGGAGTTGAAGAATTAAAAGAAATGCAAAGAAAAGGGTGAAAAGAAATAGCCCTCCAAATTATTCAACTTAGGGCATACACCGGGTTCAATTCATATGCTCTCGGTTATCACTTAGTGACGCCGGTATTGAAGATTAAAAGTCGTCATGGACCCAAAGGACGCATGCACTATACCTTCTTAGCCACCAAGTTTCTCTCAAAAGAAGCTTGTTTCATTCTCACATGGAACCCTACGTAAACTATTGGCTTTCTCTTGAGATCGCCGGTATTGAAGAAGGAGACCCTCTCCTAGTCCCCGCCAGAAAACCAAAACGCACTATTGAGTCTAGAGCCACGAGATTCATCAAAAGATCTCTTAGGTACACTTAATATTTCATCACCGATGTTCAACAATAAGAACATCGGTGAGTACGCTATCGAGTCCTTCACAAATCTTAGCAATCTGTCAAGAACATTTATGAGAGGTTCACAACCGTGATCCTCGGTGATTGAATGGAAACTCCCGCCGTGGTCAACATCAAACACCACGGCGGCAGTCACTGGTAACTCCCGTGGATTATGCTTAGTGTGTCTCAAACGGTCTACGATCGTGAGGTGATGCTTGATGTACCTCAATGACTCATCTCGAATCAGATGTACTTCAGACATCGCGTTATCTCACTTGTGGGCCTCCGGTTCAGAACGGCCTTTGTGAGAATTAGAGTTGTGTTTTCACACTATGCTGTTAACACTCTCGAAGTTTAAACTTGTAAGTGCCGGAATCCGCTTATTACTAACCATTTTCATGTTTTCTTCTTATGGAAGCTCTGGAGTGGGATGATCGTGCAAATTCTTTTCATGTACACGCCAACATCATCACTAATGAAAGTTCTATCATAAAGCAACACAAAAGTCAGAATGATTCTTCATCAAATTAAAGAATCTACAAAGTTAAAGACTTAAAGAACTTCATCAGTACTATTATCCAACGTTAAAGAGCGTGTGAGCATGTTGAAGAATGACGTGAGACATTGCGGCAATGAAGCGCACTGAGGCGCACTTGATGCGCACAACAACATACTATCACTTTCATCACAAAGAACAATGATCAAAGAACAAAGTTAAAGATGACGTCAAAGCATAACTGTTCAAAGAAAACTATCTCTCTACACTGGGGATATTGTTCGAATCAAGGCAATTCTTCTCACAAGAAAGAAGAATGTCAGAAGATGTCAAAGCTTCTATTACATCAACGCCTTCACCGTTTTTCATCACCAACACTTGAGGGGAGATTGTTGGAATCACTCCTAAACCTTAATTCAATTGTTAGTTACTCATATGTAATAGGTAGCTTATTATGGCCTTTATGTTTGTTTAAGGTCAAGCTTATGTAGAAAGCCCATAAGCTTAGGCCCATGTCCACTAAGGAAAGGATGGGAACTAGGAGTGTTGCCCTAGCTTCCCTCCTATAAATACTCTTGTATAACCCTCACTTGAGGGGTGGTTGTTCAATTTATTCCTTTCACTCACTCTCTATGCATAACCGGTTCAATTACTTTGTGTGTGTGTGCTTGGTTTATTGTTCAATCGCCTTTATCTCTTAAGCTTATGTTGTAAAACTAGTGACCTAACAGTCTGACGTATGTAGACGCATCACAATGATGAACCCGCTCTGATACCAAGAGTGTGTAGGTGGTCATTGCTTCCTTTTTGAATCAAGAAGACAATATTAAGGCTTCAAGATTCTTTAGAGAATCTCGGGTAGGTGTTTGATGTGGTATCATTTGGCGTTTGTCATTTAAACGAATCAAAGAAGGAATGAACCGATGTGGTTTGTTTCTTCTTTATATATTCGTATATTACCAAAGTCAAAGATCAATGATGAGAAATCTTTCGTATGTTTGATATATATGAACATTGTGAGAAACACGAAAGATAAACAGAGATTTTTATTTTTTATTTTTTTTTATTTTTTTTTTAATTTCAGTTTTGAGTAGGGATCAATGATGATTTGTTCTTTCGTTTGTTTTAAGAATTGTAACAATCTTCAACAAAACTTGTGAATCACGAAGGAATGGTTCTGAGATCAATTGTCTTTAATTCAGATCTATGATGGTTATTAGATCATGAGTGTTGTGGAGAGACAGTTAGGAGTTGTAGTAGGATTGGTTATTTTGGACATGGTTTGGCTGTGGATGTATGGTAGTGGTCATTTTATGTTCTTCATCTTATTCTTCTGGTCTTATGCGTAAAGCAGATAGTTACGCGTAATCATTACTTACTCGTAAGTTTGGTCATAGGCGTAAACATAGATTATGAGTAACACCTTACGCGTAAGGCTTATGCTTATGCGTAAAAACCTTACGCGTAACAGTTCTTACGCATAACTTCACAGTTATGCGTAAATATCTCTGAAGATGGCTCCTTAGGCGTAGAACTAGGGTATTGACCATCTTTGACTTTTTCCGACCATGTTTTCCGGCCAAAGAATCTGTCCAGATTCAAGAAACCCAGAAAAAGATGACAAAAAAGTTGCATTAGATGAACCTTTTTGACTATTAAAGACTATTCATACTTGACCACAAGTTTTTTCACGAATATTGATGCAAAATAAGTCACGATATTTAGATGCACATAAACTGTTACCAAGACATGAAACTGTATATCACAAATTTGACTATTTTAACCAAAAAGATACACTAACTAGTATAAAAAAAACTGTTAACCAAAAATATGTGAAAGGTTAAGATAAAAAACAGATTTTTTAAACAAGATATTGACAAGAAAACATCACAAAATCAACCATAACAAAAACCGACCGGGCTCTTGATACCAATGTTAGGATCGTTTTAATGGATGATATGGTGAATCGGGAGGTCGGGGATGATGGAAGAACATCTTCATCATGTTAGAGAGAGAGAGACTAGAAAGAAGGGAGAGAACTAGGTGTTTTATTGATAAGAAAGATGAAATTACACTAAGAAAACTCACCTCTCCATGGAAGTATAGAGGGGTATATATAGCCAAGCACATACATAACTATTAAACTATGACATAACTAGTCCTTGTGTTTGGCTAAATAAGATAGATAATGTAATCCCGTAAATGTCGTTCCATTTACGTATTAGGAGCGATTCCAACATTAAGTGATGTTGTGACATTTGGACCGACATGCTCTCATTCTGGATCATGATATATTCTCATCAGAGTAGCGGAAGCTTTCGTTGATTTATGATATTGGCAGTAACGTAGTAGAAGCATGGAGTGAAAATATCAGAGTCGTTGATGCACTTATCATGATTTCTTTAGAGATGAATGGGTAGTGTGAGCATGCGGCTATGGATTGACGGCTTCATTCTCGATCAACAAACGCCGGGGCGACACGCATACAACAGTTTGCAATAAAGTGCACGAAATTGTCTTTAATCACTTTTGTTGAATTGAGGTACACGCCCACGGTTCCCGCTGATCAAGACAAGTATCGCCTGTGATCAAGTATAATTCAAGAATTTCCTTGACGGGTTTCAGAGTTGCTCTAGTCGTTCTCAAACCGAACATCTCAAAGAAGACAACAGAGTGAGTGAACCAAATAATTGAGATTCACCGATTGATGAAAATGATTTGAAAAGCAATCGTGTATCGCTCAATAAAGTGTTTTTGCAATACAACAAAGGTTTTAAGGAAAATCAATTATCAATCATGAACACCTTTAAATTTTGAAACATTAATACACGATCGATGTGCTAAAGAAAAGATTTTTAAGCACAACGACCGATTTTTCAAAGGTATTCGTCAATCCATAACTCGAACTGTGAATGATTCATAATTATGAATCGCCCCATTGTTTCTGTTCAGTTGTCACATGGTTGATATATTGGATAGATCTCACATGCCACCCACCAGGAGCTTGTTTGATCTTGGGTCCAGAAGGCTTTCCATCTTCATTGTGAATATGTTTGCATATCACTCAGATGTTCTGGCAATACCACAAGGATATTGCGTAGGACTCTTAATATAAAATCTCTCTTTCCACATTGTGTGAAACAAAGAGTCTTCATTGATAGTGTCCTAAAGAGATTAATTATGATGATCTCGTGGCTCTAGACTCAATTGTGCACATTTGATTTCCTATGTCGGAGACTAGGGAGAGGGTTTCCTTCTTGAATATCAACAATCTCTAGGAGAAAGTCTATAGGTTATGTAGGTTCCCCCTGAGAATGAAACAAGCCCTTTTAAGAGGAACTTGAATAGCTTGGGAAGTTGTAGTGCAGTGCATCACTGGGTTCATGATGTCTTGTCTTCAATACCAGTGTTACCTTAGTATACACCAATAGCATATGTATTGAACCCGGTTTCTGCCTTAAGGTTGAATTATTGGAGGGCTATTTCTTTTCACCCTTTTCACATTCCAATTCATTTTCATTCTTCAACCCCTTCAATGCTTACCGAGACTTCGTAACTAGAACCTTGTTGGGTTTATTCCAGTAATAGCTCTGTCTCAGTCCGTACTCTTCCCATTTCTCATTTTCTCCTTTTTTCATCATACCTAAGGATTTTTACACTATCTAGTGGATTGTCCCTAGGTAGATCCCTCCGGCTATGGCGGATCGTGGGAACGAATACCTAACTTAACCATCCTTATATCACCATACATAAAGTAAATTTGGTCGGTCTATTTGGTATTGTTCATCTGCCGTTGAGACCAATTGAAAACCATTTGAAAAATTAATCCAGATACTTGTGATGTATTATCAAAGCATTTTGTACCTAAATTGTTTTTGATATTTTTAGAAAAAGAGATCTCCCCCTCAACATGTGCATCGTGTATTTGAAATCGTTTTGGCACACGGAGGCAAGAGGAAGAATTAACTTCTTTGATTACCATTTTCTAAAAGATATCGACATCACTTCCCGATCAAATCAAGTAGATAAAGCATATTGGGGAAGGATGAGGTTTTCATAAGTTTGCTCCCCTCAATATGTGCCTCGAGGTTTGAAAGAGTTTTGCACATATTAGAAGGAACCTGCACTTAGAGACAAATCAATCGTTTCAATTCTTTGTGGTTTTAAAAGGATGCTCCCCCTCAACATGTGCATGGAAAATCTAAAATCGTTTGGCACATGTGGGGAGGAAAGCTTGCTAAACACTTGTGAAACCATTTATCGAATCATCAGTTTAAATCCAATTTAAATCACAAATTCTCCTCCGATCACAAAATTTCAAATCATTTGAGATTTGTTATCTCTATAGATTTAAATTGTTTTTGAAAGCTTTTAAGGAGAATTATGACTTGATTATGAAAACTTTTAACCGATAAGTATCACTTATGAGACTTTAAACTCCAATAACATGCATGAATATCTTTTGAAAACATGACAAATAACCTTTTGATTTAATTTAAATTATTCTCCCCCTCAATCAATGACATAAGTTGTTGATTGAGAGATCGAGATTTTGACCGATGTCAAGTCCAAGTGAATTTCAAAAATTTAGTCCGAGTTATTTTTTTTAACAATTTTTTCATTAGATAGCAAATATTTTTCAGAAGAATTTATAGAAGGAAAAATATTTGTGAAAGAAACATTTGTCCTTTTGGTGACAAACATTTGTTTTTAGAATCAGAGCATGAGATTTGAAACATACCTTAAAGCATGGCCCTGTTCTATCATTAAAAACGGGTTATAGACTGAAATGACTATAAACCTTTGATTCATTTTCTCTATTTTTTTTTTTTTTTGAACATTCGAACAATATCTAAAGACCTGTGTCATTCTTTGAATGACAGCACAAAGACCGTAGATATTATCGAATCGAGAAAGGAATGATAAAATGACAATATTTTTTGAAATTTTTTAAAGATTTTCAAATTTTTATGGATTTTTTAAAGTTTTATATTTTTCTATTTGCTTTTTGAAGGTTTTGTAATTTTGTATTTTGTTTTTCGAATAAATATATATACAAGAGATGGATGAAGAAAGACCTTTTACTCCTCTTCTTCCTCTTGAAGACGTTTAAGTATTTCCGGTTGTAGACTCTTTAGACCAAGTCGTGGAAGAATAAACTCAAAACGTTCTCTAGGAAGAGCTTTGGTGAAGATGTCTGCTAACTGGTATTCAGTCCTTACAAAATAGAGTTCCACCACACCGTTTTCTACTTGCTCCCTGATGAAATGATGTCGAATGTCGATGTGCTTTGCTCTTGAGTATTGAATGTTGTTCCATGAGAGAGCAATAGCACTTTTATTATCACAGTAAAGAGGAATTTTGTTGAATTCAAAGCCATAGTCAGATAATTGGGATCTCATCCATAGGATTTGAGCACAACAGGATGACATGGCTATGTATTCAGCCTCGTAGAGGAAATAGAAGTACTCATTTATTTCTTTGAAGACCACTCACAAGCTTATCACCCAAAAACCGAGCACCTCGGACTTACTTTGGCGTGCATCTTGACATCCCGCATGATCGGCATCTGCATAGGTCGTTAGTGACATACCGGTGTCCTTGGTACCAAAGTCCCATATTGATGGTTCCTTGAGATACCGAAGACCCGCTTAACCGCTTCAAGGTGCTTTTGGTAGGCTTAGCACGATATCTAGCACACATGCAAACAACGAATGAATGTCGGGTCTCTTGGTCGTGAGGTACATCGTGATCCAATCATACTACGATATTTTGTTTGGTCTACCATGATCCCCGAGTGGTCCTCTTCCGCTTTAATACGCTCTATCATGGGAGTGTCAACAGGGTCACAAGAATCAAATCTAAATTTCTTTAAAATCTCATTTGCATATTTAGATTGATTAATAAAAATGCCTCCGGGACTTTGTGAAATTTGTAATCCCAAGAAAAATGACATTTGTCCCATCATTGACATTTGAAATTTAGAACCCTTTCATTGGCAAAATGGTCACATTCATTGGGGTCAGTCGAGGCAAAAATAATATCATCAACATATATTTGAACGTGAATTAACAATGTCGGATCAACAACTCCTTTGAACGTGAAATAATATCATCAGCAAAAATAATATCATCATCATATAAAAGAAACTTTGATAGCGTATCATACCATGCCCTTGGAGCTTACTTCAAACCGTAAAGAGCCTTCTTCAAATGATAGACGTGAGTAGGATGCTCGGATTCACAAAGCCTTGGGTTGGGCGACGATACGACTTCTTTAAGATCTCCGTTAAGAAAAGTCGTCTTTACATCCATCCGATAGACTACCATGTTCTTAGTTGCAGATTAGCCAAGAAGATTCGATTGCCTCGATACGAGCAAGCTGGAGCAAATGATTCTTCAAAGTCAATACCCTCCTCTTGACGGTATCCTTTTGCAACCAATCGAGCCTTGTTCTTTAAAACATCACCATGCTCATCAAGTTTTACTTTGAAGATCCACTTTAGAGCAATGATCATTGCATAATCTGGAGCAGGTACTAATTCCCATACATCTAGTCGATCAAACTTATGAATTTCTTCTTGCATGGCATTGAACTAGTTGTCTTCATTCATGGCGGTTTTAACATCTTTTGGTTCGACCTTAGAGAGTACGGAGTTGAAGAAGCACCATAAGGAATCGGTTGCAAGTTGTTTCCGCGTGGATACTGGACGAGAGGGGTTTCCAATGATGTTGTCCAATGGATGATCATGTGTCAATTTTCTAAGGTGTTCATGTTGTTGTTGTTAAGGAACTGAAGTAGCAGAGTCGATATCTCCTGATGAAGATGGTTCTGATGATGATTCAGGAGCAAATATGTTCTCAAAGGGGGCATCTTCAGGAGAAGCAAAGGGATTAATTTCATCATGGGTGCCAGAAACAATTCCATGATGTACACTCGATGATTGATAATTTGTTGATGAGACAGAGTGATCAGCATCAGGCGCTTCTTGACTTAATGACATTGAAACCAAGGGTTAACTTCATTGACGAGGATAGAAGCAACCTCTATTGATGGAATTGACATATCATTAGCACTTGGCTCATAGTGTTCATCAAACATTGGATCAAATAATTTCTTCAAGTCATCTTGAAGGAGGTACATAAGGAGTTCTTTGGTGAGGATTAGAAACAAGGGTAGAACCGATAGGACTACTTGATGAAGGTTGAAATGCGAGTCCAGAACTGGATTGTCCAGGAGCCATTTGCCCGGACAGCTCATCGAACGTGACGTGAATAGTTTCCATGGTATCTCGAGTTCTTTTGTTGTAAATTCGGTAACCCTTCTTATTTGATGCATAACCTACGAAAACTCCAATGTCAGCCTTAGCTCTTAATTTACCTAAATCTTGACTGTCATTTGTTGGATAGCACAAAGCACCAAACACACGAAGATAGGATAGATCAGGTTTTCTTTTATGGACAAGTTCATATGGAGGTTTTCCATGATAGGTGTGAATAAGGGAACGATTTTGGGTGTAGCAAGCAGTGGCAATGGCTTCAGCCCATAGAAACATTGGAACCTTTGAATAAATTAGCATTGTTCTTGCGGCTTCCACAAGAGTTAGATTTCGTCTTTCAACTACACCGTTCTGTTGAGGAGTTCGTGGAACACTTCTTTGATGACTGATTCCAACACTTTCATAAAACTGAATTAAGTCTTTGTTAACAAACTCGTGCCATTATCTGCTCGAACAATTCTAACAAGATTGTTGAGTCAAACCTGAAGTCGTTTGATAAGTTTGATGATGACATCTGGAGTTTCATCCTTTGTCCTTAAGAACTTTACCCAAGTAAATCGAGAGTAGTCATCAACAACTACTAGAATGTATTTCTTCCCATTTATCGTTTGCACTCTCATTGGTCCGCACAGATCCATATGAAGGGTATGAAGAACTTCCATTATTGAGTTTGTGGGTTTTGGTTTGTGGGCATATTTCATGCTTTTTCCCAATTGGCAAGCTGAACAAAGATGATCTTTTTCATATTTTAATCTGGGTAATCCTCTGACAAGATCCTTTCTAGAAAGATTATTAATGGTGCCAAAGTTCAAGTGATTGAGCCGACGATGCCATAACCATGACTTTGTTTTTGAAGCCTTTGACAACAAGCAGATTGGAGAGGACTTCATCATGTCTTCGATAAAGATGCTGTATAGATTTGAACCACGAGTTCCTCTTAGCAATTCCACACCATCGAGTTCTCTAACGAAACAAGTATGTTTTCTAAAAGCCACTTCTAGATCGGAATCACAGAATTGACCAACAGAGAACAAGTTATGACCAAGACCTTCCACATAATATAACATGGAGATTACACTTTTACCAACAACATAATCTTCATAACCCATAATTGCACCAAAATGGTCGTTCCCGAATCTAACAGTCCCGATGAATTTACTCATGAAGTTCAAGAGCATGGCGATCTCCAAATATATGCTTGAAACAACTGAGTCCGGTACCACATAACGATTTGAACGATCTACAGCTTGAACACGCACAAGAATGGATAACTAGATAATTGGGATCCCATGCAAGAATGGGATCCATTTGGTTAGTAATGATGATTGGAACACCCACATCGAAGTAGAAACAATAGAATCATCGAAATAGATGTAGTGCTAGTGTCCGTGATTTGACCTATTCAAAGTGTGTTCACTTTTAGGGAATAGTTCTACCAAGAGGCATCTATTTTCTAGTGGGCATTGACTTAGAAAATTTAGGGCACAACTCATTAATCTTACGGCCAAGAGGTATCCATTGATAACCTATATTACTAAATTTCCTTCTTGTAGGTTTCCACTGCTTTTCTAACTTTCTTCGCCTTTGCCTTTTAGCCTTCTTCGCTTGTTTTTTAACATTACAGCTTTAATCGGGCATTTGACAAAGATTAGACAAATCATTCACACCACATTCATGATTAGTAATGTAAATCAAGCGATCATCATTACATGGTTTGCGGATAGTAGCGTAATTATAATTAATTACAAGACGCTTATAGCTAATACTAGAATCAACACGATTCGTTTTATTCAACTCAAACTTAATATTCCTAGGGTGATCTTCTACTCTCTTCCAATGCACATTCCTAGCTTGCGGGGTCCTATCTTGCTTGGTATTGCTTGGAGGCTTTGACCCGCTTGCTTTTATGTCACTGATTACTCCTATAGAAGGAATTATGGGAACATTAGTTGGTTGATCTACTTTTTGCATTCCTGAACTAGACGTGCAGGGATCTGAACTACTTGAAGGTACATTAGAGTTCACTTTCTTAATACTGGGCATAGAATGGTTTATATGTTTGGCACTAGGCATAGAACAAGGCATAACAGCTTTACCTTTCGCACCTAAGGATTTATGACATGTTGCTATTAAACATTCTAGCAGCTCCTGAGATCGTTTGGCTTTATTGCACGTAAACCTAATTTCTCTATCAAAAGGCTTATTTATGAAATCCTCTTCCACAATCTCACGGAGACATTCTAGACTATCCTTAAGGTGAGCAAAATAGTTATGAAACACAAGTTCATTATTCCTAATATGAGGAGGAATGTATTTAACAGTCATAGTATATTTGCAGTCTGAGGATGACCTTGATGCAAAATTCTCATTAAAGACAAGTGGCAGTTTCCCTTTTTCATGTCTCATCAGATTCTCAATTTCCTTTTGTAAAGACGTTATTTTTTTCGTTGTTCTTGTCACGAGTGACTTTATTTGAATCATATAACTCTTTAAAGTGTCGTTTAACTTTTTCATTTTCTTCAAGAAAACCCTCGCTTTCCTTTTGTAAAACATTAACCAAGTTTTGAAGATGAAAATCGAGAATCTTGAGAATCTAAAGGAGGAGGCATTTGGGAGCTACCACATTGTTCTTTTCACCCTTTAATTGTGAAATTTGGGCTTTCAATTTTCTCGGTCGTGTTACAATGAGCTTGAATCATTCACACGTTTGTTTATCCGAAAACGCACTAAACTCGGAACATCCGAGGATGTCTTGATATTTGAGGTTTTGACATTTTCTTTAAGATGTTGATATTTTAGTTGCAAATCAAAATTTTCAACTTCTAGTTTAGAAAGATGTTTTACCAAATTATCGTGATCATCCCGATCAATTTTCTCATTTAGTTCTTAGTTTTTGTTTTCAAGCTCAATGACACGATCATGGGAAACTTTCAATGTAATAGATAATTCATGAAATCGAGAAGCGATAATAGAGTGCTTAGTAATGATATAAAACACATCTTGAGCAACACAACTCGAAATCAAATTCTCATTTAAGATATGCAAGTTCTTCCTTTCAACTTCATTATATTTGAGTTTCGTTCATAATCATTGACCTCAACTATCATTGCATCAAATTCCTTTTCCATTTCTTTAATATCTGAATTTATTCCTTTTGAAGATTCTCAAATTGACCTTTTAATTGTTTAAAGAAAGGCACGACCTCGCTTAAATAACATTCTTTAGTTTGCTCAAACCCCTTTCCCTTGATTATCCCTCAGAGGTGTGATTCTCTTCTTACATGTCTTCTCAAAATCAACGAATAGTTGATAAACAACATACAAGCTGATTAAGGTTTTGCTAATAGTGGCAATCGATCTAGGAACTAGATGCATTGGTGTATTGGAGGATACACGTGAGTTGCGGGCATTTTCCTAAGGGAGTGTTTGTTTCAACAAGTACATTAACTTTTAGCTTATCCATATCTTTCTTCCAAAAGATCTGTTCTGGGGTTAATTGAGTTTGAGGCTTAAACATTAGGGGTGTTCAAAAAATCTGAGAAACCGATGAAGTCAGCCGATCCGCTAAATCCGAAACCGCAAAAAACCGATAACCGAAGAAAACGAAACTGAGAAAACCCGAAACCGGAAAAACCGGCTTATGACGGTTCGGTTTCGGTTTTTAATTTTAGTTATCCGCGGTTACCCGAACCGAACCGTGATTAATATACATGTAGGTTTCAATAAACCATTTATAAAAATGTACAAGTATCAACTATATTATTGCACTACTTTTATCATATAACACATTTTTACTTATCTAATGTGATTATTTACTAAAGTCCATGGATTATATATGATTAAAGTGATCGTAGCCTATAAACATCAAATAAATAGTATTAGTTATTTTGTTACATATGATAATTTGAATGTTTTTACTGCGGCATGACAACATTATTATGACTCTAATATCTTCATTGTTATTTAATTTTATTACAATGACATATTGCATTCTAATTTATGTTATTGTTCATCCAATTCGATTCGATTAATTTTTTAAAATGGTTAACCGTTACCCGAACCACGGGTAACCGCTCATTTCGGGTACTCGCATGTTCGGTTACCCGCCTAGTACGGTTCGGTTTCGGATAGTAAAATGAACTACCCGCTCCGCAATGGATAGTTAAAATATCTAACCGAACCGAGCCGAACCGCCCCGTGAACACCCCTATTAAACATGTTCAGGGAGATCCAATTTTCCTTAGTGTAATCGTGGGGTTTGATAGTTATGTTATTCTTTTTACACGCAGGATCGTTAAGCTTCTTATCCATTTTCTCCCTAGATGCATCATCTAGTTTTCTATCCTCTTCCTTGCACTCAACAAGAACTAGGTTTCGCCTAGGCTTAAGGATTTCATTACCATCATAGATCACATTTTGAGCGACTTTTGCTATCTTACCATACTCGGATTAGGTTTCTCTACAATGGGAATACTATGCTTATGGTCGAGAACTCTATGCTTAGTGATCATGTGAGCGATCGAATGGTATTCCTTGTCGCACAACTTATTTTCAAGCTTGTTTTCAAAGTTTTTAGATTAGAAAAATCATTCAAAAGTTTTGATTCCTTAGCATGAATTCTTGTTTAAGCACTTTAACATTATCTTGCGACTCATGCTTTTGCTTATGAGCTTTAGAAAGCTTTTCTTGTAAGGATTTTAACTCTTGTTTTAACACTTCTTCTCTAAAATTACTTTTTCTAATAATTGTACGCATTTGGTCATCCATTTCCTCACGGGTAGTTAACTCAAACTTAGCACGTTGTTCATAAATAGCAACTTGTTCTTTATAGGCATTCGCCTTCGAGATAACGAGAATCATCGAGGGCACAGCGGTGTATTCATCAAAGACATAGTCATCATTGACTACGGAAGATGCATTACATGGTACTCTCTCACTTTCACTTTGATTCACATATTGTTCATATGGGACAATATTGCTATTACCCTCATCATCAATATCTGATTCATAAGTTTCAAGAGATTGTACTTTATTATTCATCTTTTGCTCATCAACTTCATCATATAGTTTTAATACCTCTGAAATGATTGAATATTTGGATGGACTGACCTGTTGTGGTGAAGAGACCTTTAGAGAGACCATAGGTGAGATGCTAGCCATGAAGATTGTTTGATCAGTAGGTTCATCATCGACATCAGAGTCAAATGCATCACAGTCAGCTACTTGAAAGGCATTTTGATGATTGTGACCTATTTCACGAGTTGGTGTTCATCAACATCAACATCATAGGTTTTGGCATTTCCTCGAAGAAACAACAACTCCTCTTCATCCAAAGTCGCTCCATTATCCCGAGCTTGCACAAGAAGCATATTGTCTCAAGTATTCGCATTCTATGGACGTTTTGGAGATGTGCGGTTTCTCGCAATATGTCCCTCACCACCACGCTTGTAGCATTTGATTGGCTTTGCTTGTCCTTGATTTGGATTCCTTCCACGATTACGATTTGCCACATATCCTCTACCAACTCCACCTCTTCCCTGCTCATACGCCTTTCTTGAACCGGTTGCACCATAACCTTCCGCCTCGACGGAGCTTGATTGTGTGGATTGGATGCTGCTCGAGGTTATTGTTGGTGTATGGGAGAGAGTTCATGTTTTGACTAACCATGAGAGACAGTTGATTGATGAAGTTATCCATGAATATGTTTGTGTCGGGAGGCTTATATGTTTGGATCGTGGATGAGCTTGTAATTACCATTACCCATGGGTATGACTTGAGAAGCTTTGGTGGTAATTCCAACATTGGTGTAAAAGTCAGAGTCATTTGACTAACTAGTTTCTCCTCGCTAGATTTGAACTGTTCAAGAATCCTTCGTTCAAACGTAGCATGTCTCTCATTCTAAAGAATAAAGGCATACAGTTGCTCATTGTTGGTGTTCTTCAATCCTTTGGTTAGCTTCACAGAGGTGACAAACTTGTGCCATTCGGGATTCATGTTGTTCACAAACTTTGAGTTCAGCTGAATATTTGGCATAGTCATGTTGATATTCCTCATATCATTCACAAGTTTGTGAAATCTCACATAATATTCATAGATACTCTCTTATGGTTTCATCTTGAAGTGCTCAAATTCATCATACAGATGTGATTCTCTGTCTTCCTTAGTTAATTCAGAACCCGAGAGACGCATCTTGACATTATCCCAAACAGCCTTGGCTTCAGTGTTGTGATTGATAAGCTTGTAGATATCTTTGGAAGACCTTGAAGTATAATGTTTGAATCTCGATATCAAGATCAAATCTCTTTTCTCCTTATCATCGAGCTCATCATACGCCTTTGGTCTCTCCAATCCAAAGATCATGGTTCCATCTGCAGTATCAATTATGTCTCTTGTAGTCTCAATCGATAGGGTCCTTCATCAATGGATTTGAGAATGTTGACCCCATTTTCCTTTCCAAGACAAGACAATCTGATTCGTTGAGCCCAAGAGTCGTAGTCGATTCTGTCAAGCATGGGTGGATGAGTATCCGAACCACCGCTGAACGTCCTCGGCCACAGAGAAATGATTGTAGGCACGTTGGTAGACATGTTTACAGATTTCACGGGATTTTATAACTCTATGATTAAACCGGGAAATAGATTCTTTCACGGGATTTTACTAAATCAGGAGAAAACCGTATTAGAAAAAAGTATTAACCAAGTCTCTATAATCCTTGAACCAAGTCGCTAAGCACCAAGTTGCTAAGTAGCAACTCGCTAAACCTCAAGTCACTGTGAATCAAGTCGCTAAGCACAAGTCCCTAAAACCCAAGTCGCTGAACACAAGTCGCTAACGAACCAAATCGCTAAGCATACAAGTCGCTAAAGAGCAACTCGCTAAGTAACCAAGTCGCTAAGATCAAGTCGCTGAGAACAATAAGTACAAGTCGCTAGAAATAATGAAAGCAAGTCGCTAACCCCACCAAGTTGCTAGCCGTAGTGGAGAATCCACTAACTTGTACTGTTTGTCGGCTTGTCTAAATAGACAAGTCGCTAAGCTCAAGTCGCTACGACTAACACTACAACTCGATAGAAATTACTGAAGCAAGTCGCTACGAAGAAATTCACAACGAGACTTAAGTCGCTACCTCGAAAAACTTCAAAAACACACTTTTCAATCCAAAACAAGCTCAACCACAGTGATTCAAGCTTCCCAAATCCAAACCCAAGCACTTACAATGATTCTAAACACAAAAGTACACTCAAAATGCAACCTTTAACACAAGAATTGATCCAATGATGCAAAACCACTAAACTTTTCAAACTCAAAACCATAAAAACCACTAGAAATCCAAGGATAAGTAAGAGATGATGATCAAACCATGGGTGTGATACCATTTGTAACATATTGGATTTCACATACACATCAAAACATGATCACAAGTAGGCGTATAACTTAAGGTTTTAGAGAGAGAAAGAGTTAGAGGTTTGGGAACTTAGTGAGAGAAAATGAAAGTATTATTATGAGCTCCAAATCTCTACCTTGGGAGGTAGAGAGTATTTATAGTCTTTCACAAATTGCCACCTACGGGTTGTGGATCAGGCATACAGTGGGTAAAGACCCGTCCGTCCTTCACGGTGTTACTTAACTAAATACTACTTAACTTTAAATAACTATGACTACTAGCTTTCTAACGATTACACATACTTGAGGTGACCGACACTTTAATACTTGGATTTACTAAATCCTAACACTCCTTTTAGAGGAATTGAGATTAGCGTTGGCAGAGGAAGAAAGGTTACAGTTGGAAGAAGAGAAGATGAATGTTGAGGCCAACATCTTAAGGCTGGAAGAGGCTAATAGGTTGCGGTTGGAAGAAGCTGACATGTTGAAGTTGGAGGAGGAGAAGAAGAAAAAACAACGCACATTTATGAATTCGTCACATTTTCAAAAGGCTTTAAGTCGGTTACCACCCGACAAGAGGATTCTCATGGAACTGTTTACCACAAAACAATCTGCAAGTTAAGCGTAAATTAAAAAACACGGTCCTAACATGAACGACCCAACTATTGCCGAGGAGCTTAACAGAGTGAAACGTTGGGTAGAGGTATTGTGATACTTTTACGAACTTGTCAATATACTTGGTTATCAATAATCTTGTTGTCAAACTAATAAATTGAAGCTGTTTTGTAGGATCTAAGTAGATGGTTTCATTCGTCGAAACTCTTTGGTCATCGATGAGATTGAAGAATTCTGTGTGATCCTGATAGACTACGGTGTAAATTTCCATGGTCGATGATTATATCAGACCGAAATTTTGGCTTCGATTAGTTTGCTTAGACCCTGCTAGAAAAGGTTGGCTAACTGAGGAGGTTAGTTTATATACGCATTGTTATTCACTTTTTCTTTTTTACCCTGTATATGATTTTCACCATTTCTTAAATTGGTATTTTATTTGCGGCAAATGCGCAACATATAGACCTATGGGTTGACTACATGTGGTACGTATGACCTCAAAATTCTAACTGGGTGATGGTTAGTAGTTACTTTGTTCAGATTCAATGGCTTGCCCATGTTTTATGCAGACGGGACCAGGTATCCCATGCCCTGGAATGATGTTGAACATGTAATACATTTACTTTTCATTTCCTGCTATTTTTACGGTTTACGGTCACTCAATAATCAGGTAGTTAATGAAAGGAGCTTTAAAAACGGCTTCTTTTAAAGTATGAACAAACTTGATATTTGCCCCTCAAATCATCAACTTTCCTTTACATATTAACAAAATTGATACTCACAAACTTTATCCACAGCTTTTGATCTATCAGCAGTTCTTCCATTCCCACTAGCCGTGGTTTCTTTTAAAAGATGCTATTTGATGCATAATTTGAATAATGCGTCCAACAGAACCAAAAAACCAAACAATCCTCCCCTAAATTTGATATTTACAATCAAAATCATCAAGTTTCTTCTTAGGCACAAAATACCTTTTTGGACGGTGCTTCCAAAGTTCTAGAATCAGATGCTCCATTTCAAGATCGAACCATAATCGGCGCTTTTTACACATCGCCATTCTCTTCTTTCTCCTTTGAAGCTTATCCTTGATCGCTAAAGGAGCTTCCAAATCGACAATATCTTTTACATCTGTTAACCCTTGGCCTCCCTTGTCGCTCCGAACCTCTTACCTTGTGCTGTAACATTCTGATTGTGTCATCCTGAGAAGAGGTTATTTGTTGTATGCCAGTGATCTTAGACTCCATTGTAGTACATTTATCCGTCAATTCCTGTATAAGTTTCATGGTATCGTCATGATAACCTAACTTGCAGTGTTTTCATAACACTAGCAGTTTTTACATGCAAGCTAGCAGTTGGAACAGCTTTGCAGTACAATCTTCCAACCAAGTCATTATTATTTTTTTACACAATCTTATTATTACTTTTTTATGTTATTTATTTATTTAATTTTTTTATTCATTTTTTTTTGTTTTTTTGTTTTTTTTTTGTTTTTTTTTTGACACTCGAAGGTCCAGCAGCAAAGCCCAAAAATCCTAGTGCTCATAAACATAGTAGTTATAACTTATAAGTGTAACCCAACCACAACAACATGATATCCACTATCAGGACTTAACAAAAAGAACAGGCAGTGGAATCATACACACTAGCTGTACTAAGATTTCCAATATCAGTACTACCTTTGTTGCAAACTTTTGAAAAAAACATCTTGAGACTTGAGACTAAGTATGCATGAAGTTTACAATCTAAAAGTAGTTGATTTAAAGCCTTGAATGACAAGTCGAGCCTTCAACGTAGTTCTAGAACATGCATCAGCTTCATACTCACCTTCAGTGGTGGAATTGGCCACAATTTTTTTCGTCTTACACTGCCATGAGATAAGGTTGCTTTCCAAAAACTGAGCCCCTCCAGTTGTAATCGTTCGATCCCAGCAGTATATTGATTACCCTAGCAGCAGTTATGGTAACACAAGCAGTAGTTAACAGTTGTATTCTTGTATTTACCTTTGACCACATTAATAAAACGTCACTTTTATTAATTTTATACGTTGACTAACTATATCCTAATACACGACCAATTTTCTTTTAGGTTTTTATTCCTCTCAACGAGACGGTTAAACACTGGTGTCTTGCCCAATTTAACATACCTACAAGAGTGGTAACATTCTATGATAGCGGCGACACGTGTGACTATGAGTCACGTGGATGGTATGTCCGTGTTAGGGAGTGCTTATAGGTATCTTCTTATTATAACCCAGTCATATTATTACGTGTTTGTTATACTTTGTGACCAGACACCATGCTTCTTATAACCAACATATATAATACAATTACGGACAACACATACATAAATAAACTTATAATTTGTTATACTTTGTGACCAGACACCAATACACCATGCTTGTGAGTAGTTGCCCATTATTTTTGTCTAGGTGCCCCATTACAAATTTATTGTTGGCCAAAGTTTCTTGGGTGTTGTGTTGTAGCAGTTTGACTTTGAGTTTTGTGCACACTAGTTCCCTTCAAGTACATGCCACTATGTACCACCATCATTTCCTTACATCTATTCACCATTAATAAACCGTCCTTCTTATTTTAAACCCCACTTTTTATTTACCACAACCAACAACATAGTTTCTCATAAACATTTGTTATACTTAATTGTCTATAGTAGTAACATCAAAGGAATACCACAACCAGCAACAGATTATCTAAAATATGTGTAGATTAACTAGAACCAACCAAAAATAAACTACATAAATCTGCTTGTTTCCATATTTTAACAATTTATTTTCCTGGTTTTAATTTACATTGTGTCCCGCACATATAATACGATATAGGAAATACATACTTAGCTACCAAGCTAGATTACTTTTAATTTAGAACTGCACATAAGGTTCATGATTTAGTTGGGCCACATATGATTTAGTTGCCCATCGTATGTATGTGCTTGCCCAAAAATATTAACTTGTTGGACACAAGTTTCATTGTGCATTTTTTGTGCAATAGTTAAACTTGAAAATTAATGGACTAGTTCCCTTCAAGTACATGCCACTATCTAGCACCATCAGTTCATTACGTCCTTTCCTCATTAATAACGTTTGTCCTACTTATGTGCATCCCCGATTTGGGTTTTTTACAAAATATCCATTCAATATTGAAGATAGCACAACCAAGTGCACACTTACTAAGACTTTATGATATAAAAGTCTGAGTTATATTATGGTAGTGTATTATTACATAAAATATAAAGTATATGTACACCAAATAATAGCATATGTGTGTTAGTTGATGTAACCAAAAACTAATCAACATAAACCTGTTTAATGGCGTGTATTTACACAACATACTCAAGTAATAATTTTCCTAACCCAAGGGGCGTAAAATTTTGTTGCATTTGGAACTAAACAAAAGGCTAACTGGTTTAGTTGCCCCCAAATTGAAACTAGTTGCCCAAAATGGTTATCTTGTGGCCAGGAATCGGTTGAGTACTACAGAAGCTTCATTAATCAAACTTGGACTAATGTTCAACTGTAATTACTTGACATGACTCAACTATTCACCACTTGACTATCCACGTTAATTCAGATAGACTTCAATTCAAAATAAACTCCATGTCACCCCACCCCCCCCCTTCTTTCCCCCACCCTATTTGGGTTATATAAACGGACATCATATATTCCATTTTCATACAACTTTTGTTAGGGGACACACACTACCCACATCACAATTTACTACAAAAGAAATGGATAACTTACTTAAAGATATGGTTAACAACCTGTTTGTGCGTGACAATGAACGTGACTTCAAGTTCTTAAGTGACATGCATGCAAAGGTGATCGACCTAACTCGTCGTTGCCTTTGTGGGCGAGCGGATCAGCGCTTGGAGTCGTGGTTGGGTCGAGGCTTGCGATGATGTTTTGGAAATCCTGCATGAAATTCGGGATGAGGAGCTTGAGAAAACAGACGCTAATGAGGCTAATGAGTGAGACTCAACTCAAGTTCTCAAAAATCTCCTTTCTCGCAAAGTCTGCAAAAATTATTAAACCTCTACTCCTACCTTGTTATGTGCTCTCTCTCACATTCTGTCATTGTCATATTTTGTGTTTTGGTATCTTCATGAATGTCGTTGCTTCGTTGATGTATTTTATTATCCTTTAATGTATTGAAATGAAATCTATTATGAATAAAAATATATCGAAGTACATGTCAAATGTTCGAACGTTGTTTATGAATCACGAATAAAAAAACATATAATAAGAACACATCTATAATTTACAACATGACACTACATATCATATTTAATCCGGCTTGAACAAAAAACTTTATTTCATGAATAATTTGGTGACAAACGAGGTTATTTCGATTATATAATACTAACATTTTTCGACAAGCCTCTAACAAGATCACTTGTCTATTTATTTTAACAGTTTACATTATTCTACGTGTCAAACTACCGAGTTGTTCTAGAGCAAGCAAACCTTTTGATAAGACTGGAATACATCCGAATGACTATAAGATTTCATTTAGGTTAGCCGAAAACGTTCCTAAGCAAGGGGGATTTTTGGTGATTGTGTTGTGTGGGTTTGTATATTTTTATATCGATTGGCACATGGTCTATCGTTGCAAGTTGATGATCCTGCTGACGTCGCGCTAGCATATCGTGAGAAGATGATTCAGTTTTTTTATAAACATAGATTTGATCATTTCTACTAACAGTTTTAAACTTATCTCCAACAGCACTTTCATTGTTTTATCATGCACCATCTATTGATATATTCATTCACACATAAGCCATTAATGACTAGACAATGGATTCATAACAACTATTTATTACATTAAAGACGCTTATAACATGCATACATAAACCAATAATGATACAATACGTTGCATGCAGCAACCTTGGGTACGTGTAACATTCATTCAAAAAAGAATGGGAGACACGACGTAAAAGTATGTACACATTTTACATCTAAATTTGTTGAACAGTACAAATAATATTTCTTTTAAAAACTCCACAACTCCAGTTCATTTATTCTTCATTTGGATATCCATTTAATCATGACATTTGGCCGTCGATTTTAAGAAAAATTAAAAAAGGGCCATAGATAGGTTTGTCAATTCATTTATTCCCATATCATTACACAAACACACTACACATAAAAACTTATAACAAATTAACCAAAAATTTTCCCTATTACTATTTCCATATTAAAATAAACGGATCATACTTTTCATACTATTAATAAGTACAGTATTAATAGTAAAATAATAATACAACCTTTCTTAATATATATCAAATCTTCATCTAGATCACATTTGTACACAAGTCATAATGCCAATCTCCCAACCCTCTCTTTCATCAAAAAATTCTGCTAAGCCTCCAGTTGCCTTGTTTGATTTCAAGCCAAGGTATGCCTGCCATTACCTTTCGTGATTATCACTTTCCCTTACTAGGTTTTTGTCCATACTTGCTAATCTCATTTGTATAAATTTATTTACCTTTATTACAGGAGTACTACACGCTATGTAGCTGCGTATCCTGTAGTTGAGATTCACTACGATGGTGAGTTCATTCGGTTGCCCAAATTAAGTTATGCGTATGGGCGAACCTTTGTGCATACGTTGAGTAGGTCCACAAGGATGAACTTTAATCAAATGCTTGACTTTTTGGCCCACAAGTTTGAGTGTGAGATACGGGCTTTGTATTTTTGTAGGCCACTATTTGCTCTTTCAACTGGTTTGACAATTGTTGAATGCGATAATAATATTAAAAGGATGTATGAACTTGCCGATGAATATGGGTTAATCGGCTTGTACATTGCACATGAACCTGATAACTTAACATGTTTCTATTATCATAACCTAATTTTGGATCTTCTTGATGAGCCAACGCGTGCAAAGATAGCGATACATGATAAACTTGTGGAACTTGCTACTTCTAATTCTGCCTCTAATATTGTTGCATGGGAGGAGGAAGAAAGGCGGTCAACTCCCCTAAGAAGCCCTCCGTTCCAAACTAGAAGTCAAGGAATTGAATGTCAAGGAAAGAATCTTTTCATGGATTTTTTTGCTAGCGAAATTGTTCATTCTGACATTGGGTTCAGTGACGATGAATGGTACAATAGAGGATTTCTTGGGTCTGTATCAATGGATGTTGGGTCTTCTACTTCTTCTGTTCCACAAGAAGTAGGGTCTAGTGGCAAGGACAAGTCTGATCATAAGGTCTCTAGAAAACCTTATGCAAGGAGGCACTGCTTTCAAAGACCAAGAGCGGGTGTACGGAAGTTCAAGATGTCGAGCCATTTCAAGGCTCTAACAAGAGACCGCCGTCGAGGAGGTGCGGGATGAAAATCAACATGGTTTTTAAGGAACGGAAGGTTGGAGTGTAGGTATTTTTATGCAGCATGCTCATGCTGTTGATAACGTTTATAAACTGGTGTGTTAACATAACTTTAAACTCAAAATAGTTTGTGTAGTTTAGCCTTTTTTGTAAGGCAACGTTATGTAATTGTTAAACATTTTATTGTTGGTGCTTCTTATGATTACCAAAAAAAATGTTCAACAATTACATAAAATTAAGATGCGATGTTTTTGTGTAACCATCTGCTTTGGGGTTATCGTAGTATGCACCTGTTTTTTAATGTACGTTCGATGTGCATTTACGGAATATTGTGTATGAATGCTTTATACTATGATGTATATCATGGCAACCTTGATGGGGCATCTCTGTTTTTGGCTTGCAACCCTATAGGGCAACGTTATTTTGTTGGGGGTCTGTAGATAAGTTTTTTTTTCCTTTCAATAGTCAGCATTTTTTGGTAGGTATACACGTGTTCAACTATTTTTTGGCCTCGTGCATGGTAACTATCTCTTCCTGGTTTAGCGCTTTATCCAACCTTGTTTGTATTTACCCACTTTGACCTAAAAAAAAAACAAAAAATAAACAAAAAAAAAACAAAAAAAAAAACACTAAAACAAAATGTATTTGATAGTTTTGCAGCTTGATTATACAGTTTGCATCTTTTATATCAAGTGTTTGGATTTACCCATTATTTGCTAACTAAATAGGTGCTTGCATTGTCATAACATAACAAATACATTATACAATTAGTCTACATATATTATGAAATACAACATAACGAGAATAGATTGTGGCTCACTTGTTCAATGACGAGCATGTCTTTCCCTAGGTGTATCAATTGCAACTTGTTCAAGTGGTCGTTCATTTTTAGGTGGTTCACTTATTATTTGACTTGCAAGTGGTTGGGTTTCTTCATCACTAATGTCATCGGGTTCTGTACACATACAATCATGAATTTCACCAGGTGTTGTTGTAGTCTCACTTCTACCTCTGATACTCACTGAACCACCGCCAATAGAAGATGCTGCAACATGTAGCCCCATCACACCATCACTTCTACGAACTGCAGTTGTTTTTTCCTGGTAACATGTACACCACCAAGTCCACATGCAGCAACCCCAAAAACAGTATTGTGGTCGCACCAAGTAAAAATTCATTGGACAACAATACCACATGGTTTCTCTATTTGGTAGACGCCTTGAATCAAAGGTCAATCCAACCTTGTTTTCTCTTTCCATCCTGCACCCAATGCATACCATTTTCTCATCCGGTTTGATGTTATAAAGAAAATAATAGCATTCACGGTTTATATAAGAACGTCTACTAGCATAACCATCTGTATTTTTTTTCTTCATTTATTATACTTGAATGGTGTGCCATACTAGTTGGTTGGAGAATTTAATTGAAGAGTAACACACACTCTTTCTAAACTATTCAATTAACTTGTGAGTAGTCAAATAAAAGGTCAGCCAACATTGTTATAGCAGGAGTAACCTTAGAAAACATGTAGTAACGACATGTTTATATTATTTGGTCTTCAGCACTAGCAGTACTAACATGTAATAACATTTTTAAGTCTTTATTCTGAAACCTTAGACAACATGTAGTAACAACACGTTTATACGATAAATTGTCTTCAGCAATAGCAGTCCTAACTTTAACTAGCAGTGTTTAGTCGTTAGTGTGACAGCCGTAAGATACATGAGGGTCCTAGAATGACAAACACTTAAACCTTTTTTATCCCACACACCTACTTATCCTTTTATGGTACCAACCACACATCAGTTATCCTTATGGTCCCAACAATCAACATCCCCGCATTCCTTCTTATACACTAGGTCACTTTCATCGAAAAATCTAAATAAAAAAAAATCGTTGTCCTTTTCGTCTTTTTTAGAAACAAATTCAGGTTTGTTGTACTCTCCCGTATGTACTTTGTTACATTATTCGTTCATATATTAATACATGAATATAAATAACTGTGCAACTATATATTTTATATTCTATTAGTAAATTTTTTATTTAATTCAAAGTTATTGAAATTGTTATTAGGGTTAATGTTTTATAGGTATGGTCATTATTCCCCTTTAAGTCTAGTGGTTCATTCTAATTGTTATTAGGGTTTATGTTTTATAGGACATGTCGGAAACCAACGACATGATTTTTTTTTGTGTCGTTTACTTCATACACTTTGTCCTTAACTATCCTAAAAAAATTTCATTTATAACTTTTTTCCATTGTGTCTTTCACTTTGTCCTTAAGTATCCCTGTGGCTTTAAAAAAAATTTAAAAAATTTAAAAACAGCCATAAAAAATTTAAGAACCAATATTGGTGAACTATTAGATGCTTTTTTATAATACATCAACCTTATGTAGAATACAACTATAAGTTTTATAAAATAGCATTTAATAGACCAACAATATTTGTTTTTTTGAAATTTACATTCCCATATGCATATTTTAATATTGCGATTATTAACCAGGTAAACAGGTCCACAAAGACAGCCGCTCAAACATATTTATTCTTGAAACAATGGAGGCGATATTCTTTCAGAATAGATCATGAGATGCAGGCACAATAAAAGGTGACTATAATATAATTATTTAACAGAAACCATAGCTTTTATTTAATCAAATATTTTACAATCATTTGCCAAAGCCTAGACCCACATTTCACAACAGCACTCAAACTAAAATTCACCACAAGATACATGACTACAAAAACAAATACCAACATAAATAATACATCGTCACCGCCATAAGAGTCGACGATCTGTGCACACACGCTTACCAACCCATTAAGCCCTTAAGTTTCACGATAAACAAATCATTGTTACGATAGTTTAGTTCGAGTTCAGCTGCCAGAATGTGCATTTGCATGAGCTTTTGTTCATCTCTTGCCTGTACTTCTCTTAGATATTCGGAGCTTTACGGGCATAAACATTCGCGACTATTTCCACTCTTGAATAAAGTAAGCCTCTCACGCGTAACACTGACCAAGCTAGCGCATAGGCCATTAATTTGGCGTGACATTTGAAGATCTTGGCCTGCAGCTTGGCGACAGTACAACACTAGCATATCAGACCAGTTATTCGAATTTTCTTCACTTCTAAGTTGATCACACTTAGGCCGCCTAGACATTGTGTTTGCTTACTTCTTTATTACAAGATATGACCAAATAGATATCCACTTAGCCTCTCTTAAATAGCAAAAAACAAGGCTATATCTTTTGCATAATGACAAAGACAATGCCCATATGTATACAACATCATTAGACATTGAATACTATTTGAATAAAAACAAAACACAGAGAATCGATAATGTTTTTCAGACTTCTACTTTATTACTATATTTGCTTGGATGATATCTAGCACAAATAATATTAATGATTGTCTTTTATTGTATGTTTGCTTGGATTGTATCTATTCACTAATCCCAGTTGACTTGCCAACTCCTAGCAAACTATTTTAACATATCGTATCACATAAATTAAGAAATGATTATCGATTAATTTACCTTTATGCTATACTAACTTCTTCGGTATGTTTTATATCGTAAGACTATTGATGTATTCTAAACCAAATCTGATGTGATGCTAAACACTGCGTAACAACAACACGCCTATACCAAGACAACAATGTACAACATATATCAAACAAAGGTATGTTCTAACAAAATGAAAATGGCACCATAAAGCTTAGATTCATTACTTACTGAATGATTAAAAAGGAAACAAAAAAAGATTTGAAACACCAAAATAAACCGAATCAAGACACCATGCCTTTCGACTTCTCTATGAATGATGAAGCTCCCGGCTCGCTTCGCTTCTTTATAACATTGACCAATATCGCTGCGACTTCATCGGATCTTCGATTTGCGACTTGGTTAATTTCAAATACTTTCCACACAAGAATCAAATGGGTATAAAAGCTCCAACTCTCAAATAACATAATCCCTTTTAGCCACACGTGCCCTGATTTCTTGAGCCTTCTTCAACACCAGCAACACTCACATCCCTTCGAAAACGAACAATCATCATATCTCTAACAAAACTAGATCCTGCAACACCAGCAAGTTCTTCACAGAATGGCATATGTGTAGTTATCCTTTTTTCTGGTTTGTTTTGTATGTTTTATTCCCCCCCCCCTTTGATTACTATGTGTGTGTTTTAAATAGAAGATTTAGTTTAAGTTATAATATAATTAGTGTTGTCTCAGTGTACAAAACTGATGCGTGCATTGAGTTGACAACCACCCTAGCATTTTTTCTTCCACAAGAAGTAGCATTAAATGACCAACCTTTCACATACCCGCCTTTTCATTTTCTCCCTTTTTATTATTACATATATTTCAGTTTGTTACTATTAAGATTAAAAACGAAACCATGTCAAACAAGTTATGTGTATATATATGAAACTAGGAGGAAAAAAAATAAAATAAATTACAAAAAATAAATAAAAATAATAAGAAAATAAAATAAGATAAAACTGGAAACGTAAGAATTTCCGGATTTACCTTAAATTTTTTTATGGACACTTATTCATATTCTATGCTTACTTGCAATATGTGACTTTTTTTTTCTTTTCTTTTTTCTTGCACTTTGCAGGTTTGATTTTTTTTGGGCATAAGAATACAAGAAGAGGGAACATGGCATAAATTTATTCCAAACGTTCACATTAAAAAATAGTTCGCTAGGTATATTGTATGTTTGTTTTACCCAAATGTGTATTGTATGTTTGTTTTACCCAAATACATTTGTCAAGTTTTGTAACTAGTTGGCCAGTTTACATATGTTTGAGTATTAGACAAGCTGCCTTAACTCAATAATTAATTAATAAAAGTACTGACCACTTGAGTACACGTATCACTAATAAAATTTGACTGAATGCAAATTAAATCCACTCAATCCCCACCCCTTTTTGCATACATCACAACTGGACTAAAAGTACTATTGTAGTTGCCATGAGTACATTATTTAGTTGCCCAAAGTACCATTTGCTAGCTATGCACTAGCAAACTCGTCATAAAAATAGGTTAAAAAAATAGAAAGATGTAAATTAAATCCACTCAAACCCCAACCCCTTGTTGCATACATCACCACTTGACTAAAAGTACTATACTAGTTGCCATGAGTACATTATTTAGTTGCTCAAAGTACCATTAGCTAGCTATGCACTAGCAAACTCGTCATAAAAATAGTTTAAAAAAATAGAAACATGTAAATTAAATCCAGTCAAACCCCAACCCCTTGTTGCATACATCACCACTTGACTAAAAGTACTATACTAGTTGCCATGAGTACACAATTTAGTTGCCCAAAGTACCATTTGCTAGCTATGCACTAGCAACGTGGTCATAAAAAATATTTGAAAAAAATAGGAAGATACTATAAAAAACAATGTGTGGATGGGTACTTATTTGGGGTTGTGATTCACTTGTCCATTGGAAACATACAATCGTCATAACTAGCGTGTCAGAAATTTCGTGTCTATGTATGACGCTAACGGTTGCATTTGCTGATTATATATGTAACAGAAACAAATTTTGGTATCTCTATTAGTGACTGTCTTAGAAAAGCAAACATAACGATATCTGCTGGCATGGTTTTATGTGATGAATTACCAATGGTTGGTGGTTCAAAGTTGTTAAAAGATATTACGATCGCGTACTACATAGGTGAATTGGAAGTTGCTTTACGTGATGAAGCAGATCATAGGAGGAAAGCTGTTGAAATTAGGGGTCGTGTGAACCATAGACAACAAATGATAGCGGAAGTGGAGCTTTTATGTGGGTCGGATTGTTGGTTGCCAACTATTAATCACCTGTTAAGGACGTAAAATGAGGATCTGGCTACGAGTTCCAAACTTATGTTTTCTTGGTTTAGAAAACATGACCGTGTTAAAGAGCTGAATGGTTTAATTGAAAAGTTGGAGTCAATGGAGATTTGATGTGCTATGTATTAATTACATGAGAGTTGCTGCCTTTTGTTTATTAGGGGATCGTTGTTACATTTTGGAGTCAATTATCTCATCTTTGTATAGTCTGTGTATGTCATGTTAACCTATGGATGTGATCCCTTATATGTTACTAGTATATATTTGTGGAATGTTACTAGTATATATTTTTTTGCGTAGTTATTCAACTGTGTGCGAGATTGATAACGCTACACGCGTCGTTCGGGGTCAAAGGAACTTCCTTTTCTTCGAGCAAGTTTTATAACACCCTAGGCAGTGAACCTAATCGTTGTAGTGTAGTAATTAGGGTAAGCCACGGGCATTGATATCGTTCTCTAGGGGAATAGTGTCGTTAGGCTGAATTGTATGTCGAATTAAGTCTAAAGGTGAGGGATGATTATTTTTGTATTTTTATATTTTATGGAATGGAAAGGTACGAATCTCGGGGTTTGGATTTGGGGGTGGAATTAGTTGCTAGCCAACTATTCCAAAATATACTAACTAACTAAGGGATCTACCAGTAACGTGAAGCGTATCTACTTATGATGTATTACTCCTTGCTAGCTATCCAATTCTACCCACTGAATTGTCACGTCCTATTGATGGTTGAATTGTCACGTCCTTATTCCTAGTTGCGTTGTGTGTCTAAGGTTATAGGGTATGCGTTTTCTCCCTAACTCTTTGAATTCACCTTTAAGTGTAGTAAACAAAATCCACTAAATCATTCATAAACTAACTTTAAGGTTATCTTTGGTTTAGTAAACGAAATCCACCAAGTCATTCATAAACTATCAAAGATTTATCAAGTATTAAACACAACGATAGCCTAGTCGCACTCCTAAGCTAATTACAATTAAGATAAGAAACAACCAATCAAACAAGAGAGTGGGATGCAAGAATTATAAACTAAACCAATTAGATTCATTGAAGTTGTCACACCCTAATGACGAAGATAGACACAAGCATCACTAAGAAATCAATAAGATCTAATTAATTATATACAAGTTTCACACAATCATAAGCAAACACAAGGTGAATTAGCCAAGCATAATTAATGAAGAGCAAGCAACAATTGTGATAATTGAAGACATACCATAGGATTGGATAAACAAACAAACCATTACAAGATGTTTATGGAGTGGTTGAAACCCTTTAAGTTGTTTGGAAAACACCTACCTAAACCCCGGAATCGGACTTAGGGTTTAGGGCTTACAAAAGTGAAGTTATAATGTTATATTTATAGGCGATTTTACATCGGCAAAGAGCGACGGCGTCACACTTATAGAGTGACGGCCACGACCATTTTTTCAACAAATTGTAGATTTTCTCGTTCCGATCGCGTGGGCTTTGAACCACCTAAATCCGAGTTCGTATGCCAAAGTTATGGCCAAAACAAGACGTCGACTACTTGATGTCGTGACTTGATTAGCTTGTGACGGCGTCACCTTATTCGTGTGACGCCGTCCCTTCAATCTCGACGCCGTCTGGATCAAATCTAGGCCATTCGAGTAGCGACGGCCTATTCCTTTAGAACTGACGTCGTCCCTTGAAAACATGCAATTTCGCTTCGAGCCGTCGCAAAATGCCTTCCGACGGCGTCGCAGATATGCAAGATGCCGTCGCCTTATGTTTCAAAGACTTTGAGTGTCTCGATTCGACTTTGGCCATTTTCTTCAGATATTCGCGCTTTTCGTCCAAATAAGCATCATTCCAGATTTTGCCTTCAAGAGACCTAAAAGTGAAAAGGAACGATATTAAGCAATAACGGATACGTAAGTGATCGAATAAGGGCTTAATTGACCCTTAAAAAGGTACCTTTAAAACCTTATCAAATATCCCTACACTTGGTATTTGCTTGTCCTCAAGCAAATGTGCTTTTAGCCAATTAATTTATAAGTTAGGGGTCATGAAGCATCCATTCAAAACGGTCCACAACACATATAAGCCCCGCAAAAGTCATAACAAGCACGAAATTACATACTAGCACCTCACATGGGGTGTTTGGATACTCACATCTCTCTCGGGTGTATATATGAAATATAACAAATCGGAAATGGAAGATAAACACTCATTAACCGGTCCTAGTACATAGATTACCATAGGCTTGAGAATAGATCAAACCTCCGTCGCTTTGGCGTAATGTTAGCCTTGATTATTTTTATTAGAAGTGATGGTCATTCACGATTAGGAACTTTGTAACGTGTGTTAGATATCGTGATAGAATAGTCAACGGGCTCGTGGATTGGGCTAAGCTAATTGGGCATAAGTTAAGTTAAGCTAGCCTTGCCTAGTTCGTGTAACCCAAGCCCAATCCAAGTCCATCTCAAGGCCCATGGCCAAGCCTTAGGGCATCATCCTCTCTTACTATAAATACCCCTCAAGTATGTCATTTGAGGGTGTGCTTGAGTGTGTGTGTGTGTTTTTCCTTGAAGCAATATACAACTTATTGTGTTCATCTTTCTTCTCTCTACCTCTCCAAACACACGATCCATATACATCTCTTGTCACCACGTTCTCATCTTAATCTTTCTTGTTTAACGTGTTCTTGTTGTGTGGTAAACGTGGTATTTGTGTTGGGTTTGTGATAAGGTTGATATATCTAAGGTCCTACAATTGGTATCAATCGCCTAACAATGGTTTAGGAGTGTTTGTGTTTGTTTTGAAGGGTTACACATAAGGCTCGTTATTCATATTTGTCACGCATCAAGCTTTAATTTTTGCACTCAAAAATTCAAGATTCTTGTGGTTTAAGGTTTATTTGGTGCTAAAGTTTCAGTTTTTGCAAAAGTTCAAGCTTTACGTGTTTTCTTCATTTTAAGCTCGTTTTGGTTATTGGTCATTTCTACTCGTAACTTTTCTAGCCACTTTGGGTGAAAAAGGTCACCATTTTTGGGTTATTCGAGTGTTTTTAAGGCTATCTGTGCAAAAGAAATCATTTGAATCGTTGGAAATTTCTTACGAGTAGAAGTCAAAAAGTCAAAACCCTAGTTTTCTACTCATAACTTTTCTACTCATAACTTTTCTACTCATAACTTTTCTACTCATAACTTTTCTACTCGTAACTTTTTGGTGAAGAATCTTCGTGCTATAACGGTGACTCAGTGCTTCCCTCACTTGGATAAGTGTGTGGAACACTTCGACTTTGGATATCTTTTACTACGTGAAAGTGTAAAGGATTTTGGGTTCTCACGCGTAGCTTTTTCTCGCTGAAGATTTTCCCACGCAGTAAGCTATTCCTACGCGTAACCTCTCTTGTTACGCGTAAGTTGTGTTCTACGCATAAGAATTTCCTACGCATAAGAATCCTACGCCTAAGCATCCTACGCCTAAGGATTCCTACGCCTAAGTTTCTACTCGTAACTTGTGTTTCTACGCCTAAGCTCTTTCTACGCATAAGGTTTAAAAAAAAAAAAAAAAAAAAATTCAAATTTTGAGGAGACTAAACGTTCAATTTTACGAGATTCAAATTTTGGTTTAACTGTGAAAATTTTGGTCAAAAATTCAAATTTTGGGCCTAAATTCAAATTTTTCGGTCAAATTTTAGTCAAAATTGTCATAACTCAAATTTTTCATACGACCTTAGAATTGATTTTTATAGTGAATTTCAAATTTTGGGCTAAAATTTTTAAGAACCGAGTTTACGAGTACGACTTTCGAAATACCTCAACCGAGCTTAATCTTCATCAACCACAACTCCTTTATCGTTGAATCGATCCTACATCAACTTTATCGATCATACCTTCATCAATGGCAACTCAACAAGACATTCATGCACCGGTGCGAAAACCGACCTCCTATGTTGGCAAAAGGTGGTTATCTTCAATGGACAAGTCGTATGCTTCGTTACATAAAGACCAAACCTAATGGGAAACTCATGATTAAATCCATTCGGATGGACCTTCAAGCCTCGACAAGTCCATGTCCTTGGAAATGCAGATGCAACACCTCCCATCCCACCATCCTCTCATCTTCAAACCGAATCAATACATCAAGAGGATCGAAACAAGTCGATGCGATGACATGGCAATTCATATTATTCAACCGGGTTTACCAATAGACATCTTTCTCGCGGTGAGCGCTTGTGACCTTTCGATATGTGGGAGCGTGTTAGACGACTTTGTTTTGGAACGTAAATTGGTAAACAAGACATGGAGAACAAGTCGCTAACCGAATGGGAGAAATTTACATCTACACCGTGAGAATCCATTGAATCCTACTATGGAAGGTTTTGCACTTTGATGAATGAGCTTATCGAAACAAGTTGGCACCCGTAACAATCGCTCAAAACATCAAGTTCTGAATAATCTTCCGTAAGAATGGGGACGATATGTCACTATTGTTAACCAAACAAAAGACTTACATCGTGTGAACTTTGATCAACTCAACGATTTTCAAACAAAACCAAGTCAAGCGAATGAAGTCGAAAAAGAAAAATTGGAAAAATTGGCACTTATTGCTAAGACTCAAACTACGGTGAATACACAACAACAAGCTTCATCATCTTCCAACAACAACAACTTGCGAAGAATACATTCCACAACCACAACAACAATTCTATCCGGATCAACAATACCAGAACAAGGAATCACCGATCCCGAAGTCAAGTAAAGCGACCTTGCAATGGTATTTTCTTTATTGGATAAAGCATTTAGCGATCGCATGGTAATCAGCGCGTTCCGAATCGTGGTAATCGATGAGAGAATGTTGGGAATAGAGCGGTGGTAATCGAATCGAATGTTGCGACTCAACCGTTGGGAATCATGGAAATGTGAATCGTGGTAATCGAGTTAAGTGTTATAACTGTCAAGGAGTGGGTCACATGGCAAGAAACCGTCCCACTAAGCCGCACAAAAAGAATGGTGATTTTCTTCGAAAGTCGCTTTGTTAGCGAGATAAGCAAGAAGCGGGTTCCAGTTGAGTCTTGAGGAACATGACTTTTTCGCTATTATGGATGATTTGGAAGACCTCGAGAACTCAATGCAAATTGCATCTTCATGGCAAATCTTGAGAAGCTAAGTATGACATCGAGTCGACTCACCTCCTGCCTATGACGCCAATACAAGATGTCGAGGTACCAATCATTGATCCATGCTATAACAATGTCATATGTGATGTGTTTACTCATGATAAACGATTCTGTGACATCGGCACCTACTTATGATACATACATGGACAATCCGAGTTGTAGCAATACTTACTCAAACTCCATATGTGGATCCTAATGGAGATCGTGTGGCACAAAATCTGCGATCGATGAGGAAACACGTGCTTATTTTGAATCATTAATTAATCAATGTGGCATTGAAGTTGAGAAAGGTAGAACGGTCAATCGCGGGTTAAGGCCGCGAATGTTAAATTGACGGCCGAGCTTGAGAGTTACAAGGAGCACGCCAAAGCCTATGAATTTCATACAAACAAAATTTCCGAATTAGAAATTGGTTATCGAGATTCTGCTTTAAGAGAACAACAATTGCAACTCAAGTATGACACACTTGATGTGAATCAATTTGAAAATAAAATCTTTAAACAAGGAAATTTCGATCTAAACAACCAACTTTCTAAACAAAAAGCAACGTTCTCGATCTTGAAAAGAAAAGAAACAGTTGATTGTCGATTTTTCAAAACGAGAAGATTCTCTTCTTGATGAAATTCGGATAAAATGAAACTATCAAAAATTGGATAATTTGCTTCTTACAACGGGTCATTCCGCTAAAACAAACAAGATGCTTTCTAATCAAGCAAATCGATTTTCACACTTCACATAAAATGGCTCTTGGTAACTCACCTCCTTCGTTCCTCAAGAAAGCTCGGAAAGAACGGAATGTGTTGAACAATGGACAACCTTTGCATGAACCCATAATTGTTCGTGATTCTCCGAAACGTTGGAACTAGCCGAGGAGAGTAGATCAAAATGAAACAAAAGAATCCGGATCTTAAACCGATTGATTATAACAAATGGAACAAAATTAATGGGATTACTTTTGTTAATCAAAAGAAACGTCAAAGTTTTCCATCACACCAAGTGTTTCAAACAAAGTGTCAACACCGCCAAAACCGCCAAAACCAGTTGTAGTTTCCAAATCTCTTTCGAAAATCGAACAAATGTCTTCAAACAATCCTTTTAACACAAGTGATACTAGAAGCATTTTAGATGACGTTAAAACTAGAATTGGGTATCTTCAAGAGATCATAAAACTAAAACCAATATTACAACAAACATCCGGTTTAATAGTTTTGATAATGAATGAAAAAGTTTTTGAAACTCTAATTGCCCTCACCAATGCCATCGGTGCAAGGGTAATTCATGTTGAACAAGCACTTTTGAAAGAAACAATTGACTTTGTCAAGGACCATAAATCCTGGTAAAGCAAGCTAATGAAAGTTTTGAACACATCAAAGTTTTGGAAAATTTGAATGATTCTCTCTCAAGATGTTATGACTACCGATATCATGTCCATTATTCTCCAAACATATTCTCGTTGAAGATCATGAAAGACTCCGGGATGAGACCTCCAAATTGTTTCAAAATATGAAAAGCTCTTATGAAACTTGAAAAGAAAACGTGTCCTATTTTAAACAACTTGATCGAAAATCGAGGAATGCAAGTATGACAAACTGTCAGATGAGCGTGCCTACAAGGACATGCAAGAGCAAAATGATCTTTTGAGAGTTCAACCGAAAGTCTAAAAGGAAAGGTCAGGATACTAAGTTTGCAAAACCATTGACCGAGGAGAAAACAAATGTTCCCAAACCGGTTTTCAAACCAAAATGTCTATTTCTCGCCTCCAAAAGTCAATGAGAAAAATGATTTGTCAAAAGCATATACTCCACGACTTTGCCTATCAAAAACGAATTATCCAAGGTTTTGAAAACCGCTTTTGATAAAGAAAAGTGATTACACATGGCACTTCTAGGAATAGTACACGGAATGTGACCGCAAATCCAGTTAAAGAATCTGTTGGTTCTAACAAAATGGTCAACAATCAATATCTAGAAGAAGCTAGAAAAAAGGCACAGACTCGAAAAGATGGAATTCTAGGTGCAACATCTAGGGTGATGAATTCTACAAGATTGCAAGGCACTGCTAGTAGTAGTAAACCATTACCTAGGAACTCTCTACAAAAGACTAGGGATTGGCTTACATCTAAGAGTAGTTGCGCAAAAGAAAATGCTATGCCCTTAGAAAACAACACTAGGAATCCCAAGTCTTTTTCGAACAAGAATCAATTTCAAAAGACTGTAGTGACAAAGTTAAAGTCGATGTTTTAAACAAGAATATTGAATTTGTCTGCATACTACATGTAAAAATGTGTCTTTTCACTAATCATGAAGCATGTGCCTTACAATATCTCAAGAAAGAAAATGCCAAGGCACAATCCACTAAGACACCAAATAGAAACAAGCCCGTTGATAAAATGTCAAACAAAAGAAACCTAATAGGTGGATCTCTTCAGACGTAGTTTTTCCAAAATGAGTCTTCCACGCATCCGATAAGAAAACAACTCTCGATCTTACCTTAGGTGGATACCCACGGGCAAAGTTTTCAACAAAATAGGTCTTAGATGGATTCCCACAGAAAGATTTTGATACTTGCTCCAACACGTATAATAGTGACAATCATCGATAAGGAAGTAGAAACCACTACAACCGTTGATAGTGATCACCTCACCGTGAGGAATCTTGTACTTCTAACACTTGTTATTTGTGAAAACTCTTCTTCTTTGGTTGCGGTGAATCAATATCTCGTAACCCATCTCATCGAGGGTTCCAATCAGTAAAATCTTCTTCACATTCTCTATCTTCTATTTTTGATTTTCCATTTCTTTTATAAAACCAACAAAAGCAAAATACAAAATTAGAAAATTTTCAAAAATACAAAACAATAGAAAATCAAAATACAAAATATTCTTCTCACGACATGTCTCTCGATAATCGATATTCAGACGTTTCTAGAAATGTCATTCAACAATGATACGGGCTTGTACGATGCTTGAGCGAGAGTTCTTTAATTTGTTTTCTAAAACATGTCGCTTCTCAAAATTTCCTCAAATAATGGCTTTCAGATACTTCAAGACGAAACCCGGACTTCAAATTAATGGCTTCTGAACACATCAGTTCAGGACCCGCGCTTCAATGAAAGGAAAGTGCTTCCAATATCAAAGGTTTTAAATATTCTTCAAGCACTATTCCTAAAATCATAATGGCTTGTAAGTATTTCAGCTTGCAACCCGATCTTTAAAGAAAGGAAAGTGCTACGCAAAATCGATTTTCATATATATCGAGCACTTATCCTAAAACAAATGAAGATAATTTTTCTCTAAATATCTTCAAAAGATTTTCAAAATCTTCATCATCTTGCGTACCATTGATTCGAAATTTTTCAAAAAGATTTTTCAAAATCTCTCACATGTGGTACCAAGATAACTCCCTCTAAACCCTTAATTGATTCTAAATTTTCTGAATGAAAAATATGCTTTCGTTAAGGGGGAGTATAAATCTAAAATTGTTCCAAAATTCATGCTAAATCAGTTTCTCCAAATACTTTCCGAAAACATATCTTTTAATCATTTTGTTTCAAAACATCATGGATATGCTATTTTGAGGGGAGAAACGTGATTAAAATGTGATCAAAAGGTTTAATGATCGTTGTTTGAATCTCAAAAGAGCTCGACTCGCTTGAAACCAATGAATTGACGAAGAAAATGTACCATCTCGAGAAACTTTCTATGGACTTGACCAGACGGGTAATAATTTCAAACTAGTTCTCTAGTGATGTAAACGTGTCTCGAATCGGTCCGGTTCATTTAAAGTCGATCAATTCAAAATCGTCGAACTCTACCCTCTCTCGTGCAGATTTCACAAAACATATAAGCACATGTGAAGGGGGAGTGTTTCGAAAATATAAAACTCACGGAGTGTTTCAAACTTGTTTTATATCATAAACACTATGAGAGATCTTCAAGAAAAATGGTTTTATGGCAACAATAGGACAACATGGAGTTATAAGGTGACTAAGGATAGGTAAATCCGTCTATGATCCGCCAGAGTGGAGGGATCTACCCAAGGACATCACCAATAGTTTAGAACTAGAAGTCCTTAGGTATGATTGAAAAAGGAGTAATGTGAGAAAGGAGAAAGAAGGGTTGAAGAATTAAAAGAAAAGTAATGAAAAGGGTGAAAAGAAATAGCCTCCATAATTCAACCTTAGGGCAAAACCGGTTCAATTCATCTCACTTGGTTGTCACTAGATGACACCGGTATTGAAGACAAAGACGTCATGGACCTAGTGACGCACCGCACTAAACCTTCTAGCCACTCAATTCCTCTTAAAAGGATTTGTTTCATTCTCACTGGGAACCCCGCATAATCTATTGACCTTCTCTAGAGTTGGTTGGTATTGAAGAAGGAGACCTCACCCTAGTCTCCGCCAGAAAACCAAATGCACTATTGAGTCTAGAGCCACGAGATTCATTAAAAGATCTCATAGGAACACATGACATGACATCGCTTGTTGTTCATCAATAAGGACACAAGTGATATATTCTAGAGTCCCACGCAGATCTTAGCAACCGCCGAACATTTATGAGAAGTTTCACTGCGTGATCTTCAATGATTGAATGGAAACTCCCGCCATGGTCAACATCAAGCACCCTCGACAAAGCAGTCACTGGTAATTCTCCGTGGATTACGCTTAGTGTGTCTCAAACGGTCTACGATCGTGGGGTGATGCTTGGTGTACCTCGGCTGCTCATCCGAATCAGATGTACTTGTATATCGCGTTATCTCACTTGTGGGACTCCGGTTCGAGAACGGCCTCTGTGAGAATTAGAGACGTGTTTTCACACTATGTCATTAACACCTCGAAATTCAAACTTGTAAGTGCGGAACCGCTTATTACTAACTTGTTTTATGTTTTCTTCTTATGGAAGCTCCGGAGCGGATGGATCGTGCAGACTCGCCACATGCTCATACCAACAACACATGAAAGTTCTTCATCATTGGAAACTCAAAGTCAAATAGAAGTGTGAGCATGGTGGAGAAAGACGGAGACACCTAACCAACGAAGTTGACAACGGCACAACCACATTAATCGATCACAAAGCATGAAGGAACAAAGAATTAAGACTATTCTATATCTACTCACAAAGTTCAAGCTCAAAAAGATTAAAGACCTATTCAAGTGGAGCATCTTTTGAATGACCACCCCTTAGGGGGAGATTGTTAGCCTTGATTATTTTTATTAGAAGTGATGGTCATTCACGATTAGGAACTTTGTAACGTGTGTTAGATATCGTGATAGAATAGTCAACGGGCTCGTGGATTGGGCTAAGCTAATTGGGCATAAGTTAAGTTAAGCTAGCCTTGCCTAGTTCGTGTAACCCAAGCCCAATCCAAGTCCATCTCAAGGCCCATGGCCAAGCCTTAGGGCATCATCCTCTCTATTATAAATACCCTCAAGTATGTCATTTGAGGGTGTGCTTGAGTGTGTGTGTGTGTTTTTCCTTGAAGCAATATACAACTTATTGTGTTCATCTTTCTTCTCTCTACCTCTCCAAACACACGATGCATATACATCTCTTGTCACCACGTTCTCATCTTAATCTTTCTTGTTTAACGTGTTCTTGTTGTGTGGTAAACGTGGTATTTGTGTTGGGTTTGTGATAAGGTTGATATATCTAAGGTCCTACACGTAAGCACCTAGGAAAGACTATCAAAGAGGTCTTTTAAAGGGTTGTAATGTTAGGCTTACGGTAGGGAAATGAAGGGTTTGGTGGGATAGGCTATTTAGTGGTGGATAGTCAAAAATCTCTATGTTGCAAGTATACGAAGAATGGCGTTGCTAAGCCAAGACTCGACACTCTAAAACTCTAGGCAACGAAAATAAACAAACATAATTTAAAAGATAGATGTAGGATGGTAGCCGTTTTTTTTTTTTTTTTTTTTTTTTTTTTTTTTTTACACTTTACTCTACCATCCTCTACGGTACATCAAAATGATAGGGATTTATAGACACATCCCTACACTTGAGTTTTTATTACTCTAACACTAATTTGACCCGAATTGAAAAGATCAAAACACTTGAGTACATTATTATGCAAACAAAGGAATTTGAGTTTAACGTTCTCTTCCCTATATTTCATAAACTTTAACTTTTCCCATGAATCCCAATCATCCCAAAATCAGATACAAAGGATATGACTCGACTTAGCAACTCATGCAAGCAACCGATAATTGAACTAAGGGTTTTAGGTGATAACATAAATTTGCACTAAAAGTGAGTGCAATAAAGGGTAGGCTAAGGCGATTTGGGTGTATATTTGGGGTGGGGTGTAAACAATGTTTTCATTGATATTCGGAAAAACCAAACATCACGAGAACCGCGAAAAGGATAGGCTCGAGGGGTTAACTAGGGTATCGTGTACTAAAGATGAGTACAACGCAAAGGGTGTGGGGAATTACTCAACCGAGGTGGAAGAAGTAATTATATTACGTATCAAACAAGGGTTTATCCTAATGCCTCTTATCATTTAGTTATTCCTAACTACACAAGTGTAGTCTCACTAGCGATCTCGAATGCATCACAAAACAAGTTCTAGAATCTAATATACTACCGGTTCACACTCTAAGCATTAAAGATGAATGCTTTAATTCCTACTAATCTAAGGGCTATCCTCACATTTGGGTGGAATTTAGGTGGTAAAGGGTTTTGTGCTAGTCATGAAACTTCCTATCCATGAGACGCTTTTGTTAAGACTAATGGCCCACTCCTATACGCCATGAAAAATTTTAAATTTGGCTAAAATTACCCTAACCTACATTTTCTCATGGTTTATTACACAAATACACTTGGACAAAGCAAATAGTCAAGGATAAGCATAGTTTCAAAGTTCCGCTTTATTTTCCCTCCTACATTTTAAACCGAACATTGTCCCCAATGTTCCCAAAGTATCAAAGTTATGATAATAGAAGGTAATTAAAACGAAAGAAACTAATACTCCCCGATTAGCTCGGTAGGATCCGTAAAAGTGGTGGTTAAATCTTTTCCAAGAAGAATTATTGCGTGAAAAGCTCCTTCCAAACTTATGTATCTTCTTCTTGTTAAACAAAACCCGCACACTTGAAGAAAACAAACAACCCAACGCATCAAACCGAACAAAGAAAATCACAACAAGATGTAATTCCGCACTTAGATAAGATATAATGCTTGTGGAATGGATGTTTGCGATTTTCTAGAAAATTAGGACCGAAAATTCCGAAATTTACAAGTAGCACGAAAACGAGAAAAGTTAGAAGTTGTTTCTACTCCTCCCGACGCCGTCAGTTGCGACTCGACGCCGTCAGTTATCATGACGAAACCGGTCTGCGATTTTCCGGAAAAATTCGAAAATTTTATCTTTAAAACTGGAAAATTTCCAAGAATAACATCCATTATGACTCGATACAAGCATTTGACTCGAACAAACACACATGTATATCTTTTAAATAATTGTAATTCTCATGTTCACGCTTTTGAAAACGTGTGTAATCCTCCCTACACTTATCCCTTATGTAAAATACCTTTATATGTAATTAAGGCGAGGTTAAAACAAAATAAAGCATTTTACAAATTTAAACATGAGAATAAACAATCAATGAAAGATATACAACACACAAATGAAAATGAAAACAAATATACATGGGTTGCCTCCCAAGAAGCGCTTGTTTTTGTTCGAGTCACGAGCCCCGACTCTACCCTTATTTAACAGATAAAGGGAAGTTTTCCTACACTTAAGTTCAAGTGCGGGTGATAGTAGCGATACACACCCTTAGGGTGGAAATATGCCACGTGAGGTGAAGGGGTGTGTGAATGGCTTCCTTCATCCTAAAACTACCCGGACTAAATTGGTTGATGGGTGGGTCGGTTCCTCGCTTATTTAAGGATGGAAGTAAAGATTGAGGTTCCGCTCATCAACACTAGGAAATTCCTAGAACTAAGAATAAGACCGAGACTACAAGTATTCAAACCTATATTCTCTAGTTGCGTTTGGTTCAAATGTTCTACCTCCATTGGGATTCCTAAAGTCTCTCCTACTACTTCCTGTAAGTCACGTGCGGTGTGTATGCCTTAAATGATGGTGGGACTTGTGGGATACCTTGTGGTCTAGACTTATCACCTTATCCTCAATCACATCTACATCATCTATATGCTCGTCATGTATTATTTCCTTAGGTCGTGATGAAACCAACTCTAGTAATTGATCCAACTTATGGTTTAATGCTTGGTTGCTTACCATAAACTTTTCATAAATTTGGTCGGTTCTCCTAAGGGCCTCACTAAAATAGTTTCTAAACACGGAGGTTGTTTACGAAAGTCTATCCTAGGTGAAGGATCAAACGAAGCATAGGTTTCACTAGATGAGGTATTTTGTGGGCTTGATGGAATGGTGAAATCCTCAAAAGGTTTATGGACTTGGTTACTTTCTTCCCACCATCTTGAATAATCCACTTTGGTAATATCATAATTTCTTACGAAAAACCTAATCGCGGATATAGTGGATTCGCGTTCTCCATAATGGTGAACGGAAGAGTCAATGGAAAAGTTTTACTAACAAAGGCACAAAGAAGGGGATAGACTACGAGGAAGCTAATAAAAGAAAAAAAATCTCACTTGATAGGAATCTTGTGAGTAGACCTAAACGAGATAGAAATCAAGCCTAAACAATAACTATTCCCGCAGCGCGCCAAAACTTGATAACGCCACACGCGTCGCTCGGGGTCAAAGGAACTTCCTTTTCTTCGAGCAAGTTTTATAACACCCTAGGCAAAGGAACCTAATCGTTGTAGTGTAGTAATTAGGGTAAGCCACGGGCATTGATATCGTTCTCTAGGGAATAGTGTCGTTAGGCTGAATTGTATGTCTAATTAAGTCTAAAGGTGAGGATGATTATTTTGTATTTTTATATTTTATGGAATGGAAAGGTACGAATCTCGGGTTCGATTGGGGTGGAATTAGTTGCTAGCCAACTATTCCAAAATATACTAACTAACTAAGGGATCTACCAGTAACGTGAAGCGTATCTACTTATGATGTATTACTCCTTGCTAGCTATCCAATTCTACCTACTGAATTGTCACGTCCTATTGATGGTTGAATTGTCACGTCCTTATTCCTAGTTGCGTTGTGTGTCTAAGGTTATAGGGTATGCGTTTTCTCCCTAACTCTTTGAATTCACCTTTAAGTGTAGTAAACAAAATCCACTAAATCATTCATAAACTAACTTTAAGGTTATCTTTGGTTTAGTAAACGAAATCCACCAAGTCATTCATAAACTATCAAAGATTTATCAAGTATTAAACACAACGATAGCCTAGTCGCACTCCTAAGCTAATTACATTTAAGATAAGAAACAACCAATCAAACAAGAGACAAGAGGATGCAAGAATTATAAACTAAACCAATTAGATTCATTGAAGTTGTCACACCCTAATGATGAAGATAGACACAAGCATCACTAAGAAATCAATAAGATCTAATTAATTATATACAAGTTTCACACAATCATAAGCAAACACAAGGTGAATTAGCCAAGCATAATTAATGAAGAGCAAGCAACAATTGTGATAATTGAAGACATACCATAGGATTGGATAAACAAACAAACCATTACAAGATGTTTATGGAGTGGTTGAAACCCTTTAAGTTGCTGGAAAACACCTACCTAAACCCGGAATCGGACTTAGGGTTTAGGGCTTACAAAAGTGAAGTTATAATGTTATATTTATAGGCGATTTTCTGTCGGCAAAGAGCGACGGCGTCACACTTATAGAGTGACGGCCACGACCATTTTTTCAGCAAATTGTAGATTTTCTCGTTCCGATCGCGTGGGCTTTTGAACCACCTAAATCCGAGTTCGTATGCCAAAGTTATGGCCAAAACAAGACGTTTACTTCAAGATGTCAGTGACTTGATTAGTTTGTGACGGCGTCACCTTATTCGTGTGACGCCGTCCCTTCAATCTCGACGCCGTCTGGATCAAATCTAGGCCGTCGAGTAGCGACGGCCTATTCCTTTAGAACCCGACGTCGTCCCTTGAAAACATGCACTTTAAACTCGAGCCGTCGAAAATGCCTTCCGACGGCGTCGCAGATATGCAAAGTGACGCCGCTTTATGTTTCAAAGACTTTGAGTGTCTCGATTCGACTTTGGCCATTTTCTTCAGATATTCGCGCTTTTCGTCCAAATAAGCATCATTCCAGATTTTGCCTTCAAGAGACCTAAAAGTGAAAAGGAACGATATTAAGCAATAACGGATACAGAAGTGATCGAATAAGGGCTTAATTGACCCCTTAAAAAGGTACCTTTTAAAACCTTATCAGAGATAGTAAGTCACGTTGCAAAAATAAAAAAATTACTAATAAAGTAGTAATATGAAGATGAATTTTTATTTAGTTAAAAAAAAGTCATAATGTGGGTGGGTACTTGTTTGGGGAATGCATGCCAATGAGACGATTATAATAATGGTAGTAAGAATTTTTGTGTCTCGATAATAGAAGATGTTGACGTGTTGAGTTACATGCTTATTTATGTATTAGAATAATAACCCTTATTATATCATTAAAAAAATTAAGTAAATTAAAAAATTAAAAAAAAAATGACCTAATTTGAACAGCACAGTTGGGGATATGCGCAAAAAATTAGTAACAACTGCTACAAGTGTTAAAAAAGTTAGTTTTTAGTACAAATTAATTTGGATTCAATTGGGATACAAACTCAATTAAGAGTTACAATCACTGCCACAAACATAGTTTAGACCCCACACACAAGATAATTCGCAACCCCTAATAATATGTTGCAACCGGTTTGAAATAAACATCAATGGTGCCCAAGTCTTTGTCGCAACTCACAACATGGTTGCTTTTTTGGAAAAACCAAAGGAGGCTACAGGGTTTGAACAAATTCTTAAGTATGTTCGTACGTAAATCCCCAACCACTACTAACGTCGATGTAACCACCGCTAGTGTCGCAAAAACCACCGCTATTTTCGACGAAAAAATAATATTTATTTGTGTTTACGTAATCATTTATATTCAAAAAGTCCATAAAGTACAAAAGGGTATGGGCGAATTAAAAGGTGGACTAGTTGCAGTTTAAATTTTAAAAGTTTTAAATTTAAAGCACCCATATGAATGTTTGACTACAGTTTGTCAAACGTGCATAGCAACATTTCCAAAAGCAAAAAACATATGTAGAAGCTGCATTTTTACCAAAATAATGTATATACAGACATAGCAAACTTTATGTACAAAAAATTAATTTACGTAGGCCATTCAAACGATACATAAAACTATAAACACTATGTGAATAAACCGATAAATTCAAACTGTTTTTAATTATGAATAAGGATTATCCAAATACCAAAAAGGAGAGAAAATTTGCATGTAAAGATTCAAGTTCCTTCCCAAGTAATTTTATGTCAAATATAGCAGGAAAAATAGATGGCCAGTCTAGGAGCCTAGGCACGTGCCTACCCACAAAACACTTAATGAAAATTAATGATAATGCATGCATGAACAGTAAAATCCTCGCTATAAATACGTGAGGTAAATCAAGCGGAAAGTCCAGAAAAACCAAAAAAGGAACCATTCCTTCACCAACAAAAAGATTTCGACTTGCAAATTAGGCAAAAGAAATTTTTTAGAAACATCGAAGAGAAGTTGAAGATGTTATTCAGAAAAAGAACACGATGGTACACAGTACAAAAAGAATACATACGGACGTCAACAAGAACGCGTTGCCCACGCACGGCCGTTTCCAAAAAGCCCATACATAGCCTAAAGCTTTACCCCCCCCCCCCAAAAAAATAAGCGCAAAGCTGATGCCACAACAACTGAAACATGTTCTTAAATGACTACTAATAACAATTAGTCGTTCTAAAATGACGACTAATAACCCATCTCCGCGACCATTCACAACACACCTTCATCAAAAACCCATGTCTATTCAAGTTGTGGTAGTCTGCCAGGACCATATGCATACCAAAGGTGGGAGTTTAAACCTATTAGACTCTCATTAGCCATATGGAATCTTGAAAGTGCAGGTATTTCCTTCTTAACCTCGGCGTTCCCGAGCGGAAGAAGGAAATAAATCATGGGAATTGGGTCATCGGAGTGATAATATGTGTTCGGCAGCTGGGTCCCGTAGGGAAGGGAGACAAAAGGAAGTTAGGGGCAACAAAATACGTAAACCAGCCCCTAATTAACACGAAACTTCCCTAGGAAAGTCAAACAACAGAGGATGAAAACTATGCATCCTTCCTCTGTTAGTGCAGCCCGGCCCCCATTCAAGTGTGCGTCTACTAATTCGTGCATATCCGTTGGATAGACTGGTCTAAGGAAAAGATGACCACCTTGGAGTCGGGATAAAATAAAAGTCGCATGGTGGAAAGCTACATTACCAAAAGCCCTTCCTATACCACGCAGAGGGGCGTATTTAGACGGGAAACCCCCTGAAAGGCCCATCAAAGTTGAAAGGCCTATCTAACTCCTCAGGGAATCCCATGGGGTGAATACGGCGGGGCCACGAGGAAGCAAGCCACCAGAACTCCTTCTAGAAAAGGATAAAGGCAAAAGATCCGCACCGAGAAAGCCAGCGGAAAAAATAGTGTCAGCAATAGACAAACCACTGGTAGTATAAGTCGCGTACCACTGTTAATGTACTTGTCACTGCTAGTATGATTGTGTGGGATTAATATGTAATATTCTAGAATGTCTTCGGTAGGATGTTTTGTATTAGATAAGTATGGTAAGTATATTTATCTTGTACATTACGTAGTGTATTTTGTAAAGGACTCCTTAGCCTATTAAAGGAGGTCCTAGGTTTGAGTTAGATATAATTTTTGGTGATATCTAGAGTCGATACACTTCAAGGTTGTAAAACCCAATACTATTTCTGACAACTGGCAATTTAGGGAGTCTATTTTAGGTAACCGCATTACGTTAAACTAAACCAAGTTTTGCCTTTAACACTATTTTCATTGACCATGATTTGATTTGATATCGTTTATTGGTTTTTATGATTTATTATATTATTGGATGAGTTATCGTGTGAGTTTTAACTCTTTTTGATAGGCACTGTTCGATTCGGCACTATAAAAGCCTAAAACGAGAAATAACATAACTTTTAGACCGTAACTCGAAACTTGGCAAATAAATAGTTAAAACTCGTGGAAAAATATAAGTAACGATAATGGAAAGTCGAATGAATGTTGTGGGACACTCGTAGGACAATATATGAGCTCGAGAATGGGTAAACGGGATTGTTTACAAAAAATGACGACCCCGACCCCTCTCTTTTACCTTGGACGGCCACCTCTCCCATCTCTCTCATTTTTTTATTTAGTCCCTCCCTCTAAAATATATAAAGCCCACTCACCCTCATTTGCTACACTTGTTTCTCTCACTAAAACACACACACATATCATCACTTTCTCTCTCTACTCTCTCTCTCTTCCACCAACAAAAACCCAAACGCTAAACCACCACCATTGCCGCCCCTTTTCGACCAAATTCTGGCAAGTGGTATCTCACCTCCACCACCATCTTGTAGATCTCTCTTTCCTCTTTCCATCCATATATAAAACTCTCACAAAAGCCTATATTAACACCTCCAAATCTTGAAATTAAGATTCGTGATTTTAGGATTTTCATCAAATCTTGTAGATCGGGTTGTAAAAAGGTAAATGGAACATGGGTCAAGCTTATTTTGGAAATGGAAGGCCACGTATGGCATTTATATGGCTCGACCATGGTTAAAAATATAGGGGTTTTGGTTTAAACATGAGATTAAAACTAATTAACACTTAAATAAACATGTAGATAGTGATTTGGTATCATGTGGTGTATCATATTGTTGGGTTTTTGTATTTTAGATAATGTTTCATGTTTTTTATTAGGAATAGCTGATGGGTTTGATGTTTGGTTAATAATTGGAGGTTGATTGATTGTGTTTGGATGTTGTAGAAGTGATTTGGGAGGTGTTTGGTTGTGGATATGGGGCGTACAAGCCACCAAACCCACGATGGGTTGTGGTTGGGTGGTGTACGTGACCCACAAGGACCATGGGTCCGCGTCGAGTCGTTGTGGTAGCTTCTTGGTTGATATTGTTAAAGTTTGGATGAGACGCATGGAGCCGAAAAGCTTCTAGAGCTTGTTTGGTTCACGTGGTCTTAACCGTGACCGTGTCATGACCATTAGGGTCATAACATTGGTTTCGGGAATATTTGGTTGGTTGATTGGTTGGCGAGATTGATTTGGGTTGATTTGAGATTGAATTGCGTTATTATGACTTTTATTTGGACTTGATATATATATTGTCAACTTTGAGCAACGTCGGTATTACTTTGACTTTTTAGTCAATAGTTGACCCCGACAACGCCGTAACATGGACTTTAGTATAATTTGGACTATTGATTGATTAAAAGCCGAGAAGTCATGACTCGTGCTTGTGGATTCGAAACGAATAACGATATAAAACTAATATTGGAATTTGACGAAATGTATATATGAAAATGCTAATAAACTATGAAACATTAATAATAAAAAGGCTTTTGTTCCAAAAATATCGATAACAAGACTTATCTTGTTATTTAATATTTTAAATAGAAACTAACGACTAAAAATGGAAATGTTTTATAATAAACTAGCCTATAAACCCATGATAAATCACGGGCTGCTTATAAGAAGTTAGAAAATATAACCTTAAAAGGTAAAAAAACAAAAATACCAAGTAATTTTAAGTCTAAAAAAAAATTGTTCATTCCCATAAAAAAATAAAGTATCAAGAAACACTGAATTTGTTAAAAAAAACGAAGAAGAATAAACCAAGAATCTCCAAAACCGGATAATGTTAAACTTAAGTACATATAAGATAGGTAAAACTAACAAAGAAGAAGAAAGAATTTTAAGTAATGGCGGATCAAATCTTTTGTAGCACTTCATGGTAAACAACATTCAAAGTACTGTTTGAAACTTTACCATCCTTGTCGTATATCAAAACCTTCAATCCTTTCTGGCTTTTTACTCTAGACATAGCGACGTAAAGCTGACCATGTGTGAAGACTGGCTTAGGCAAAAAAATTCCAACTTTTGATAAGGACTGGCCTTGACTTTTGTTGATAGTCATGGCGAAACATACAACTAATGGAAATTGGCGTCGATTAATCTTCAACGGAAGTCTCTTGTCTGAAGGACTGAGTTTCAACCGTGGGATGATAGTAGTGTGGCCGACATTTGTTCCTGTTAAGATTTGTGCCTCGATAACATGTGCACCAAGTTTTAGAATCCTTAGTCTTGTCCCATTGCATAACCCAGCAGTTTGATCAATGTTTCGAAGAAGCATGACAGGTGCACCTACTTTAAGAGCTAATTTGTGGTTAGGTATTCCAGACAACTTAAGACCATTCAACACTTCAGGAGAGTAGAAAGATTCGGTGTAATCATTTTCTAGACCTTCGGATTCACATATACTATCTGAACTATAGTAAACAACCTCGTCACCTGGAATTTGAGATAGCAAATGGTCATTTATAACTTCAACAACTTCGTGAGTGGGAACAAGAATTGCCCTCTCTTGAAAAAAAGAAGAATCCCGTAAGTTGTTGAGAAACGATGGATAAACAAATTCGACCAGTGACGGAATAGGATTAACATTATCAGTTATGAGTAAATCATCTGGAATATCAACTGTTGCCTCACCATCATTAGCTCCACCTAAACGACCATCTCCCATCTTTAATATCCAATCTCCAAAATCCTTGATTTCTTGAATGTTACAATTATTAGAACCTTCTCTCAATCTCATGTTTGTCGTTAACTCAAGTACTGTACAATCATCCCATATATAAGACGAATTAAGAGATGCGTGTACAATGTCCTGCCTTGTTCCACCTGGTATAACTGGCAAAATTTGCCTAAAATCTCCTCCAAAGACGATAACCTTACCACCAAACGGCATATCTTTTGCACTTGGGTTAGTGGTCCCAATAACATCTCTCAAAGATTGATCTAAAGCTTCGAAACAATGTTTGTGCATCATTGGAGCCTCGTCCCATATTATCAAACTTGTCTTGATTAATAAAGCAGCCAGATCTGAACCAGCGGTTATTGAACAAAAGGAGTCCTCATTGAGATTAATAGGTATACCAAAGCGAGAATGGGCTGTACGACCACCTGTGAGAAGCAAAGAAGCAATATTGAAACATTGAATATCTATATTTGTGGATACACCAATAAAATTTTATTATTACATTAAAATGATCGGTACAAACCTGTTAGAAGCAAAGAAGCAATACCACTCGATGCCACATTTAAAACAATATCTCATTTAGAGCGTATAGTAGCAGATAATGTTTTCCATATATATGTCTTTCCCTTACCACCATATCCGTAAAGGAAGAAAACACCTCCTTTTTTATTTTCAACAGCTGAAATAACTCTTTGATATACTATTTTTTGTTCGGCTGTTAGAGTTGGAAAGAGCGTGTCATGTTCTGCTTTCAGTAAGTGGGTGTCATAGCAAATTTCGTCATGAATCAAAGAGTTTGTGTGGTTTTCCAGGAACTCCAGGTCTGGTAAAGGCATTCCGTTTATAGAAGTTAAGCTACTTCCATTCTTACGAAGAAGATTGTCTATATATTTTAGACATAGATTTTTACGATGACGTTCACGGATCTCCAAATCTGCAAAACAGAAATGGAATATTTAAATGAATAACCAAACAAAATTTATAATGTAAGCATTAAAATTGTTAATTTTAGTTTAATGGAGCAGAAACAATGTTACCTGGATTATTAAAAAGTAAACGTTGCTCATGTTCAATATCATCAGACATATATTCCCATGTTTCGTTCCATACATGATCAGGTCTGACAATACTATTTGACGTAAGCAACATCACAAATAAACGACGAACAGAATCAGCAAACGAAATACGATGTCCTTCTTTAATAGCCTCGATGTACTCTTTGACATTGTCTAACAATCCGAGTGCAAAACACGTGCCCCTATATGAATCATATATTTTTTCATCTTTACCCTGATAATCATAGAATCTATCACTAACCTTGCGAATATCATCCCAAGTTGTCAGTCCTTTAACCTTATTCAAAAGAACCCTCAGATAGTATGCATCACCAAGAGAAGGAGGAACATAATGGATCCTTCCTACATCAAATCCCTGCTTCCTACGCTGCCATATCTTCTTTTCAGGCTTCCAAACAAACTTAGTTGGGAATTCAACATACGTCAAAGTTCTGGAAAGAGCATCGGTTTTATTACATTCCATCCATGCCAAAAACTTAGAAGAGGCAACTGAAGGTTTGTTTAGGACATCGTTAATATCGGCATCAGCCTCGTACACGACCTGTTGTTGTCCAGGTAAATGAAATGGCAACCTCTCAACAGGGGGGTAACGGTAGTGAACTTCGTACCCTAGAATTCTCCAAGTGGCTTCACACGCTGAAAGATACCTACAATCATAATATTCTTTGATCTCATCCTTCACTTCTACGTCGGTGGTTTCTTGATTATCATTGTTGTCAGCACAAACTTTAGTAGTAACACGATCTGGTCCCTTATTTATGTATTTAAACAAATATTTGATAGAACCAGCCTGATTACACGACTCCACATTTATGTGCGCCTGGTAAGTTTTTAACATAAATTTATTATAACCTACAACAAAACCATTGTGTAGGTCTACCCCGCTTTTTTTTAATAAACCTTCCATTATTAGGCCTTTTGTAAACTGGGAAACCATCAGAGTCTGTCATAGTGCGATCTGAAAATTTCTTTGGAAATTTTTTTGTGCATTTCCCTTTAGTGGTACAGGGGCAACTTGGATTATCAACTCCACAAGGGCCATGCATCATATGTTCACTTACAAGGCGATAAAGTTGCGGGTCAGTATTTTTGTCTGGTATCTCAGCAGAAATGAAATCATCGATCTTTTCATGATTAACCAACTTATCATCCGGGTGCAAAAAAAGACATATGTGGGCGTGCGGAAGTCCTCTCTTCTGAAACTCGACCGTATATACAACTGCAATATATAAAATAACAATTTCAATCAGGTAGAAATATATCAAAAAACAAAAGGAAGTTTACTAAACATTTTCAATAGTTACCTGTATTGACGCGACCTAAAATCTTTGAGTCCCTCAAATTCTTTATTAAATGATCAAGCTTCATCTTGAAGGTCTTGCGTATAATATCTGGCCTATCTTCAAGATGAAGACCGGTTCCATTCAAGAACCTTGTAATCTCGGGCCATTTTGGATTGCATGTGAAAGTGATGAAAAAATCTGGATGGCCATAAAATTTGCACAGTGACATTGCATCTAAATAATTTTAACGCATATATCGTACACCTCCGGTAAAAGACGATAGTAGTACTATACGCTTGTCGGTGGTAGATGCATTGTTATTGCCGTTATCTGCATGAAATGATAGCTGCTGATATGATTCAACACGTAGGAGTTTTTGTTGTTTGCGATGAAAATACAACCTTTCTGTTTCGACCATGGTAAAAGCATCAACCAAAAATTGTTGAAAAAGTCTTCTAGAGTTATGATGCAGTGAGAATCTGTCTTGCATTTCTTGAATGATGTAAGCAAAGTAATCTCTCATTGTTAACCTATCACGTTTTTTTGGGTCTGGTTCAACAATGTCTCTATGAAGAATATCGGTTCTGTATCCATCTTCACCATATGGAAACAAAAGAGGATATTCTAGTGACAAAAATGAAGGGTGCAAAACATTAATATGTTTAAGTTCACCGGTTCGTGTTTCAATCACAATATCTCTTTTATCAAGAGAATCTTCGATGTCTCCCACAATTAAAGCAGCTACCTCTGAGGTGGTAGGGAGATTGTACGTCCTTTCGTCAAATGCCCTGTTACCAAGTAATCTCAACCGTACGTTGTCTATTTCATCTCCTTTGTATCGATTTCTGACCATTCTATATGACTTGACCAATTAATTTTCCGCATCTAAAGTCTTCCTTAGACCTTCAATTATTTGTGGATCAAGTGAATCAGATGATTTCGATTCATTTTTTGATCCAGATCTGCAATAAGAAAAATAACAACATAGTAATTAATAGGATACGTTAAAATAAGACATATATCGATCAAACTGCAACATCAAAGACTACCAAATCGGACCTATATTACATGAGGAATCTTCATTTTTAATGGCAGAATAGTTATAAAGTTTTAGTACATAATATATCTGTAAAGATGTCAAAAGAAAGAAGTTAAAAGTGTTTCATACCGGAGTGCGTCAATCCTGTTCTTCACCTCATTTTCCGTGTCGTATATGTACAGTTGCGAAAACTTCGCACTTGACCCTTCCTTTGGTAAAAGACTACCATGACTATGATAGTTTTGACCATGAAGCCTAAAACAATAAGGCCCCTTACCCCTGTTGATGGAATGATCAAATTTTCCACCCATTGAGGTGAAGGCAAACATCATGTTGTATGTACAAATATTTTTTTGGAAATTTCTGGATGTCGCATCATCATTACGAAACAGGTCCAACAAATGTTTAGGCGCCTCTTTTAGTTTTGCAACCTTTACTTTTCCATAAAGGCAACATGTAGAGTAACTCCACCCATCATGAAAACGCCTTTTTAGCCTCGCCTCAAAGTCCCACAATACAGCATTACATGCACGACATATATTGGTTGGATCTCCATGGTCAACATATTCTGCAAACCAAAAAAAAGTTGTGAAAAATAAAGTAAAGTTTGTCCATGTTAACAGTTTGTTATGTTAATAAGTTTGTGGTTGAAATTATTATGACCTGAACAGATTCCATAAAACTTGTCTTGGTCATTTGAACCAAAAACATCTTCATCCTCGTCAATATCAAAGTTTATTCTAGGAATCTCGTATATTACTTTCCTTTGTCGCTTGCATGGATGTTTTCTAGATGTACTCGCAATGTTGGTTTGTAATTCAGTGGAATTGGCGGTAGATTGATGTAAACCATGACTGACATTGCTGGAACCTACAATTCCTTATAGGTAAAAACTTTAGCGAAGCAATTTAAAAGTGAACTCACAAAATATGTCACATGAAATTTGAATCTTGTAACTTTGTAAAAAAAAAAAAAAAAAAAAAAAAAAACGTTAACCTGGTGTTGTATAATCCCACTGTTGACCAGTTGTGGAGTCATAGTTATCAACTTGGGACGTCTGATCCGGGTTACTTCATTTTCCTTTTTGAAGAACTGCTTATACATCAGACATGACGTGTAAATTACTAAAGAGTTTCAATACTAAAACACACAAAAATATCTAAAATATATAAAAGTATACATATAATCATTATACCATTTGAAAAGTCATTTATAGGTGGCCTTCCCCCATTGGAGATGTCACTTAATGGTGGCCTCCCTCTGTGTCTAGGGAGCAAATCTGTCGCTAAAAAACCAGGAGTTTTGTTGTTGAGTAAGTTTGGCATGAGTGTTGTTGTTGATTAAGTTTGACAATGGAAACATATATGAGCGACAATGGAAACATATTATAGTAATTATATGGGCATTTAAAAATACCTTGAACACCTAATGGTGGATTTGTTTTAGCAGAGATAGGAGTCGCAATATTTTTGTTATTCAACTGAGATACATTTGATAATTTAACTGCAAGCATATTGAAGGTATGTTAGGAATTAAAATATATTTGTGAAAATCACCAAAAAAATATTGAAATTAACCATTGGAGATGTCGCTTAGTGGTGGTCTGCCTTTGCATCTAGGGAGTAAATCTGTAAAAATAACAACAGGCATGTTGTTGTTTAGTAAGTTTGAAAGAGTAACCGGAAAGATACATAAATATGTAATTATATAGGCATTTAAATATACCTTGAACACCAATTGGGGGATTTCTTTTAGCAGAGATAGGAGTCGCAATATTTTCGTTATTCAACTGAGATACATTTGATAATTTAACTGCAAGCATATTGAAGATATGTTAGAAATGAAATATATATTTGTGGAAATCACCAAAAGAATATTGAAATTAACCATTGGAGATGTCGCTTAGTAGTGGTCTCGCTTTAATGCGGGGAGTAAATCAAAAAAAAAAAAAAAAAAAAAAAAAAAAAAAAAAAAAACAGCCATGTTGTTGTTTAGTAGTTTGAAAGAGTAACCGGAAAGATACATAAATATGTAATTATATAGGCATTTAAATATACCTTGAACAGCAATTGGTGGATTTGTTTTAGCAGAGATAGGAGTCGCAATATTTTCGCTATTCAACTGAGATACATTTGATAATTTAACTGCAAGCATATTGAAGGTATGTTAGAAATTAAATATATATATTTGTGAAAATCACCAAAAAAATTTTGAAATTAACCACTGGTAATGCCATTAACAGGAGGTTTGCCCCTGTGCATCGGAAGACTGTTGGTATTTATTACAGTGAGATTTGTAATGATCATAGGGAAATTGGTGTTTGCAAGCAGAGAATCGCTTGAAGAAGTAGTAGCATAATGTCCTGACATTGCATATCATAAGAAAAAAAATGTTATTTGTGTTATTCCATTGTATTCAGCAAAAGACTATAAAAGAACAACCATGGGATACTCATCATTATAACAACAATGGGATACTCCCAATTCCATTGTATTCAGAAAACACTTAAAAAATGAACAGATATCATACCTTTTGTTATCTCTTTAATCGGTCTCCCTCTACGTCTAGAAACCAATGACGTGTCAGGTATGTTTGATGATAAACTTTGAGTGCCTTTGTCTTGTGGTGTAGCAGTTACACCATGTTGTTCCATTAAGCCAAATTGTGTGTACCCTACCAATAAGAATTGGAAGTCCAACTATATGAGAGATAAGTTATATGAAAATGATAAGATATCATGTCATTAATAAGATTTCATAATAGGCAAGTAGTAACTAAACGTAATGGCAAATTGATTATTTTTTACTACTTTCCAAAAAAAATTTAAATTTCAAAACGTGATTTTAGGAAGGTATCTATATATATAATAAATATCTTTTGCAATAACTAAAAAAATCAAGCACATGCATATGAGTAAACACAATCTGGCTAGTGCCATACATACAGGAAGAATGACATGATTATGCTTAAGTTAGTTACATTGGTCATAGATGTTAGGGTCTTTGCATAGCAAGTACTTCAGTTAGTCGCAAATCAATCACATGCGTATGAGTAAACACAAGGACTCCTTAGCCTATTAAAGGAGGTCCTAGGTTTGAGTTAGATATAAGTTTTGGTGATATCTAGAGTCGATACACTTCAAGGTTGTAAAACCCAATACTATTTGTGACAACTGGCAATTTAGGGAGTCTATTTTAGGTAACCCCATTACGTTAAACTAAACCAAGTTTTGCCTTTAACACTATTTTCATCGACCATGATTTGATTTGATATCGTTTATTGGTTTTTATAATTTATTATATTATTGGATGAGTTATCATGTGAGTTTTAACTCTTTTAAATAGGCACTATTCGATTCGGCACTATAAAAGCCTAAAACGAGAAATAACGTAACTTTTGGACTGTAACTCGAAACTTGGCAAATAAATAGTTAAAACTCGTGGAAAATATAAGTAACGATAATGGAAAGTAGAATGAATGTCGTGGGACACTCGTAGGACAATATATGAGCTCGGGAATGGGTAAACGGGATTGTTTACAAAAAATGACGACCCCGGCCCCTCTCTTTTGCCTTGGCCGGCCACCCCTCCCATCTCCCTCATTTTTTTATTTAGTCCCTCCCTCTAAAATATATAAAGCCCACTCACCCTCATTTGCTACACTTGTTTCTCTCACTAAAACACACACACATATCATCACTTTCTCTCTCTACTCTCTCTCTCTTCCACCAACAAAAACCCTAACCCTAAACCACCACCATTGCCGCCCCTTTTCGACCAAATTCCGGCCAAATTCCTGCAAGTGGTATCTCACTTCCACCACCATCTTGTAGATCTCTCTTTCCTCTTTCCATCCATATATAAAACTCTCACAAAAGCCTATATTAACACCTCCAAATCTTGAAATTAAGATTCGTGATGTTAGGGTTTTCATCAAATCTTGTAGATCGGGTTCTAAAAAGGTAAATGGAACATGGGTTAAGCATATTTTGGCCATGGAAGGCCATGTATGGCATTTATATGGCTCGACCATGGTTAAAAATTTAGGGGTTTTGGTTTAAACATGTGATTAAAACTAATTAACACTTAAATAAACATGTAGATAGTGATTTGGTATCATGTGGTGTATCATATTGTTGGGTTTTTTCATTTTAGATCATGTTTCATGTTTTTTATTAGGAATAGCTGATGGGTTTGATGTTTGGTTAATAATTGGAGGTTGATTGATTGTGTTTGGATGTTGTGGAAGTGATTTGGGAGGTGTTTGTTTGTGGATATGGGGCGTACAAGCCACCAAACCAACGATGGGTTGTGGTTGGGTGGCGTACGTAACCCACAAGGACCATGGGTCCGGGTCGAGTCATTGTGGTAGCTTGTTGGTTGATATTGTTAAAGTTTGGATGAGACGCGTGGAGCCAAAAAGCTTCTAGAGCTTGTTTGGTTCACGTGGTCTTAACCGTGACCGTGTCATAACCATTAGGGTCATAACATTTGTTTTGGGAATATTTGGTTGGTTGATTGGTTGGCGAGATTGATTTGGGTTGATTTGAGATTGAATTGCGTTATTATGACTTTTATTTGGACTTGATATATATATTGTCAACTTTGAGCAACGTCGGTGTTACTTTGACTTTTTAGTCAATAGTTGACCCCGACAACGTCGTAACATGGACTTTAGTATAATTTGGACTATTGATTGATTAAAAGCCGAGAAGTCATGACTCGTGCTTGTGGACTCGAAACGAATAACGATATAAAACTAATATTGGAATTTGACGAAATGTATATATGAAAATGCTAATAAACTATGAAACATTAATAATAAAAAGGCTTTTGTACCAAAAATATCGATAACAAGACTTATCTTGTTATTTAATATTTTAAATAGAAACTAACGACTAAAAATGGAAATGTTTTATAATAAATAAGTAATTAATGTTACGAGTGCACGTTTATTGAAATATGCCAATTATGGGCATTTAATTCTAGTTTCGTTGTGTGCATGGGTTACGGATAACCTAACATTAATAGTGTCGATCCACGTGGGTAGCGGACTTATTAGGTTGACGAATCTAATAAGAGACCGCTAGGTACGTAGGATAGCGTTATTAATGGGTGAATTATCCTTATGACTCGTTAGGATGTGACCGGTTCATGGGATAATAAGCGACACGAATAAATAATTGAGTTTATCGAGTTGACGAATTCGATAAGGTCTACTATTTATTCCGAAACTTATTGGACTATGGAGCTTATCGCTTAGATGTCTCATGGTGTTGCATTGAGTCTCATATTGGTTGTTTGAGTGCATTCATGGCATCATATTGAGTCGATACACCCACATGAGGATACCAAACACTAGGACTAAACGGTGAAACAAGACATTTTTGGAAATAACGAAAAGGAATACATTGGGGTAGATAACGTTGATTTTGGGAATTATATATTAAAATTGGTTTACATTAATAGGTTGTGCCGAGTTGATAGTTGTTGTGTCCTGATTAGCTGTTATCATCTGCTAGTGTTTATTTGTGCGTTTCTTGCTTGAGGTGAGTTTCATAGCCCCACTTTTATCTACGTTTTTAACTATATTGAGTTGAGAATCATGCTATTGTTTTTGGACCTTTAAAACTATTTTGATTTGCTTATGTGCTTGACTATTTGGATAGATGTGGTAGCTGTTGCCTTAACCTAGGGTAGCAATCCAATTGCTATAACACGTTGCCTAGCTAAGAGTAGACTTCTACCTCGACCTAGTCCAGGGTTAGCAATCGTTCTAGACTTTGCTACGGCTGTGTTGGCTAGTGTCGCTAGGGGCCCGTTGTGATATCGGATATGATATTTGTTTGTGTTTGATGTGTATCTATCTTAGGTCTCGTATAGCAAATTAACTCCTACAGGTCCACTACTTTTACTTGAATTTAAACCTATGAACTCACCGGCGTTAGCTGACCTTTTAGCATGTTTTCTCAGGTATTAAGTGATGTTTGGAGTACGTGTTCTGTGGAAGCTTGGCAAGGAGGCATGGTCAAGGATCATAATCGACTATGATAATTTATGGGGACCTATTTTTATTAAATCATGGTTGGGCCTAATATTTACATTTTTGGATTAATGTTTTGAATATTTAAATTTGGGTTGGTTTTGAATGTTAAATGACTATCCTATTTGCTATACTTGTGTGAGATACCAATCCAGTCGTAACTCCCTGAAAACATGATTAAGTCTCCCGCTGTACCGATATTTGGGGGTGTTACAGATTGGTATCAAAGCTCAAGGTTATAGAGAACTAGGTATTTAATAAACCCTAAACTATAACCACTTTTTAAGAAAATTGATCCTTGACCGACGCTTGCCCGCCTGCCAAGCCGAAGCTTCTTATTTGATTATGGCATGAACTGCGATTTGATTTATGAGACATTATGATTGTGAATTGTTTATTTAGATGTTATATTTTGGTGATATGATTATTGGGTTTTGGGATATGTGATTCGATTGTCGAGATATTATGGATTTGATTTGGATTATCGGTATGTTATGATTTTGGGATTTTGAGCTTGATTTTATTATTGATTTGATTTGGGATTGTGTGATGCGAGATTATGTGATAGAATAGAACTTACGTGTTTTATTTAAAGGCATATTTTGAGTAATGCGGTACCTCTATTTTAAAGCTTTCATTATGTGATATATGTTTGGGTTGAGTTGATGCGCTTATTAGAACCAGTTGTTTTCGAACACTTATACCTACCCTATGCCATTGTCACAGACTATGCCTTCACTAGCTTTTGATGTGTCTGAGGATGTCCTTGTTGCTGCTAGTTCCCCAGCATTGACTCTCATGATCACACGCAGGTGATCCCTATGTGATTACCCGTCACTCTTGTTCATCATCATCATCAGATAGCCCTAGCTCATCTAGGCAGCTCACTTTATATCAGGCCTTAGCACGAGCCCAGACTCCTAGACTTGCTCGTAGTACTGCCCGCATGTCCGTGCGACCACCATCATCACCAATTCACCTAGCAGCCCACTCTCTTCTGTCATCACCACTAGCATCACCATGTCTTAGAAGACCTAGATCCCCTACTGTACCACCTCAGGATTTACCCGCATAGAGACTCTGACTCATGGACTCTCCCACTGAAGATAAGGGCGAGGAGGAGCATGAGATCAAGGAGGAGCATGAGATTGAGGAGCAGTATGTAGATGAGGATGAGGATCCTCAGGAGGAGGATGATGAGGATATTCCCGATGTGGGTACTCCTCCATTTCAGAGTCCTGCACATTCTCCAGGACCAGGCTCTCCTTTACCTTTGCCTGAGCCTGATTCTTCTGGGCAGCCTTTAGACATTGACTCACCACCTTATTCACCTTATATAGGTAGCCCACTAGGTTCCGATATGCGATCGGATAAAGCTTCAGATCCCGAGGAGTATGGGGAGACGGGTCTGATATGGGAGAGAATTACATCTCAGGGTGTTAGGCTTAGTCAGTGGACTGACCGATTAGTCAGAGTATCGAGGGCTAGTGTAGAGGATTTGAGAGCGGATATGGATGCGGTAGTTAGAAGGGTTACGATCTTGATGGAGGGTATGTTGGAGCTCTTCGACCAGGTAGGAGACCTGCGGAAAGGGCTCACGATAGCTCGAGAGGAAGACCAGGCGCTTCAGCGCAGGGTCGGCACACTGGAGAAAGAAGTTGCGGATATGAGGAGAGATCGCAACTCTCAGCATCTTGAGATCTCATACGTTGGAAGAGTGATGGACGAGGTTAGGAGATCTATTAGTAGTATTCGTGATCGTGGCTAGATAGTGTTAGATTCATGGCTTTGTACCATCTTGAAACTAAGTAGTACTTGGTTCGAGATGTAGGTCTATCCTAGTTATCTTATTAGTATCGTTGTTAGATCTATCCTTTCATGTATTCCACTTTGAAACCTATGAGTTATGATTATTAGGACGTGCATCCTTTAGTTATGATTTGGTCTCTGGTTGTTTTGTTATGGTAGAACGTTATCCTTGTTGACTTTGATTATGTATTCGAGCGTTATTGGTGATCCTTGGAACCCAACTCGATATTTTAGAGCGTGAACTGTGAACTTATGAAACTGTTATTCTTTCCTTCAGAATGATAGCACCAAGATGAAACCCGCCTAGGACTAACTGATAACGCTAGACGCGTCGTTCGGTGTCAAAGGAACTTCCTTTTCTTCGAGCAAGTTTTATAACACCCTAGGCAGTGAACCTAATCGTTGTAGTGTACTATTAGGGTAAGCCACGAGTATTGATATCATTCTCTAGGGGAATAGGAATGCTAGTTAGAAGTTACTACGCTAAGGTTGGGGTTGAGGAAGATTATTTTTTATCTTTTTAAGTTTTTTAGGAAAGGAAAGGTACGAATCTCGGGGTTTGGATTTGGGGGTTGGTATTTCTACCGATTACTCTACTAATCTAATTATCTAATCTAAGGTGAGGGTAGTCTATGTCTAATTATTGTGTGCTCGTATGATGGTTTAAAGATGTGTTTACTTAGGTTTTATTACTCCTTAATTATCTCCTATTGATGGTTGAATTGTCACGTCCTTATTCTTAACGCGCTGTGTTTTCTAAGGTTGTAAGGTGTGCATTCCATAACTCTTTGAAGTCATCTTTAAGTGTAGTAAACGAAATCCACTAAGTCATTCATAAACTATCAAAGATTTATCAAGTATTAAGCACAACGATAGCCTAGTCGCACTCGTAAGCCAATTACAATTAAGATAAGAGACAACCTAACAATAATTAACAACTAGGTTTCATATTCCCTAAGCAAATACACAAGTAAATTAGCCGGACATGGAGAACATGCAAGCATACACACAAATAATTGAAGACATAATTGAATTAATGAAGTAAAACACTTATCTTGATGTAAGAAAGGGTTTGGAACCCTAAAATACTGTACAAGACAGCCTTGGTTCGGTTTAGGTTTTTACTCCAAAAATACTACTCTCTAAAACTGATAGATATAAGTTTTCACATACACATCAAACCATAACACAAAGTGGGCGTATAAGTGGAATTCTAGAGAGAGAAAGTTAGAGGTTTTGGGAACTTAGTGAGAGAAAGTGAAAGATATTATTATGAGCTCCAACTCTACCTTGGGAGGTAGAGAGTATTTATAGTCTTACATAAATCGCCACACATCGGGTGGATCGGGCATACAGATGGGTAAAGACCCGTCTGTCCTCCACGGTGTTACTTAACTAAATACTACTTAACTTAAAAGAACTACGACTATGAGCTTTCTAACGATTACATATACTTGAGGTGACCGACTCTTTAACACCGGAATTTCTAATTCCTAACAATCTCCCCTAAGGAGGTCACCTCAATCATGTACCAAAATTACATTGAATACAAAAGATATTACATTAAAAATTGTTCTTGCATTCTTGATGTAGTCCTTTGCTTCTAAGCTCGTAGTCATTGATTCTTCACATTGCATGTTTGGTTACTTCAAGTGGAGGTCTTTTCTTGATCCACGTGATAATAATTTTGTGCCACTTTTGAGATCATCGAAATCAAAAATCTCGAGACATCCTTTGTGGTGTTGGTATTATGTGATGTTGTGACATTAGGACCGACATGCTCACATTCGGATCATGATATCTTCTCATCGAGTAGCGGAAGCATTTGTTGAATCATGATATTGGCGCAGCCGTAGTAGAAGCATGGAGTGAAAATATCGAGTCATTGATGCACTAATCATGATTTATTTTGAGATGAATGTGTTAAGTGAGCATGCGGCTATGGATTGACCGCTTCATTCGATCACCGCAAACGTCGGGTGTACCGCATACAACAGTTAGCAATAAATCACACGAAAGTGTCTTTGATCACTTCGTTGAATTGAGGTACACGCCCACGGTTCCCGCTGATCGAGACAAGTACCGCCTGTGATCGGTATAATTCAAGAATTTCCTTGACAGGGGTTTCGTAGTTGCTCTAGTCGTTCTCAAACCGAACATCTCAAAGAAGACAACACGGAGTGAGTGAACCAAATAATTTTAAGTCCACCGATTGATGAAAAGAGATTTGAAAAACAATCGTGTATGGCTCAATAGAAATTGTTTTTGCAATACAACGAAGGTTTTATTGAAAATCAATTATCAATCATAAAAACACCTTTTGGTTTGAAAATGAGTACACGGTCGATGTCTTTGGAGAAAAGAGTTGTTAAGCACAAAGACCGGTTTTTCAAAGGTATCCGTCAATCCATAACTTTGAACCGTGATTGATTCAAGAGATTGAATCGCCCCATTGTTTCGCTCGGTTGTCACATGGTTGGTCTATAGAATAGATCTCACATGCCACCTACCAAGAGCTTGTTTGATGTTGGCTCGAAGGCTTTCCATCTTCATAGTGAATATGTATACACATCACTCGGATGTTACGGCAATACCACAAGGATAATGCGTGGGACTCAAGATATAATCTCTCTTCCACATTGTGTGAAACAGAGTCTTCATTGAAAGTGTCCTAATGAGATTTATTGATGATCTCGTGGCTCTAGACTCAATTTGTGCATATTTGGATCCCGTGTTGGGAGACTAGGGAGAGGTCTCCTTCTTCAATATCAACAATCTCTAAGAGAAAGTCGATAGATAATGTCGGTTCCCGTGAGAATGAAACAAGTCCTTTAGAGAGGAACTTGAGTGGTTTGGAAAGTTGAAGTGCAAGGCGTCCATTGGGTCCATGACGTCTTGTCTTCAATACCGATGTTACCATCGAGCATATGAATTGAACCCGTTTCGCCCTAAGGTTGAATTAATGGAGGGCTATTTGTTTTCACCCTTTCCTCATTCAATTCTTTTAATTCTTCAACCCTTCAAGGCTTACCGAGACTTCATAGCTAGAACCTTGTTGGGTTTATTCTAGTACTAGCTCAGTCTTAGTCCGCACTCTTCCCATATCTCATTTTTCTCCTTTTATCATCATACCTAAGGACTTCTACACTAACTAGTGGATTGTCCTTGGGTAGATCCCTCCGGTTTTGGCGGATCATGGGAACACATACTGTTGGGAATTACAAGTTTGAGTTGATAAAGACAAAAAGAATGAAACAAGAGGGACTTAATATGACAAGAAGGAAACCTACTAAAAGATGGAAGGACTTGCTTGCAATGGAAGTTTTATTATTTAGTCCTTATCCTCTAGTATATAAAGAGGACATAGGTGTAGGTTTTTAATTAAGTCTTCCAAGATGTAGTCGACTAAAGGTGTGTGTTTAGCCTAGACGTTAGGGAAGAACGTCTAGGGTATTAGGGTTTTAGATTAGAGTGTGTCCTAGACGTATGTTCATGTAAACGTCTAGGTTATTAGTTTAGTTAGTAGACGTGTTCCTATAAACGTCTAGTATTAGTTAGAGTTAGTGAATAAAAACCTTGTTCAATAACAAAGTAACGATTTGTTTATTCCGCTGTGTATGTTATTAATCTTTGTTATTGATCCCTAGCCGAGCTTATAAACGATCTTAACAAGTGGTATCAGAGCTTGTGTGGAAACTCTGACTAGGAAGAAACCCTACAATTTTCAAGATGTCGATCGAACTGCTCCACAACCCTCAATCACCTCACTCGAATTCCAATTATCAAGAAGGGAGAATATGATCTCGGTGCATGAAGATGAGGCAAGATATTGCCATTCTGCACCATGCTCTTTGGAATGTAATTGTGAATGGGAATGAAGTTCCTCAAGAACCCATTCAAGTTGTTGGACAACCTTTAGCACCAAAGGCGCTTTTACCACAAGCAACACTCGGGAATCAAGATGGTCATCTTCTAAAATTTCATGATGCTAAAGATGCTAAGCGACTCTGGGTGCTCTCAAGACCAGATTTGGAGGAATGAAGCCTCTAAGAAGATGCATGAAACTTGCTAAAATAGCGGTTTGAAACATTCACGAGGGAGAAAGAGAGTCTTGATGTCGCATATGATAGGTTTCTTAATCTCCTCAACATGTTGGAGTTATACAAGGCGTAAGTCGATTGAGGATGCTAATTTGAAGTTTCTATGAGTTTGCCATCTTCATGGCATGTGATTGCTACTATGATCGAGGACAACAAGGATGGATGTTATGGACTTTGATGATCTTTATCATCAATTGAAGGTGTATGAACATGAGATGAGTGGTCAACCAAATTCTAAATCTCACAAGATTGCTTTTCTATCATCTCGAAAGAAGAGCGGTACTTCCAAAAGTACCGCTTCTCCTCAAAGTCTTGTTTCTCAAAATCTGCCTACAACCCCCATCATATGCTCAAGAGCCCCACCATCTACTACTTTAAACTCGGATGAAGTTGTGTGCTCCTTCTTTGCACAACAAGCAAGCTTACACGCCACTTATGAAGAGGATCTAGCATGATTGAAGAAGATGCACTTGAAGAAATTGATATTAGGTGGCAAGTTGCTTTGATCAACGCAAGGATCAAAAGTACATGAAGAAGAGCAAAAACATTGATTTCAAACCAAAACAAGGAATAACTTTTGACAAATCTAAAATTGAATGTTTCAATTGTCAAAAGATCGGTCACTTTGCAAGGAGTGCGTGTTTGCTAAATATCAAGCAAACAGAACATCCGAGAAGCCTAAACTTGAGCTCAAGGAGATTCCAATAATCAAACAAAGGCTTTGGTTGCTCAAGAGAAGTTATCGGTGGACCGGAGTGAAGAGTTTGATGATGAACCAAAGTGACTTCTCAGTATGATAGCAATGGAAGATGCGATTGAAGACACAATGGAAGCATTGGACCGAGCATTGCTTTTGATGAAGAATCAACATGCCGCTTTGGAATCGATGATGGCTTTGGAGGATTTGATTGGAGCAAAGAAAGTGAAGATGATCCTGTTCTTCTTGCTATGGTGGCTACTTCACCAACTCGCCTCCTATCTCTCGAGGTATGCTCAAACTCATATGAGTTTTATCAAAATTACTTAATGAGTTATGTAACCGAAAGAGATAATTGTATTAGGGCTAGGTCCGAGGTAGCAGTTACCAAATCACTTTAGAGTCTATAGAAGCTAAAATCATAACACATGAAAATAATGAAATGGCTTAATGAAAAATATGAACAACGTGATTACCGTTAAAACTCGGTGAATGGAAACTAAAGCAGAAATTGTCAAATTGAGAAATTAACTAAGGAAAGAGATGATTTGTTAGCTAAGTTTGTCGCTTGGGAGAGTCCGGTTTGTCTCATGTTGCTTATGTTGAAAAAGCAGAGAAGGGCTTACATTAGAACAGCTTAGGATTTGGAATGGACTTTAGCGATGTAGATGAAAACCAACCTAGTATTCGGGATGATGGTGTTTTTGAGGACATAACTACTAGTGATGATGAGCTCATTAATTATGTAGATTCATCTAGTAATGATGGCTCGATGAAGTGAACCACCTCCCGAATATAAGAAAGACAATGGTTATCATCTTCGTTCCTCATCCCATTAGTCATCACCCCTCTAGGCCCCGATGTTTCTCATTATGGTGTTGATAGTCTAGAGTTTAGGAAGAAGCTTATTGCAAAATCTAGATCCGAGAAACCCAAAGAAACTATTGTAAACAATGTTCAAAATCCAAAGAAGACCTTTAAATCAAAGTCTCGCTCAACAAGCGCATACTTACGCAAAACCTTTTCAAACCAAGATCGCTAAACCTTTTTGGGATAATTTTGATCAAAACAAATTTTATCGGTCCTCAAGAAGGCAAAACAATTTTGGGCATAGACATAGAAGAAATCACTTTGGTCATATGGGTCAAAACTGTGTTTTGTGTGTTATAGTCCTACTCACCTAATCAAAGATTGTGATGACACTCGTAATATCTAAGCAAGTTTCCAAGGAATAAGTCTAACAATCGAGACCTAGGGAGCACAAACCAGTGTGGACTAATTCAAATAGGGTTAATCACGAAACTTCACACCGGATCATAGATACCCACATCGAGAAGAACTTGAAGATCTCACGACTTTCCAAAGCATCGCTCGAGACAAGGTCTTGAAAACCATACTTGGGATAGAAATTCTAGGAGATCTCATTATCAACCTAGAACTTATCACAGTTCATATAGGGATCTAGATCACAAGAACCTCTGTTAAACCGAATGGGTTAAAATGGAAAGAATGGCTGGAGACATACAAGACGTTCAACAAAAAGTGAATCGATGTTTTTGTGTCAAGAGAAAAGGATAATAATCGGTGAAAGAAATTTATGTTGAAAAATCGTAGAGTTTTGAAAATCCACATGCTAAACATCAAAAGATAATTTTGGATCATAATCGAGAGATAGTGAGAATTACATACTCAAAGAATTTGAGTTTGTGACTTCTCGAGGGAACACAAGTCAAGAATGGCTTGGGTTCCTAAAAGTTTCTAACTCTTTTCTTTGTGTGCGTGGCAACCCGTAAGAGGAGCTTAAAGATCATCTTATTGTGGATAGTGGTTGCTCGAAGTATGACAGTGATAAAAGATCCCGTCGATTTTAGAAGTATTAGTGGAGGAAAAGTTTCATTTGGGAATGATCCCAATGGAGGAAGAATTACAGGAAAGGAACAATTAAAGCCGGGAGAATTGATTTTGAGAATGTCGATATATGAAGGAGTCAAGTTCAACTTGTTGTCGGCCTCTCAAATTTGTGATAAAAGCATCCTGTGTTATTCACTGACACAAAATGTCTTATCCTTTCTTCTGACTTCAAACCTGTTGATGATGACTTGGTAGTACTTAGAGTACCAAGGACAAATGATGTGTATAGTTTAGACATGAAGAGTCTACATTCTTATGGTAGAGCCACATGTTTGGTGGCTAAAGCAACATCTGAAGAGGCACATCAATGGCATAGAAGATTGGGCCATGTGAATTTAAAGAACATCAACAAGCTGGTCAAAGGAAATTTAGTTAGAGGTTTACCTTCAAAGACTTACAGGAATGATCAATCATGTTTGGCATGCAAGAAGGGTAAACAACACAAAGCTTCCTGCAAGAAGCTTGATGAAAGGAACATTAGAGAACCATTGGAGCTATTACACATGGATTTATTTGGACCTGTCTCTGTGGCAAGTTTAAATAAGAAGAAGTACTATTTGGTTGTTACTGATGATTGTAGTAGATTCATTGGGTTTTCTTTTGGGCTTTAAGGATGATACCTTTGATGCTATTCAAACTCTTATAATAGCACTTGAAAACCAATTAAGACTCAAGGTTAGAGGTATTAGATGTGATAATGGAATGTAATTCAAGAACAAGCCTATGGATGACTTTTGTGCAAATAAAGGCATAAAAGGGAGTTTAGTATTGCTAGAACACCACAAAGAAATGGTGTTGCGAGAGGAAAAATAGAACCTTGATTGAAGCGCAAGGACCATGTTAGCCGATTCTCATCTCCTATTCAATTTTGGGCGTGTCGTAAATCTCGCATGTTATGTACTCAATGGGGTTTCATCACAAAACCACGATGAAGACACCCTATGAATTGTCGATGGGCAACAAACCTAACATTCTGCTTTATGAAGCCTTTGGATGCCCTCTTACTATTTTGAACACCATTGATAATCTAGGGAAGTTTGATGGCAAGTCCAAGAAGGTTACTTATTGGGATATTGCACTAACAAGAAAGGATTGAGTCTACAACAGAGTTACTAAGAAGATTCAAGATTGTCTTCATGTTGAGTTTTAGAGGATCAAGAAAATGAGAAAGGGAAGGGTCCCGATTGGATGTTTGATCTTGAGATTTTATCTCCTTCAATGAATTATGTACTGTTAGAGAAGAAAATCAACCTTTGCATAATGAAGAAGATATTCAATATGTTGTTCATGATATTCATCTTAGACCGATGATATTCCCGATACAGATCCTATGAGTCCAAAACAAAGTATCGATGTTCCTAAGCAAAGTCTTGATTCGCCAAAACAAAGTCTCGTTGCACCACAATCCTCATTATCTCACGAGGATCAATCTATTCAAGAGGAACTTAATCGATGCTTCTTCAAGATGTATTAGCACATTCTTACGGATGAACAAAGGAGAGCTTATGAAGAGGCAAAGAAGAAGAACAAGATCTGCAGAGTTCTCTTACGAGATTTTGACAAGACTTTCAACCAAAGTATCTTCTTGCACATCTTGACAAGATTTTAGATGATTTTGATGATCCTACCATGCCCGGGCTAGAAGAAACCGATGATGAGCTTGAAGATGAAGGTATTTTCACAGTTCCAATGAAGGTGCTTGATTATACTAACTTGATGATGCATATGCAGCCCACAGCTCCAATCTTACAATTCATAAGAATCATCCAACTGATCAAATCATTGGTCCTTCTACATCCGGAGTTATGACAAGACACAAAGCTAAGGGTTTTACAAAACCTCACAATGCTTTACTTAGCTTTGTGTATAAACAAAACAAAGCTAAATCATAAGGACCATCAAACACGCTTATTTACTTGTTTCATCTCTCAAGAAGAACCCAAGAATATTGCTCAAGCTTTGACTAAAGAAAGCGGGTTGAAGCTATCAGAAGAACTTCTTCAATTTAAACTTCAAGAGGTTTGGGTTTTATGTGATCTTCCGATGGGAAGAGAGTTATTGGAACAAGATGGGTCTTTAGAGTTAAAAGAGATGAAAGAGGCAATGTTATCAAGAACAAGGAAAGGTTAGTTGCTCAAGGTTATAGACAAGAAGAAGGGTAGATTATGATGAGGTATTTGCTCTGTGGCAAGGATTGAAGCAATTAGAATCTTTCTTGCCTTTGCTTCTTATATGGGTTTTCAAGTCTATCGATGGATGTCAAGAGTGCCTTTCTTTATGGCACTATTACGTAAGAGGTGTATGTGAAACAACCTCCGTGTTTGAAGATCCTAAGCATCCTAACAAAGTCTATAAGGTGGTTAAGGCTCTATATGGTCTTCATCGTGCACCTCGAGCTTGGTATGAGAGGCTCTACATTCTTACTACAACATGGATACGGGAGGGAGCCATTGACAAGACTTTGTTTATCAAGAGAGACAAGAAGGATATCCTGTTAGTACAGTGTATGTTGATGATATTATCTTTGGGGCTACCAAATGGTCTATGGTTAAGGAGTTTGAGCGGTGATGCGTAAGGAATTTCAAATGAGTTCAATGGGAGAGTTAACATTCTTTTAGGACTTCGTGTTAAGCGGTCCAAGGAAGGAATTTTATTAGCCAAGACAAGTATGTTACCGATATACTTAAGAAGTTTAATTTTGATGATATGAAGGTCATTACTACACCGATTAAATCTATCAATTCATTAGGAAAGATGAAGATGGTCACTGTTGAAGTCAAGTTATACTGATCTATGATTGGCTCTCTTATGTATCTTATCGCATCAAGGCACGATATCATGTTTGCGCTTGTTTATGTGCAAGATATCAAGTCTCACCAAAGATCTCTCACCGAATCTTTGTCAAGAGAATATTCATTATTTGAAACAACAACCTAAGTTGGGGTTGTGGTATCCTAAAGAGTCACCTTTTCACTTAGAAGCTTTTTCGAGATAGTGACTATGCAGGTGATAACTATGATAGAAGATCCACAACGGTGGATGCCAATATCTTGGAAGAAGGTTAGTTTTATGGCAATGCAAGAAGCGAGACAATTGCAAAGAACATCATCTATCAAGATGAATATGTAGTCTGCGTAAGTTGTTGTGGTCAAGTTTTATGGATGCAAAATCAACTCTTGGATTATGGGTTCAACTTTAAGAATACTCCTATCAACATTGATAATGAGAGTACTATTTGTATTGTGAAGAATCACTGTATCATTCCAAGACAAAGCATATTCGATTAGGCATCATTTTATCGAGATCGTTATGAGCATAGGCTCATTAATGTGGTTAAAGTTCACACGAGATGATAATGTAGCCGATCTACTCACCAAAGGTTTTGATGTGTCACGATTCAATCACTTGGTCGTGAGCATTGGAATGATTAACTACTAGGCTATGTTTAAGGGGAGGACTATAAGATGTTAGGTATAGTCCCGTGTATTGCTTGAGGGAGGATGTTAGTTTATACTTAGTTTATATGAAGGTTTTGGCAAAGCATCGTATTTCTGAAAGTACCGCTTGGAAAGTACCGCTTGGGAAATCTTGCTTATGTGGAAAGTAATGTTTGTCGTATTAAATCTTGTTCCAACGGTAATATTGAAGGGTAATTGGTAGTAACGGTAACTTTGTTATTTAGGCCGTGATTTTCAAATCTCACCTATAAATAACTTCTTTCCGATTTTCCTCTCATATTATTACTTCACATCTTTTCCATATTTATCTCCCACTTACCATCTCTTTAATATTCGATACAATCTTTCTATTGTGCTTATTCTTTCAACAATGGTGAATCGTTTAAGCTGCTTCAAGCACAATATGGTGGCTAATTTGGACAAGACCGAGGCTAACGTGGCTTTCTATGATATTATTGATTATCTAGTTGGGTCGCCTATTAGCTATGCTCTTTTAGTTGAGCGGATGTTATTGAACCATGGATTCGTGAATTTTGGGCTAATGCTAGAGAAAATATGGAGGAGGAAGAATATTATATTAGATCCTCGCTTCGGAAAGACTATTAAGATTACCAAGCCTCTATTCGAGCGGTTATTATTTGAAGATGAAGATGGGGCTATTAGATTTGACAAGCAACCGATTTGGGATACTTTTAGAAATCGGGTTATGAAGGTTCTTTGATGAACAAACTTTTAAGAAGGCCTTATTCATCCTCAATGGAAGTTTTTGATCCATGTCTTGCTCCACCGCATAAGTTCTAAAAGCACTTCGGGAGCAGTTTGGTTCAAATATTGCATCCGCAGATGGTTGGTTTAGCAACGACGAGTATTTAACTTTTCACGGCTTATTTTGGATGGAATGCTCTCTCATATATCATCCGGGGCTACTTGGTTGATGTATCCAAGGTTTATCTGAGTTTTCTTGAATAAGCAATTGGTCGATGTTCCAAAACCTCTCGCTTTACTACTGTCATTGTGCAACAAGCAAAATTTTCACATTCATGGCTAAAAGAAGTAACTTGTTTCGAGGTGGAGATATTCCTTTAACAACATCAATGATGGAAATTGTGCAAGCTGCTCAGAATGCACCGCAGAGGATGAAGTAACCAAGGTACCGACATCGATCAAGGTGTTTGCTTCACATAGTAATCGCTTCAACCAAGATCGCTTCAAAAGTGTCGCTTCACAAGGTCACGATCCGCAAGCACCGCTTCTCGTGAAGGTCTTGTTTAGTTACAAGGTGATGTTTCTTCAGTCCCGAGGTTCAAGAAGAAATAGAAAACACCTATTCCATCTCCACAGTTACTCGCTTCACAGAACATTCACCAATTCAAGGTACTTGCTCCTACAATTCCAAGAGAAGGGTTACCTATGGATAACTATGCTTTGACAATGGCAATAGCTCGGTTGAACAAAACTGCTGAGCGTCAAGCTAGAACTATTCGAAAATTGAAGAAAAACTATTTACGGTTGCGAAATTTTGTTAAACCCTATATTCAAGGCTTCAATTTATGGGTTAAGGAGGAGAACAAGCGTCGAAAAGCACTTCGTAAGGAATTACAACGTAAGAAGGTTCCTAAATCATCTTCTCGTCCATTTGGGAGGAAATTAAAAGAATGTAAATTGAAAGAAGATGATAAGGAGAAAGAACATGATAAGGAGAAAGAACATGATAAGAAGAAAGATGATAACAAGGAGAGTGGATCTCAAAGCATCAAGAATTGGTTCATATTGAAAGTTCAAGAAAAGATTGAACCTCAAAGTCATCAAGAACTAATTATTGAAGATCAAGGTACCGAACATGAAAGTACCGCTTTTCATGAAACTTTCGGACAAGTAATAACTCCAAGGGTTTTGAATTTTGAAGAAGAAGTCGGTCCTTCTACGCTTGTTATAGAGGAAGAGGAGGAACCTAGATTTAAACCCATTCATTCACCAAGTGATGATGAATTAGTTGCTACAATTCTTGATTTGTCACAACCTAGAGGAGGAGTTACCATTAGAGATGTACAAGAAGAAGAACAACCAAGAACCGATCAACTGCAATTGATCCAAAAGACAAGGAAAAGGTATTTTGGTTGAAGTTAAGAAGAAGAAACTTACTTTAAGCGTAACTTAGAGCATTTTAAGTTGCAAGGAATGAAGTCAGCTGACTAGAAAAGTTCAAGAAGAGTTAGATGCTAAAGATAGAGAAGAACAAGAAGCTCAAGAAGCTCTAAATAGAGAAGCGACTCAAAAGGTACAAGATGAATTGGATGTTGAAATCACGAACCTTTACAGCCTCAACACCGTTAGATTCATGTCAAGAAGACCTAATTTGGCTAAAGAAAAGAATGCAATGATGGCATATCTAAAAGCGAGGATTTAAAGGATTGCGAAGCTAAATTATGTGGATATGAAGAGATTATATGATCTTTGAGAGAAGCGTATAAGAAAGATGTTGCGTATCAAAGACTTTAGAGAAGAAGCTTATTGACCTGAAGTGAAAGGAAGAAAAGCTTAAAGAGAAAAGAAAAAGCAAGCTACGGATGTTCGGTTTTCAAAGAAAGAGAAGGTTGAATTAAGATCCGAGACTAGTGATGAATTGAAGAATTATCTCGAGTGGTAGATTTTGATTATACAGATGAAGATAATGACATGAAGATGAATGGATCAAAGATCGGTGCTTTCAAAGTTGAGAAATCAAAGAATGGAGATTACATGGTTTTTCACAAAGAAGATAAAAGTTTCAAAGTTTTAAACGGTTATGGGATTTGTCTGATATCATAGACAGTAGTAGATCTATTCTACTTATATCATGCCGTGAAGACTTATTTTGAAGATAATCCGTTAGAAGGATTGGATTGGTTTTACAAGGGATCTCGTAACTATGTGGAAACCGATGAAAAGAGTAATCGATGATATTTGGAAGGATCAAGAAAACCGGGAGATAGTTTCTTTGAGATTCTTTGAAGAACTGGAGTTCATGTCTTGGAGTGGAAAATGGAACAATGATTCACATGTTTGCGAAAGAAGATATCCTCTTCTTGTTGAGCTCATGAGAAGAATGCTAGAGCATGGATTGGAAGTAGAAGAGGTCGATGAAATTGCTTGCATGGTTATCAATTTGTTTATAGATGGACTACCATTCTTGAGAATGATCTATAACCGGTATGATTTTGAATAAATATTTTTGATATATCGCACTTTTATTCAAAAGTATCGCTAGTCGACAAGACTTTCATCAAGTAATCGTTTCTTTGAGTTAAACCGCTTAAATAACTTTTAGAAGAAACCTTTGCTAAATAATAACTATTTTTGAAATAAAGGTTGAATAAATGGTTTTGTGATGATAACATCAATAGGTTATCAATCCACCATGGTTACAAAAGGATTGACTAATCCATGAGCAAACGGCTCGTAAAGATATATCAAACCGCTTTTAGTTGACAACTTGCTAATAAGTTGGATGGTTATCAACTCACCATATCGAATGTGAAGAGTTGGCTAGCCCACAAGAAATGGCTTGTGGTAAAGGCAATGGAAAAACCATTATTGGTAATTAGTTCACCATTAGATAAAAGAACTAACTAGTCCGTATGGCATGACTTTTGGTAAAGACAAAACAAATCATTGATAGTGGTGGTTTGCTAAAAATCATATGGTTATCAATGTACCATGGTCTTACACACCAAAACATTTGGCTACTCCAAAGATAATGGCTTTGGTAAAGAGTTCTAAATCCATTGAATTTTCAATGATTCACTTTGATGTGATGAGAATAGTATGCAACTTAAACCAATTAATGTACAAACTGTCATATATTCTTTGTGTTCTTTGAAAAGATGGAGATTCTTTGAATGTCACGTGAAGAAAACAATTCTAAGAGATACTTTGACAAAAGCACGATTCTACAATGATATAATCTAAAGATCAAGAACAATCCATTTTAAAGATGAAGTCATTAAAGATATATTCATAAAGGAACTTGAAGTCAAGCAAGTAGAATTCAAGTTAGGGGAGGATTGTTGGGATATGAAAGTCTCAAGATATCAAAGTCTCAAGATATGAAAGTCTTGAAACCGCAGCAAAATCGGAAGAAGTCAAAGAGTCAAAGTACTACTAAAGACAAAGTCAAAGTCTTGCAAAGTGAAGTCAAAGCACCGCTAGAACAAAAGAACTGCTTTATTCGTTTATGGAAAGTATTGTATTCCATGTTTAGATTACTTGTCGTACAAGGTTATCAATTGTAAACCAACTAGGATATCCTTGAGCCTATAAAGGACTTCTAGATTGGCATTAGAGGTACGATTTCGGAAAAAGAGTTTTAGAGTTTACGAATTAAGAGTTTAGAGAAAGTTCGAATATCTTAGAGTTGTATTAGAGTATCTCGCATAATAAGCGATTTAGAGTTTGTTAATAAAGTTTTCTTCTTAGCTTTGTTAAGTAAATTCGCGTGCACTTGATAAAGATTGCTCGGTGTTTCTTTGTTAATAACTTAGGATTTATCCGAGGTTATTAAACCTTAACAAGCTAGTTTAGTTTGATTAAAGTATATCGATCCAACACATACCTAACCTTATCATCCTTATATCACCGTATATAAAGTAGAGTTGGTCGGTCTATTTGGTATTGTTCATCCGCCATTGGAACCAATTGAAAACCATTTGAAAATCAATTCGGATACTTGTGATATATTATCAAAGCATTTTGTACTGAATTGTTTTTGATATTTTAGAACGAGAACTCCCTCAACATGTGCATCAAGTATTTGAAAATGTTTTGCACACGGAGGCAAGAGAAAGAATTAACTTCTTTGATTACCATTTTCTAAAGATATCAACATCACTTCCCACATCAAATCAAGTAGATATAGCATTTCCGGAAGGATGAGGTTTCCATAATTAGCTCCCCTCAATATGTGCCTCGAGGTTTGAAAAGAGTTTTGCACATACTAGAGGAACCCGTACATTGAGATAAATGATCACGCTTTCAAGTCATAGGTGTAAGATAGATGCTCCTCCTCAACATGTGAATGGAAAATTTGAAATCGTTTGTCACATGCGGGAGGATAACATTTACATCCTTGTAGAACCATTTACCGAATCCTCGCTTAAGTCCAATTTAAATCACAAATTCTCCCCGATCACAATTATCAAATCATTTGAGATTTGTGATCTCTTATAGATTTAAATTGATTTTGAAAGCTTTTAAGGAGAATTGTGACTTGATTATGAAAGCGTTTTAATCGATAAGGATCGGATTTTAAGACATTAAACTCCATTGATAAAACATGCATGTACATCTTTTGAAAACAATTTAATGCCAAATAACTTTTTTTAATTTAATTGAAATCATTCTCCCTCAATCAATGACATAGGTTGTTGATTGAGAGATAGAGATTTTGACAAATAAGTCCCGATGATTATCAAAAATAGAGACCGAGTTATTTTTCAAAGCATTTAGTTTTCAATGCAGATAAATGTTTATAGAATCGAGCATGGAATTTTGAAAACATGATAAAGTATGGCTCGTTTTTCTTTGAAAAGCGGGTTATCGCTCGAATGACAAGAAGCCATTGTTTCTCTTTCTCCCAAAATATATATATATATATATATATATATATATATATATATATATATATATATATATATATAAAATTCGAACATCATCTAAAGTCCCGTGTCATTCTTTGAATGACAACATCAAGACCGTAGATATTATCGAATCGAGAGAAACATGACAAAATGACAATATTTTTTTGAAGATTTTTCGAATTTTCAAATTTTAAGGATTTTGAAAGTTTTATATTTTTCTATTTGATTTTGAAGGTTTTATAATTTTGTATTTTGTTTTTCGAATAGATATATACAAGAGATAGAAGAAGAAAGACCTTTACTCCTCGTCTTCCTCCTCAAGACGCTTTGAGTGTTTTCGGTTGAAGGCTTTTCAAGCCAAGACGTGGAAGAATAAACTCAAAACGCTCTCTTGGAAGAGCTTTGGTGAAGATGTCTCGCTAACCGGTATTTAGTCCTCACAAAATAGAGTTCCACCACACCGCTTTTCCACTTGCTCCTCGATGAAATGATGTAGAATGTCGATGTGCTTTGCTCTTGAGTGTTGTACGTTGTTGCATGAGAGAGCAATAGCACTTTATTATCACAAGAGAGGATTTGTTGAATACAAAGCCATAGTCGCTAATCGAGATCTCATCCATAGGATTTGAGCACAACAAGATGACATGGCTATGTATTCACCTCTGAGAGGAAATAGAAGTACTCATTTGCTTCTTTGACGACCACCACAAGCTTATCACCCAAAACCGAGCACCTCCGCACGTACTTGACGAGTATCTTGACACCGCATGATCCATGACCGCATATGTCGTTAGTGACATACCGGTGTCCTTCGGTACCAAAGTCCCATATTGATGGTTCCTTGAGATACCGAAGACCCATTTAACCGCTTCAAGGTGCTTTTTAGTAGGCTTAGCCGGTATCTAGCACACATGCAAACAGAAAACAAGATGTCCGGTCTACTAGCGTTGAGGTACATCGTGATCCAATCATACTACGATATTTCGTTTGGTCTACCATGATCCCCGAGTGGTCATCATCTAGTATGGTTTGTTCAATCATGGGTGTGTCAACAGGTCACTTGAATCAAATCCAAATTTCATTAAAATCTCATTTGCATATTTAGATTGATTTATGAAAATGCCTCCGGACTTTGTGAAATTTGTAATCCCAAGAAAATGACATTTGTCCCATCATTGACATTTGAAATTTAGAACCCATTTCATTTGAAAAACGGTCACACTCATTGGGGTCAGTCGAGGCAAATATGATATCATCAACATAAATTTGAACGTGAATTAAATGTTTGCCTAACTTCCTTGTGAACAATGTTGGATCGACTACTCCTTTGCTGAGTCCGGTAGATAGAAGAAACTTTGATAGCGTATCATACCATGCCCTTGGAGCTTGCTTTAAACCGTAAAGAGCCTTCTTCAAACGATAAACGTGGGTAGGATGCTCTGGATTCACAAAGCCTTCGGGTTGGCTGACATGCCGTCTTTACATCCATCTGATAGACTACCATGTTCTTACAAGCAGCATTAGCCAAAAAGATTCTGATTGCCTCGATTCGAGCAACAGGAGCAAAAGATTCTTCAAAGTCAATACCTTCTTCTTGATGATAACCTTTAGCCACTAACCTAGCCTTATTTTTCAAAACTTCACCATGCTCATCAAGCTTTACTTTGAAGATCCACTTAAGAGCAATGATCATAGCACAATCTGGAGCTGGTACTAATTCCCATACATCTAATCGATCAAACTCATGAATTGTATCTTGCATGGCATTGAACCAGCTGTCTTCATTCATAGTAGTTTTAACATCTTTAGGTTCGATCTTTGAGAGTACAAAGTTAAAGAAGCACCATAAGGCATCGTGTAAGTCGCTTACAGTGGATACCCAAGAGAAGGATTTCCAATGATGTTGTCTAATGGATGATCGTGAGTCCATTTTCCGAGGTGTTCATGTGGCGGGTTGAGGGACTGAAGTGGCGAGTCGATGTCTCCAAGAAGATGGTTCGATGAAGATTCGTGAGCAAATACATTTTCAAATGGAGCATCTTCGGGAGTAGCAAAGGGATTAACTTCATCATTGATACGGACATAGTTCCATGATGTACCCTCGCAGCTTGATGATTTGTTGATGAGACAGAGTGATCAAGAAGATGCGCTTCTTGACTTAATGATATTGAGATTGAAGGATTGACGTCATTCACGTGAATATGAGCGACCTCACGAAGTAGGAATTGTCGGTTCATTAGCACTTGGCTCATAATGTTCATCAAACATGGGATCAAACAATTTCTTTAAATCAACATCGATGGAGGTACATATGGAGTTTCGGAGAAGAATTTGCTATAAGGGATGAACTAATGGGATCGTCTTGAAGTGCGGGTCCCGAATCGGAGTATCCAGAGCCATAGGACCACCGCGATAGAAACTCTCTCGACTATCTTTATTAACCCATATGTAGACAATTTGAAGTGACCACCGATAAAGAAAACTGATATACCAAATCGAAATCAAGAAGAATTCCTGCATTTGCATCTTAAGCTTGCCTTTGTGAATTTTAACTTCAATCTCAAATAAGTGATAATTGATTAACTCAAGTAATCGCCTTGTGTCAAATGCCCAACACGTGAATAAACGTACAACCGGATGTACGTCGATCCACCGAATGAACCGAACAAATGATTTCTCGACATTAATGCATTCTTCCTAAAGGTATACATGTAGAGACCGATCCGAAGATTCACCACAAATGTCTTCGAGCGAATGAGGTAGTCATTTTCCTTAATGTTCATGTGGTTGATTTATAGCGTGCACAATGAGAGGAACAATAATCCGTAAAGATTTGGCAAAGAAATACCAAAGAGCGGTTCATTATCCATGAACAACAATCCGTGAAGATTTGGCACAGAATACCAAAGAGCGGATCATTATTCAATAGTGCAACTTACAATATCATGATAGTCATTACAAACGCCTTGTGAAATAACGGAGATAAGGTTTCTTGAGAATTCCAAGAAGTACTTCTTAGATGGTGAACCAGTTGAATCAATAGAAACCGGAGCATGAGCTTGAGTCGGATGATCAACATTTGTCGAAGGTTGAAAGTACTCATCAAACATATCTTTGAAAACAATGAATCCCAAACATTGATTCCCAATTATCCTTAGTAAGTGAAGCATTAGGCGTTGGAGGAGAGTCATCAAAATCAAAACAATGAATCCCGCTTATCCTTAGTATATTCACTCTTCATCAAAAGAATATACACTCATCATCATCAAAATTAAGTCGATAACCATTATTCAAACATACATCATCATGTAGTATATTCACTCTTTCCCCTCAAAAATTGCATCCGTTGCCATTTTTGATTTAACAAGTGAATAAGAGTATACACCAATGAGCATAGATCCACTTGATGATTGAATAAGCGTGGAAAACATGAAGCTTGTTGATGAAGAATGTAGATGAGTATGGCCATTCATGAGAGAATTTTTCTTTAGTCAAGATAAAGCGCGTAAGAGCGTACACTTTTCTTTTCTTTGAAGAACGGGCCTCAAGTGTTATCTGCAGACACCATAATGATGAAGTACGAGGCTTGAACCGATTTGAACAGACGTCATTGTTAAGAGCCCAATCATATGTTTAGAGCCGCCAATCCACATACCAAGGGATGATTTGTACGACCGCTTTGGACAATGACGAAGACAGAATTGGAAACATTGGATCCCCACGTCTTGATGGGTTCCTTTTGGTTAACACAAACAGTCTTTGAATCGCAGAAACCCTAGATGCAATGGCATTATCCATAGGAGTCGAACTAGTAGAGGCATCGACTTAGTCAAATGACATTTTGTGCTTAATGGGATTATTCTACCGCTTGGCTTCCAAACCTTAACAGCACTATTCTCGGCATAGTGGATCTAGTTAAAGAGCAAGGTTTGCCATTCGTGAACATTCGACTGTTGGCTTCCACCAAATCCTACATTGGTAAAAACCTTCCTGTAGGTTTCGTGATTGCTTAACTGCTTTTGCTTTCCAAACTTTCTTAATCGGGTATGATTCTTAGATCTCGTAAATAACACATCACATTTATCATGATTACGGAAAATAAACATTTTTACATGTTTTGCAGACAACATAAGGCCTCGAATTAATTTCGAAGCTTAGAGCTAATACTAGAACTAACACGATTCTTTTGTTCAAATCAAACTTCTTGTCCCTATGGTGTTCTTTTACTTCCTTATCATGATCACTTTTCGTTATGTAATCTTATCCTTCTTTGCATTGCTTCTAGGTTTTGACCCGCTAACTTTAGTGTCAATCTTAACATCCGTAGAAGTAACGATGGGAACATTACATGGCTTCACTACTTTCGCATTCCCGGTCTAGAAGTGCTGGGATCCGAAATTCTAGGAGGCACATCAAAGGTTGCTTGCTTGAATTTCGACATGGAACAAGGCATATCAAGGGTCACATGCTTGGCTTTAGCCATAGAACAAGGCACAACTATTCTATCTCGCCTATTGTTAGATTTCGGACTTGTGACAATTACATACTCTAAGAGTTCCCGAGATCGTTTGGCATCCATGCGGCATAGGCTATAGTACTATCAAAAGGTTTTTCTAATCTTTCATCTTCAACAATCTCACTGAGACCCTTCAAACTTTCCTTAAGGTATGAGAGGTATGCTTTATGTGCAAGTTCATTATTCCTAATGGGCGGAGGAATATATAACATATCGATAGCATATTTATCACAATCGAAACCTTAGGAACAGTAGTATTTGCAATTGGGGATTGGCAAATTTCCTTTCACCTCACGCTCAGATTCTCAATATCGTTAAGTAAAGAAGTTATCTTTTCAATTTGTTTAGCATTATTAACTTTAAATGAATCACATAACTCTTTGTTTTGATCATTAACCTTCGAATTTCACTTTAAAACAATCATTTTCCTTTTGCAAGTTATCAATTTTGTTTTGAAGTTGGAAATTCGAGAATCTAAAGGTGGAGGCATATGGGAACCAACACATCCTTCTTTTCACCTTTCGCTTGTGAAATTTGGGCTTTCAATCTTTTGATCGTGTGGCAATGAGCTCGAATTTGTTCATCACGCTTGCTAATTTCAAAAGCGCATCAAACTCAGAGCATCGAGGATGTCTTGATATTTGAGGTTTTAACATTTTCTTTGAGATGTTGATGTTTTAATTGCAAAGCAAGATGTTCAACTTCTAATTTAGAATAATGTTTGACCAAGTTATCATGATCATCCTGTTCTATTTTCTCATGCAATTTTGAATTTGTTGTTTCAAGCTCAATGACACGATCATGGGAGACTTTCGAGCAACAGATAATTCATGAAATTGAGAAGCATTAATGGAACAATTTGTAGCGATGAAAACACATCTTGAGCAATACATTCGTAAATCGATTCTCATTCAAAGTATGCAAGTTCTTCCTTTCAATCTCACTATATTTTAATTCTCTCTCATAGTCACTAACCTCAACAATCATTGCATCAAATTCCTTTTCCATTTCTTTAATATCGAATCGTCCCTTTTTAAGACTCTCAAATTGATCTTTTAGTTGTTTAAAGAAAGGCATGACCTCGCTTAAATAGCATTCTTTCGCTTGCTCAAAACCCTTTCCCTTCGCTTATACCAATGGGTGTGATCCTTTTCTTACAAGTTTTCTCAAAATCAAGAAATAGTTGAAAGATAACATATTGACCGATTAAGGTCGCGCTTTTAGTGGCAATTGTTCTAGGAACAAGATGCATTGGTGTATTCGGAGGATGCACATCGCTCTAGGCATTTTCCTAAGGGAGGATTCGTTACAACAAGATTCTCTCGCTTTTGCTTATCTAAATCCTTTTCCGAACACTTGTTCATGGGTTAATAGAGTCCGAGGCTTAAACTTGTTCAAGGAGATCCAATTTTCTTTAGTGTAATTATGGGGTTTAATCGTTATGTTATTCTTTTACACTCGTGATCATTTAGCTTCTTATCCATTATCTCCCTAGATGCAATATCTAGTTTTCTATCTTCCTCGGTGCACTCAATGCAACTAGGTGTCCGCTCTAGGTTTAAGAATCTCATTTCCATCATATATTACATTTTGAGTCGCTTTTGCTTTCTTACCATACTCGGGATTGGGTTTATCTATAATGGGAACACTGTGCTTATCGCTTAAGACTATGTGCTTAGTGATCATGTGAGCGATCGAATGGTATTCCTTGTACGCATAACTTATTTTCAAGCTTGTTTTCAAAGTTTTAGATTGGAAAAATCATTCAAAAGTTTTGATTCCTTAGCCTTGAATTCTTGCTTAAGCATTTTAACATTTTCTTGAAGTTCGTGTTTTGCTTAGCGCTTTAGAAAGCTTTTCTTGTAAGGAGTTTAACTCTTGTTTTAATACTTCTTCTAAAATTACTTTTTCTAATGATTGTACGATTTGGACATCCATTTCCTGCTCACGGGTTGTCAACTCAAACTTAGCACGTTGTTCATAATTAGCAACTTGATCCTTATAGGTATTGAGTTCGATGGTCAAGGAATCATCGTGCACAAATGCAAAGGTACTCATGCAATTCATAATCATCATTTTGAGAAGAAGATGCATACCTAGGTACTGCGAAACTTTCATGCAACTTTCCTCTGCATTAACGCAGCATGTGTTGTGGCGGTGCATCTCTATCTTGGGTACATCCGAAACTTCCATGGAGCGCCTTTGCATTAGCTTGCACGGGTTGTGATGGTGCACCTCTCTCTTGTGAACATGAGCATGAAGATTCTATTTTAGCATTGTCCGACTCATCATTATTTGTTTTCTAACATTCTCGCATTCAAAGAACACCCGATTCTTCCACGATACATTACCCAACTTATCACAACAATCTCTCAACCTGCACGACACTCATTCACTTTTTCATCCTTTTGTGCGCTTCCTCAATGTACATTTTACATTATCCATGAGTTGGATAAATGTCTCAATGAATTCTCAATTTCCATTCCAAGATGTTTTTGAAGGAAATTCCAATCAAGTGTTGATCGAATCGATGAATATTCCCACCGATGAATGGTGAAATTGTTTGTAGATTACTTGAAGAGTGACTGGAACCATCTTTTGAACTTCTTCATTGGTAAGTTGCGACTTTAAATGCTCTAAGTTCAACAAAGAAGCTTCTTGTCAATGTAGGTAAGTCCTCAAGGAAAAGAGCACTACATGTTCGATCCCCGACTATGGATAACAACCGTATGAGGTGCGATGAAGTAGTTGATAGGGCTCAATGTCGCATTCCATTTGCATGGCATTCGTAGCATGTGCAATTCATTCTCATTGTACTCGTAACATGAAGATCTCACATCCTCGTTGTTTAATTCAAACATCTTTAATCGTTCGATGTAGCATCCATTATCATTATTATCCACAACATCATACAATTTAAGCACTTCAAATCACCGGGTCAAGAGAGTAAGACATGATGTGGTAGAATGCACGGATTTTACAAGTCTATGATTTAAACCGAGAAATAGAATCTTCGCGGATTTTACTAAAATCAAGACTAAACCGTTAAGCAATGACCAATGGAATGTGTTAAGACGACAAATGGATCGACACAATGATAGACAATTGTGTGTTAGGTCTTATGATTGTTTGTGGGATAAGCAGAGATGTTGTTTGGTTGTGATTCGGATTGGTTTATGCCCGTTTTTCCTGAGAAATTTAGGTCTAAAACCTTAAAAACCTCAATAACTTCTGTTCGGAGCGGATTTAGACCTTGAAGATTGACCCGAATGAACTGTTCATTCGGCGTGCCCTTCTCCTCGTTCTCACGGTCGTTTTGATGGGTAGAACGCTGAAAACGGAGTTACGGTTCAAAAGTTATGGCCGTTTGAAGTTTTGACGGGAAAAAATCAACCAAGTCGCTACGAATTCTTGAACCAAGTCGCTAACAACTAATTCGCTCTACCACCAAGTCGCTAAATAGCAACTCGCTAAGCCTTAAGTCGCTAGCAAAATTTTGGCAGCAATTCGCTACTCAAGTCGCTAAAGATACAAGTCGCTAAAGAGCAACTCAGCAATGCACTGTGTCGCTACCACCAAGTCGCTACCACTGTCGCTACCCGTGGTGGAGAGTCCACTACTTGTATCGTAAATCGCTAGATCTAAGTCGCTAGGTCTAAAATCGTAACTCGCTACAAATTTGTAAAGCAAGTCGCTACGAAGAAAGTAATCCGTGAGTTAAGTCGCTAGCAAGAAAACCACATAAACATCACTTTTCAATCCAAAACAACCCAACCAAGATGATTTAAACTTACCAAATGAAAACCAACACACTTGTGATGATTCTAAACATAAAAGTACTAACAAAATCCAAACTTTAACACAAGAAATCAACCAAATGATGCAAAACCACTAAACTTTTTCAAACTCAAAACCACCTAAAAACCACTAGAAATCCAAAGATGTGCAAGATATGATCTAACCATGGCTCTTGATACCAATTGATAGATATAAGTTTTCACATACACATCAAACCATAACACAAAGTGGGCGATAAGTGGAATTCTAGAGAGAAAGTTAGAGGTTTTGGGAACTTAGTGAGAGAAAGTGAAAGATATTATTATGAGCTCCAACTCTACCTTGGGAGGTAGAGAGTATTTATAGTCTTACATAAATCGCCACACATCGGGCGTGGATCGTGCATACAGGTGGGTAAAGACCGTCCGTCCTCCACGGTGTTACTTAACTAAATACTACTTAACTTAAAAGAACTACGACTACGAGCTTTCTAACGATTACATATACTTGAGGTGACCGACTCTTTAACACCTGGAATTTCTAATTCCTAACAAAAACTGAAAAATTCGGATTCTATATATAAGATTACAATTGCGATGGCGTCACCTTATGATTTGTGACGCCGTCGGGTCGCCGTCATTAGGGTTTCGTGTTGGCCACGTTAGTCTTGCGACGGCGTCCCCTTCAATCTCTGACGCCGTCTCGATCAAATCTGGTCGTCCGAGTTGCGACGGCCTACTCTTTTAAAGCCCGACACCGCCACTGAGAATAAGCAATTTGGTTATCGTGTCGTCACGAAGTGCTCCGACGGCATCGCAGCTTAAGCGATGGCGCCCCCTTGTACTTCAAAGCAGTTTGAGTGTCTCGATTCTTGACCTTGGCCATTTTCTTCAGATATCCGCGCTTTTCGTCCAAATAAGTGTCATTCCAAAGAATTTGCCTTCAAGAGACCTAAAAGTGAAAAGGAACGATATTAAGTAATAACGGATACAAAAGTGATCAAATAAGGGCTTAAACGACCCTCAAAAGGTACATTTAAAACCTTATCAAATATCCCTACACTTGGTATTTGCTTGTCCTTACAAATGTGCTTGTAGCCAATTAATTTATAAGTTAGGGGTCATGAAGCATTGGTTTAAAACAGTCCACAATACATATAAGCCCCGCAAAAGTCATAACAAGCACGGAAATTACATACTAGCACCTCACATGGGGTGTTTGGATACTCTCATCTCTCGGGTGTATATGAAATATAACAAGTTAGAAATGGAAGATAAACACTCATTAACCGGTCCTAGTACATAGATTACCATAGGCTTGAGAATAGATCAAACCTCCATCGCTTTGGCGTAAGCACCTAGGAGAGACTATCAAAGAGGTCTTTAAAGGGTTGTAACGTTAGGCTTACGGTAGGGAAACAAAGGGTTTGGTGGGATAGGCTATTTAGTGGTGGCAAGTCAAAAATCTCTATGTTACAAGCATACGAAGAATGGTGTTGCTAAGCCAAGACTCGACACTCTAAACTCTAGGTAACTCAAACAAACAAACATAAATTTAAAGGATAGATGTAGGATGGTAGCCCGTATGTTTTTTTTTTTTTTTTTTTTTGAACACTATTTTTTTTCTTTTCTCTTTTCTATTTTTTTCGATTTTTTTTCATACACTTTTACTCTACCATCCTTTACGGTAACATCAAAATGATAGGGATTTATAGGCACATCCCTACACTTGAGTTTTTATTATCCCTACACTTGAGTTTTTATTACTCTAACACTAATTTGACCCGAATTGAAAAGATCAAAACACTTGGGGTACGTTATTACGCAAATAAGGGGATTTAACGTTCCCTTCCAGTCATTTCTTAAACTTTAACTTTTCCCATGAGTCCCAATCGTCCCAAAACTGTGTACAAAGGATATGACTCGACTTAGCAACTTATACAAGCAACTAGATAATTAAACTAAGGGTTTAGGGTGATAACAATAATGCACTAAAAGTGAGTGCATACAAGGTAGGCTAAGGCGATTTGGGTGTACATTTGGGGGTGGGGTGTAAACAATGTTTTCATTGATATTCGGAAAACCGAAACATCACGAGAACCGCGAAAAGGATAGGCTCGAGGGGTTAACTAGGGGTATCGTGTACTAAAGATGAGTACAACGCAAAGGTGTAGGGAAAATACTCAACCGATGTGGAAGAAGTAATTATATTACGGGTATCAAACAAGGGTTATCCTAGTGCCTCTTATCATTAAGTTATTCCTAACTACACAAGTGTAGTCTTACTAGCGATCTCGGAATGCATCACAAAACAAGTTCTAGAATCTAATATACTACCGGTTCACACTCTAAGCATTAAAGATGAATGCTTTAATTCCTACTAATCTAAGGGCGATCATCACATTTTGGGTGGAATTTAGATGGTAAAGGGTTTTTGTGCTAATCATGTAACTTCCTATCCATGAGACGCTTTTGTTAAGACTAATGGCCCACTCCTATATGTCATGAAAAATTTTAAATTTGGTGCCAAAATTACCCTAACCGACATTTTCTCATGGTTTATTACACAAATACAATTGACAAAGCAAATAATCAAGGATAAGCATAGTTTCAAAGTTCCGCTTTATTTTTCCTCCCTACACTTAAACCGAACATCCTCCCAATGTTCCCGAAAGTATCAAAGTTATGATAATGGAAGGTAATTAAAACGAAAGAAACTAGTACTCCCGATTAGCTCGGTAGGATCCGTGTGAAGTAGTGGTTAAATCTTTCTTCAAGAAGAATGTTTATGCGTGAAAAGCTCCTTCCAATCTTATGTATCTTCTTCTTGATAAATAAAACCCGCACTCTTGAAGAAAACAGATAACCCAAAGCATCAAAATGACCAAAGAAAATCACAACAAGATGTAGTTCCGCACTTAAATAAGATATAATGCTTGTGGAATGGATGTTTGCGATTTTCCGAAAATTAAGACCGAAAATTCCAAAATTTATAAGTAGCACGAAGCGAGAGAAAGTAAGATAAGTTGTTTCGCTCCTCCGACGCCAAATTATCCCGACAGAAACTCGGTCTCGATTTTCGGAAAAATTCTAGAAAATTTATATCTTTAGAATCTGGAAAATTTCACAAAACATCCATTATGACTCGATACAAGCATTTGACCCTAACAAACACACATATATATATCTTTTTCAAGAATTGTAACTCTCATGTTCACGTTCTTTTAAAATACCTTTATATGTAATTAAGACTAGGTTAAAGACAAAATAAAGCATTTTCACAAATTCAAACATGAGAATAAACAATCAATGAAAAGATATATGACACACAAACAAGCAAACAATTAAGCATGGGTTGCCTCCCACGAAGCGCTTTTCTTTATTTATGAGTCTTGTAGCTAGACTCGAAGTCGTGCCCCTACGTGACTTCATTGCCGTCCTTCTTTTCTTCCACTAAGCCTTCATCATAAGGTTGTAGACGTTGTATGCTCACCGTGAATTCTCTTCCAACATCGTCGATTATGATAACGGTTTTATTTTTTAGATTAGTTTCTTTCACCGTATAAGGTCCAAACCATCTTGGCTTATTCCTTCCCCATAATGCTTTTATTCTTGATTTATACAAAAGCACCTTTTCTCCATTCAAAAATTCCTTATGGTTCTTTTGAGTTTGTGGTATTGTGGTATAGTTATTTCCTAACTTTTTATCACGTTTTCACAATGTTGCATTTAACCCTTCAACCATGAATTCTCTAAGCCCTTTATCCCATTCAGCCATTTTCTTCTTAACCGCATTATTGGACACCTGCGAATTCTTATCTTTTACCTTATTCATAATCTTCAGAGGATATCTCGGAACAATAGGTATCCTAACTTGTCCTTTTCCACTTTTGAGTGTCATAATCACTTCACAACATTTGATGGTTGCCTTGGCGGTGGTCAGGAAAGGTGTTCCCATGATTAATGGCAGGTTTTTACCTTCCTCAATGTCTACAATTGCGAAGTCCACCGGATATACAATATTGTCAACCTCAATTAAGACATCATCCGCTATTCCTATGGGATAAACATATGAATGATTTGCTAAGGAAAGTCTATGATTGGTCTTGGTCGGTTCCTCCTTAGTCAATTTATTATAGACTGACAGAGGCATTATGTTTACATCGGATCCCTGGTCGGCCAAGGCATTTAGGTTCTCTAAGTCACCTATGCTACATGGAATTACAAAGTTCCCAGAGATCTCTTGCTTCTTTGTTACCGGCTTTCTTTAATCGACTCGACATAGGTCCAATAGGCATGGTGTCATACTCTTCCTCTCCTATTTCACCTAAGAGGGCTTTCCTAAGAACATCATTGCACCTAAAGTTTTTCACTTGGTTAACGATTGTTTTCTTATTGATCTCATGCTTAAGGTAATGCTTGATGAATTTGGGTTCATCATCGCTTCGAGCCTCATTCTTATCCTTACTATCCTTGCCGCCTCGTGATCCTTCTTCTCAACCGCTCCATCCTCATTGGAAGCAATGGAAATGGCGCAACGAGACAAAGTGGGGTGACGTGCTCATCGTTCCACACTAGCACCTTCTCGGGAATCTTCGTCTTAGTGTACTCTTTCACTAAGTCCATCATCTCCGCCATTTTTTCCTGTATTTCATCCCTTTGTCCATTGAAGGCTTTTAAGAGGGTGTCGAGCTTGATTGTCATCTCGCTTTGTCGTTGCTTGAAATTGGCTTCAAGTTGTGTCAATCGAGCTTCTTGAGATGACATGAATTTGGACACCATTCCCTCAAGACTAGTGGAAGTTCCGGTGTTTGGAGGGTTGTTGTAGGATTTTTCTAAGTTATTAGGCTCGAACTTAGGAGTCTCGTAGGAGCTCATTAGGAATTTGACTTGATCTTCAAGTTCGAGCATCCTACGATTGGAAGGTTGTGAGTCAACGGGAGGCAAAGAGACTGCCTTATCAGTTTTAAACAACTCACGGGGGTCATTCCAACATTTGTTTTCATATAGGGCAAGGTCCTCTATTATACCTCACGATTCTTCCACGGTGAGTTTACTAAGTTTTCCACCGGTCGCTTGGTCAATGGATCGCTTAGTGGGGAAATTGACATGATCGTAGAAGATTTGGACTTGAAGCCAAAGATCAATGCCGTGATGAGGGACTCTATGGAGTAAGTCCTTGAATCGAGTCCATGCTTCGTAGAGAGATTCACCTTGACGTTGTTGGAACATCAAGATATCATTCCTAAGCTTAGTGGTTCTCCCCGGTGGTAAAAATTGAGCAAGGAAGCGAGAGGTGAGATCATCCCAACTTGAGATGGAGCCGGCGGGAAGTTGCTCAAGCCAATTACTAGCTTGGTCCCGTAAAGAGAATTGGAAGAGTCGCAGACGCGTGGTCTCTCGAGTAGTAGCATCGAGGTCGATGGAATCGACAATTTTAAGGAAGTCCTTAAGATGCTGGTTAGGATCTTCGGAACGAAGTCCATGGAATGCACATCCGTTTTGCACCAACCGGATAGTGTCGGATCGCAAGGCCGTAGTTTGGGCTTTGTCGGGAAGCTCAATGGTGTTCCTATAGCCTAGGTGGCTTGGTCTCGAGTATTCACCAAGAGTACGGCCTCTTGGCGGGTCATTTGGTGGTAGGTTGATGAATGGTGGTTGGTTATCACCTTACATGATGAAAAGTGATGGGGTTACGAACAAAGGTCACGAAGAAGGGGGATAGACTACGAGGAAGCTAAAAAATTAGAAAAATTTAGTTGATAGGAATCAAGCAAAGAAACCTAAAGGAGGTGGACTCTAACTAGCTATTCTATTCCGGCAGCCGCGCCAAAACTTGATAACGCCACACGCGCCGTTCGGGGTCAAAGGAACTTCCTTTTCTTGAGCAAGTTATATAACACCCAGGCGAGGAACCTAATCTTTGTAGTGTAGTATTAGGGTAAGCCACGGGTATTGATATCGCTTCTCTGGGGAATAGGAATGCTAGTGAGAAGTTACTACGCTAAGGTTGGGGTTGAGGAAGATTATTTTTATCTTTTTATGTTTTTTAGGAAAGGAAAGGTACGAATCTCGGGGTTTGGATTTGGGGGTTGTTATTTCTACCGATTACTCTACTAATCTAATTATCTAATCTAAGGTGAGGGTAGTCTATGTCTAATTATTGTGTGCTCGTATGATGGTTTAAAGATGTGTTTACTTAGGTTTTATTACTCCTTAATTATCTCCTATTGATGGTTGAATTGTCACGTCCTTATTCTTAACGCGCTGTGTTTTCTAAGGTTGTAAGGTGTGCATTCCCTAACTCTTTGAAGTCACCTTTAAGTGTAGTAAACGAAATCCACTAAGTCATTCATAAACTATCAAAGATTTATCAAGTATTAAGCACAACGATAGCCTAGTCGCACTCCTAAGCCAATTACAATTAAGATAAGAGACAACCTAACAATAATTAGCAACTAGGTTTCATATTCCCTAAGCAAACAAACAAGTAAATTAGCCGGACATGGAGAACATGCAAGCATACACACAAATAGTTGAATACATAATTGAATTAATGAAGTAAAACACTTATCTTGATGTAAGATAGGGTTTGGAACCCTAAAATATTGTACAAGACAGCCTTGGTTCGGTTTAGGTTTTTACTCCAAAAAGACTACTCAATAAAACTGAAAAATTCGGATTCTATATATAAGATTACAATTGCGACGGCGTCACCTTATGATTTGTGACGTCGTCGGGTCGCCGTCATTAGGGTTTCGTCTTGGCCACGTTAGTCTTGCGACGACGTCACCTTATGCTTGTGACGCCGTCCCTTCGATCTCGACGCCGTCTCGATCAAATCTAGGCCGTTCGAGTTGCGATGGCCAACTCTTTTAAAGCCCGACACCGTCACTTGAAAATAAGCAATTTAGCTACCGTGTCGTCACAAGTGCTCGACGGAGTCGCAGCTTAGCAATGGACGCCATCCCTTGTACTTCAAAGCTTTGAGTGTCTTGATTCTTGACTTTGGCCATTTTCATCGATATCCGCGCTTTTCATCCAAATAAGTGCCATTCCAACAATTTGCCTTCAAGAGACCTAAAAAGTGAAAAGGAACGATATTAAGTAATAACGGATACAAAAGTGATCAAATAAGGGCTTAAACGACCCCTCAAAAAGGTACATTTTAAAACCTTATCACTAACCGAGCAGCCCCTGCTGTTGTGGTTGCCCCTGTCCGTCGAGGTCGTCGTCCGACCCCGACCACTCCACCTGTTGAGAACCTGAACACTGATAACCCAGCCATAGGAAAACCCAAATGTGAATGATTGTGCTGAGAATGTGTTGAGATATGAAAGTGCTGAACAGTTAAAGTGCTGAAGATTAACAAAGTACTGCAGAATGACAAAGAACTGGAAAAAGTCAAAGAGTCAAAGTACTGCACACGAAGTCAAAGTACTGCAAGATTAAAGAACTGTTTTATTCGTTTATAGAAAGTCTTGTAATTCTCGAATATTCTATATTAGATTACTTGTCGTACAAAGATACAATTTGTAAACCGACTAGGGTTATCCTTGAGCCTATAAAAGGACCCCTAGATTGGCATTAGAGGTACGATTGCTTACAAGTTATCATTTAGAGTTTTAGAGAAGATCGATATTCTTAGAGTTGTTGAAGTATCTGCATAATAAGCAGATTTAGAGTTAATAATAAAAGTTATTCTTCTTAGATTTGTTAAGTAAATTCCGCATACTTAATAAAGATTATTCAGTGTTTCATTGTTAATAACTTAGGATTTATCCGAGGTTGTTAAACCTTAAACAAGCTATTTAAGTTAGTTTGGTTAGAGTACATCAATCCAACAAGTGGTATCAGAGCTTGTGTGGAAACTCTGACTAAGAAGAAACCCTAAAACCTACTACAACAGAACCCAAAGATGTCGATCAAGTCGCTCCACCACCATCAATCACCTCACTAAGAATTCCAATCATCAAGAAGGAGAATATGACTTATGGTGCATGAAGATGAGGCATACATTGCCATTACGCACCATGCTTTATGGAATGTAATTGTCAATGGCAATGAAGTAGTTCCGAACCTCAGAGATTGTTGGACAACCAAACCACCTAAAGTCGTCTTACCAAGAGCCCACCATAAGGAATCAAGAGAAAGCTCTTAACATTCTCTTGTCTCGCTATACCGATGGACATCTACTGAAATTCCATGATGCTAAAGATGCAAAGCAACTCTGGGTTGCTCTCAAGACTAGATTTGGAGGGAATGAAGCTTCTAAGAAGATGCACATAAATCTACTAAAGCAACAGTTTGAAACTTTCACAGTTGGTGAAAGAGAGAGTCTTGATGCTGCATATGATAGGTTTCAAAATCTCCTCAACATGTTGGAGTTATACAAGGCAAAAGTATCAGTTGAAGATGCTAATCTGAAGTTTCTAAGGAGTTTGCCATCCACATGGCATGTAATTGCTACAATGATCAGAGGACAACCTGGTTTGGATGTCATGGACTTTGATGATCTCTACAACCATCTGAAGGTGTATGAGCATGAGATGAATGGTCAAACAAGTTCTAAGTCTCACAGTATTGCTTTTCTATCATCTCGAAAGAGGCGATTCTACCAAAAGTACTTGCTTCTCTACTCAAAGCACTGTCTCGTATGCTGCTCCCACCCATGCTCAAGAAGCCCCACCACCTACTACTATGCACTCGATGAAATTGTGTGCTCCTTCTTTGCACAAAGAAGCTAGTTTACCCGCCACTTATCAAGAAGATCTAGCATGATGAAGAAGATGCACTTGAAGAAATTGATATCGATGGCAAGTTGCTATGATCAACGCAAGGATCAAAAAGTATATGAAGAAGACAGAAAAAGCATTGATTTCAAACAAAAGCAGGAATAACTTTGAAAATCCAAAATTGAATGCTTCAATTGTCAAAAGACCGGACACTTTGCAAGGGAGTGCAGTTTGCTAAGTATCAAGCAAACAGACATCCGAGAAACCAAAGCTTGAGCTAAAAGAAATTCCACCATCAAACAAATGCTTTGGTTGCTCAAGAGAATTTGTCAAGTTGACTGGAGTGAAGAGTTTGATGATGAACCAAGAACTTATTGTATGGTAGCAGGGAAGAAGTAGTTGAAGAATCGTAGAAGAATTGACCGGAGCATTTGCTTATGATGAGGAACCCGAACATGCCGCTTTGGAATCCGAGATTGTCTAGGAGGATTTTATTGGAGCTTGGAGTGTGAAGATGATCCTGTTCTACTTGCAATGGTAGCTACTTCACCAAGTTCATCCCCATCTCCGAGGTATGCTCAAATTGTCATGATTTTTATCAAAATTACTTGGCGCTTATGTGATTGAAAGAGATAATTGTGTTAGGGCTAGGTTCGAGGTAGCAGTTATCAAATAACCTTAGAGTCAATGGAAGCCAAAATATTAACACATGAAAATAATGAAATAGCTTGGGCTGAAAAATATGAACAACAGGATTACCAGTTAAAACTAAGTGAATGGAAACTAAACTGTAAAATTGCTGAAATAGAGAAATTAACTAAGGAAAGAGATGAGTTGTTAGCAAAGTTTGATGCCTGGAATGAATTTGGTCTGTCACATGTTGCTTATGTTGAAAAATAGAGAAGAGCATACATTAGAACTAGCTTAGGTTTTGGTATGGACTTTACCAACATGGAAGAAAACACAACTAGTGATCATGATGACTTAGAAGATATAACCACTAGTGATGATGAACTCATTAATTATGTTGACACATCTAGTAATGAGGATTCAGTTAGTGATTCACCTCCTGAGTTTAGGAAAGACACTGGTTATCATGCAGTTCCACATCCCACTGGAATTCATCAACCCCCTAGGCCTGATGTTTCTCGATTTGGAGTAGACAGTTTAGAGTTTAGGAAGAAGCTTATTGGTCAATCTAGGTCTGAAACCCCAAAAGAAACTGTTGAAACAAATTTTCAAAGTCAAGCAGTACCTTCTACTCAAAGTACTGCTCCACAAGCAAGACCTTTAAGAAAATCTTTTCAAAACAAGATCGCTAAACCTTTTGGAATAATTTTGGTCAAAACAGTTTAATCATTCACCTAGAAGGCACAATAGTTTTGGTCATAGACATAGAAGAAGTCACTTTGGGAGTATGGGTGAAAAACTGTGTTTTTGTGTTATAGTCCTACTCATCTAATCAAGGATTGTGAACATCACTCGTAATACCTTAGAAATTTCCAAAGAATAGGTCCGCCAACCGTAAACCTAGAGAGAACAAACCACCGAATAATTCTAATAGGGTTAATCACGGAACTTCTCACCGCATCATAGGTACCTCACCAAAAAGACCTTTTTCAAAGCCACCAAGATTTCACAAGCAAGACTTTCTAAAAGTAATCGCTCACCAAACCAAGGTATCGCGAATACCACTTGGAACAGAATCCTAGGAGATCTCATTACTATCAACCTAGAAGGTACTACAATTCACATAAGGGATCTAGATCACAAGAACCAAGTGTTAAACCGAATGGGTTAAGAGGAAAATCTTTGAGGACAAACAAGACTTTCAACAAAAAGTGAATCGATGTTTTGTGATACAAGAAAAGAGAATGAATTTGCAAAGAGAGTTCGTTGAAAATCCGAAAAGTTTTCAAAATCCACATGCTAAAACCAAAAGATAATTACGGATCATGTTTTAAAAATAGTGGAAATTACATACTCAAAGAATTTGAGTTTGTGACTCACAAGGGAACACAAGTCAAGAATGGCTTGGGTTCCTAAAAGAAACTAACTCTCTAAATCTTTGTGCGAGGCAACTCGTAAGAGGAGCTTAAAGATCATTTGATTGTAGATAGTGGTTGTTCTAGAAGCATGATAGGAGACAAGGATATTCTGCTAATTTTAGATCTATTAGTGGAGGAAGAGTTGCATTTGGGAATGATCCCAATGGAGGAAGAATTATCGGAAAGGAACCATCAAAGCGGGCGATAGATTTTGAGAATGTTAGATATGTGAAGGAGCTCAAGTTCAACTTATTATCGCCTCTCAAATCGTGATAAAAAGCATCCCGTGTTATTCAACGACACGTAATGTCTCATCCTTTCCTCTCAATTCAAGCTCGTTGATGATAACTTGGTAGTACTCGAGTACCAAGAACCAATGATGTATAGTCCGGACATGAAGAGTCTTCACTCTTATGGGAGAGCCACCGCTTAGTGGCAAAAGCAACAATCAAGAAGCACATCGCTGGCATAGAAGATTGGGCCATGTAAATTTCAAGAATATCGACAAACTGGTCAAAGGCAATTGAGTTAGAGGTTTACCTTCAAAGACTTACAAGAATGATCACTCATGCTTATCATGCAAGAAGGGTAACAACACAAAGCTTCATGCAAGAAGCTTGAGGAGAGAACAATTAGAGAACCATTGAGTCATTACATATGGATCTGTTTGGACCGTCTCTCGTGGCAAGTTTAAACAAGAAAAATCTTGATTGGTTGTTACAGATGACCGCAGAGATTTAGTTGGGTATTTTCTTGGGATTTAAAGATGATACTTTTGATGCTATTCGACTCTAATAATAGCACTTGAAAACCAATTGAGACTCAAGGTCGAGGTATTAGATGTGATAATGGGACCGAATTTAAGAACAATCTTATGGATGAATTTTGTGCTAACAAAGGAATCAAGAGGAGTTCAAGATTGCAAGAACACCACAGCAGAATGGTGCTGCAGAGAGAAGAATAGGACTTTGATTGAAGCGGCCGTAACTATGCTTGCGATTCACAACTACCTATTCAATTCGGGTCAAGTCGTAAGTACTCCTATGTACTTAACAAAGTATCGCTTATAAAACCACAAACCAAGACACCTTATGAGTTGTCGATGGGCAACAAACCCAACATTCGATTTATGAAGCCTTTTGGATGCCCTATTACTATTTTGAATACAATTGATAACCCGGTAAGTTTGATGGCAAGTCAAAGAAGGATATTTATTGGGATATTGTACCAACAAAGAAAGGATTTAGAGTATACAATGATTCACTACGAAGGTTCAAGATTGTCTTCATGTTGAGTTTTAGAAGATCAAGAGAATCGGAAGGGTAAAGGTCCCGATTGGATGGTTGATCTTGAAGTTTTAACTCCTTCTATGAATTATGTACCGCTGAGAAGAAAATCAACCTGTACAATGGAGAAGATTCACAAGATGTTGTTCATGGAGTTCACATTAGACCCGATGTCGTTCCTAATGAAAACCAAAGCAAAGCATCGATGCTCCAAAGCAAAGTCTCGATGCTCCAAAGCAAAGCATCGATGCACCAAAGCAAAGTAATCGATAAACCAAAATCTTCACTATCTCACGAGGATCAAGCTATTAAAGAGACACTTAATCGATGCTTTTTCAAGATGTAATGGCACATTCTTATTCGATGAACAATGAAGAGCTTATGAAGAAGCAAAGAAAAGAATAAGATCGCAGAGTATTCTCACAAGATTTTGAGAGTACTTTCAACAAAGCATCACGCACCATTTAGATGATCCTACCATGCCTGGTCTAGAGGAAACTAATGATGAGTTTCAAGATGAAGGTATTTTCTCAGATTCCAATGAAGATGCTGATTTCACTAATCTGAATGATACTTATGGAGTTCCACAGTCTCCAATCTTAAGAATCCATAAGAATCATCCTACTGATCAATCATTGGTCCTTGTGCTTCTGGAGTCCTGACAAGATACAAAGCTAAGAATTTTACTTCTCCTCACAATGCTTTACTTAGCTTTGTGTATAAACAAAACAGGCTGAATCATAAGGACCATCAAACTTGCCTATTTACTTGTTTTATCTCTCAAGAGGAACCCAAGAATATTGCTCAAGCATTGACTAAAGAGAGCTGGGTTGAAGCTATGCAGAAGAACTTTTCAATTTAAACTTCAAGAAGTTTGGGTATTATGTGATCTTCCGGATGGGAAGAGAGTCATTGGAACCGATGAGTTTTAGAGTCAAGAGAGATGAAAGAGGCAATGTCATCAAGAACAAGGCAAGGTTAGTAGCTCAAGGCTACAGCATGAAGAAGGAGTAGATTATGATGAAGTATTTGCTCTCAGAAAGGATCGAAGCTATTCGGATATTTCTTGCATTTGCTTCATATATGGGATTTCAAGTTTACGGATGGATGTCAAGAGTGCCTTTCTATGGCACTATAATGTAAGAAGTTTATGTTAAATAGCCTCCTGGTTTTGAAGATCCTTTACATCCAAACAAAGTCTACAAGGTGGTTAAGGCTCTTTATGGCCTTCATCGTGCACCTAGGGCTTGGTATGAGAGGCTTTCCACATTCTTATTACAACATGGTTACGTGAGGGAGCTATTGACAAGACTTTGATCATCAAGAGAGACAAGAAGGATATCATGTTAGTTCAAGTCTATGTTGATGATATCATCTTTGAGCTACCAAACAGCCTATGGTTAAGGAGTTTGAGCAACCGATGCGTAAAGAATTTCAGATGAGTTCAATGGGTGAGTTAACTTTCTTTTGGGACTTCAAGTTAAGCAATCAAAGGAAGGTATTTTTATCACCAAGACAAGTATGTATCGACATACTTAAGAAGTTCGCTTTGATGTTATGAAGCCAAGAACTACACCTATTAAATCAATCAACTCATTGGGCAAAGATGAAGATGGACAACCAGTACAAGTTAAGTTATACAGATCAATGATTGGCTGTCTTATGTTTGCTGTGTGTTTATGTGCAAGATATCAAGTCTCACCAAAGATCTCTCATATGAATGCAGTGAAGAGAATTTTTTGTTATTTGAAACAACAACCTAAGTTGGGGTTGAGGTATCTTAAGGATTCACCTTTTCACTTGGATGCTTTTTCAGATAGTGATTATGCAGGTGATAACTATGATAGAAGATCAACAACTGGTGGATGCCAATATCTTGGAAGAATATTAGTCTCCTGGCAGTGTTAGAAACAAACAATTGCAGCAACATCCTCATCAAGCCGAATATGTAGTCACGCAAGTCGTTGTAGACATGTTTTGTGGATGCAGAATCAACTCTTGGATTATGGGTTCAATTTCAAGAATACTCCTATCAATATTGATAATGAGAGTACATTTGTATTGTGAAGAATCCAGTTTACCATTCCAAGACCAAGCACATTCAGATTAGGCATCACTTTATCAGAGATTGTTATGATCACAGACTCATAAATGTGGTCAAAGTTCACACGGATGATAATGTAGCTGACTTACTCACCAAAGGATTTGATGTTTCAAGATTCAATCACTTGGTGGTGAGCATTGACATAATTAACTACTGAGCTACATTTAAGGGGAGGAATATTTAGTATTAGTATAGTCATGTGCATTGTTTGAGGGGAGGATATTTATGTATACTTAGCTTATACAGAGGAATTTGGAAAAGTACTATTTTTATGAAAGTACCGCTTGGAAAGTACCGCTGGGAAAGATCGCACACGTGGAAAGTAATGTTGTCTTATTAAAGTAATCGCTCCAACGGTAATATTGAGGATAATTACTACTAACGGTAACTTTGTTATTATGGGCTATGATTTTTCAAATCTCACCTATAAATAACTACTCCGATTTTCCATCTCATCTTGATATTCTCATATCTTTTCCATATTTCTCTCACCACCTCTTTATTATTCGATTATATCTCTTATTGTGCTCACATAATCAACAATGGCAAATCGTAATCTCGCTTCCAAGCACAACATGGTGGCGAATTTAGACAAGACTCGAATCTAATAAGGCTTTTCATGATATAATTGATTATCTTACTGGTCGCCAATCGCTTATGCTCTTTAGTGGAGCCGGATATAATTGAACCCTGATTCAAGAATTTTGGGCTAATGCTAGGGATAATATGGAGAATGATGAATTTTATGTTCGATCAACATTCTTCGGAAGAACTGAAGATTACGTAAGCCTCTATTAGAGAAGACTTGTTGTTTAATGATGAAGAAGGGCTATTCGCTTTGATAAACAACCGATTTGGGATACATTTAGGACATTGGCTATGAAGGGTCCTTAATGTAACAAACATTCGTGAAGCCCTTATTTTGTCCTCATTGGAAGTTTTTGGTTCATGTGTTGCTTCACTGCATAAGTGCTAAAAGTACTGCATGGGAGCAGTTTGGGTCAAATATTGCATCTGCTATTGTTGGGTTAGCTACTAATCGTATTTTCAATTTTTCAAGGCTAATTCTTGATGGGATGCTCTCACATATTGCACATGGATCCAAATGGTTGATGTATCCTAGGTTTATACAAGTTTTCTTAAATAAACAACTTGCTGATGTACCTAAACCTACAAGTTTATTACCAGTTGTGGTAAAGCAAGCAAAGATTTTTACGTTTATGGAGAGGAAAAGGGATTTATTCACTGGAAGACACACTCCATTAACTGCTTCAATGATGGAGGTTGTTGAGGCTATTCGTGATGAAGTCAGCAGAAAGTAATGAAGAAGAAAGCATCGCTTCTCCACAAGGTACCGCTTCTCGTGGTACTACATCACAAGGTACCGCTTCCAGTAGTAATCAAGTTCAAGAGCATATTGCGCTTACACTCCACAATCTCCATAAGTATCAGACATGCTTCTCAACAAGAAGCACACTCACCATCTCAAGGAGATGCGCTCTATGGAGCCCGAGGGTCAAGTTCTCAACAACTATGCTTTAACAAGGAATTGACAAGGTTGAAGAAATCGCTTGAAGATCGGGCTCGAGATTAAGAGATTGAAGCTTAAATTTAGAAGACTCAAAATTTTGTCCGACCATTGGTTCAACATCATCGCCTATGGGTCAAATCTCAAAGGAAGCAAGGACGACTGTTAAAGAATTTAAGAAGAAAACCAAAGGCAAAGGTTCATAAACCATCTTCGTCCAATTAGGAGGAATTTAGAAGAAAAGAATTTGAAAGAAGATGTCATAAGGAGAAAGAACGTCAAGGTACTAAAGAGAATGTTATCATTGAAAGTGTCAAGAAGAAAGGATCAAGATCAAGGTCTCGAACAACAAAGTACTGCTTTTCATGGAACCTTCGACAAGAGTTAATTACTCTAAGAGTATTAGATTTTGAAGAGGAAGTGGTCCTTCAACCGTTATTCATGAAGAACAAGTCGGTCCTTCAACCGCCACACCGTAAGAAGTCGATACACACAAACCTCGTAAGAACGCAAGTGATGATGAAACTATTGTCAAATATTGCATGATTTATCAAAGCCAAGGGTGTTACTATTTTTGAAGTTGCAGAGGAACAAAGAGCTTCTCAACCCGCAATAGATCCTAAAGATAAAGGAAAGAGTATTCGGTAGAAACTAAGAAGAAAAAGCTAACTTTGGCGGATCTTAGAGCAATTGAAGTTGCTAGGAATGAGGTCAGCAGACTAGAAAAGTGCAAGAAGAACTTAATGTCAAGTAGTGATCAAGTTACTAATGAAGAGGCAATGAATGAAGAAGCAACTAGGAAATTACAAGAAGAATTGAATGTCAAGATGTTTGAATCATTATACCACCTACTCCTGCCTTTTATACCTAGAAAACCAAATCTTGCTAAAGAAAGGAATGCAATTATGGCTTATTGGAAAGGTCGGGATATAAAGGATGGCGTGTCAATTATGTTGATATGAAAAGATTATATGATGTCGAGACAGAGGCTTATAAGAAGGATGTTGCAAGCATCAATGATTATAAAGATGAAGCTACTTGGACCAAGGTAAAGAAAGAAAAGTTTAAAAGAAAAAGAAAACTCAAGTTGAAGATATACGCTTTTCAAAGAAAGAAAAAGTTGATCTAAGATCCGAAACTAGGGATGAACTAAGAAATTATCTCGTAATAGTAGATTTTGAATATTCCAAAGAAGATGCCGACATGAAGATGAACAAATCTCGATTATTGCTTTTGAAGTTGTGGAATCTAAAGATGGAAGCTATCCGATGTTTCATAGAAGATGAAAGCTTTAGAGTGTTCAACAAAGCTATGGGATTTATTACACACCATAGATAGAGTGGATCTATTCTATTTATATCATGTGGTGGAAGATTACTTTGAACATCATCCATCGAAGGAATTGGTTTAGTTTTACTTGAGATCTCACAACCGCATGGGAAATCAAGAACAGAGCGTTGATGAAATTTGGAAGAATCAAGAGAACTGGAAATTGTTAGTGGAGATTCTTTGAAGAATCTGTGTACATGTTCTAGAGTGGAAAATGGAACAATGATTCATGTGTTTGCAGATAGAAGATACCCTCTTACGCTTGAGCTTATGAGGAGGATGTTAGAGCATGGAATGGAAGTTGAAGAGGATAATGAAACCGCTTGTATGGTCATCAACTGCTTATCAACCGGACTACTATGGTCGATGATGATGAATAATCGGTATGAATTTTCCTTGAATAAATTATTTTGATAAAACAATACTTTATTCAAAGTATCATTGATCAAACAAGATTTTAATCAAAGTATCGCTTCCAGCTTTTAATCGCTTAAATGATTTTGAAGAAACCTTTGTTAAGTAACAAATATTTTGAAACAAAGGTTGAATAAATGGTTTTGAGATGGTAACATCAATAGGTTATCAATCCACCATGGTTACAAAAGGATTGGCTAATCCATGAGCAAACGGCTCGTAAAGATATCTCAAACTGCTTTTAGTTGACAACTTGCTAATAAGTTGTATGGTAATCAACTCACCATATCGCTTAATGTTAAGAGTTGGCTAGCCCACGTGAAAATGGCTTGTGGTAAAGGTGGGAAAACCATTATTGGTAATTAGTTCACCATTAGATAAAAGAACTAACTAGTCCGTAAGGTACACTTTTCAGAAAGACAAAACAAATCATTGATAGTGGTGATTTGCTAAAAATCATATGGTTATCAATGTACCATGGTCTTATACACCAAAACATTCGGCTACTCCAAAGTTAATGGCTTTGGTAAAGAGATTAAAATCCATTAAATTTTCAATGATTCACCTCTCACAGGAGTTAACACACCTGGAAGTGATGAGAATAGTCTGCAACTTAAACTGAATTAATGTACAAATTGTCATATGTTGTTGTGTTGCTGAAAAGATGGAGCTTGCTGGATGATGCCGTAAAAGAATATTTCTAAAAGATATTTTGATACAATCCAAAGACAAAGACACAATCCGTCCTTAAAGATGAAGTCGATAAAGATAATTATTAAAGGAACTTGAAGTCAAACAAGTAGAATTCAAGTTAGGGAGGATTGTTGAGATATGAAAGTGTCAATAGCTTAAAGTGTCAAGATTAACAAAGTAATCGCAGTAATGACAAAGAACTAGAAAAGTCAAAGAGTCAAAGCATCGCATACCTAAGTCAAAGTACCGCAAGATTAAAGAACTGCTTTTATTCGCTTATAGAAAGTCTTGTAATTCTAGAATATTCTATATTAGATTACTTGTCGTATAAGGATACAATTTGTAAACCGACTAGGGTTATCCTTGAGCCTATAAAAGGACCCCTAGATTGGCATTAGAGGTACGATTGCTTACAAGTTATTATTTAGAGTTTTATAGAATATCGATATTCTTAGAGTTGTTGAAGTATCTGCAAAATAAGCAAATTTAGAGTTAATAATAAAAGTTATTCTTCTTAGATTTGTTAAGTAAATTCCGCATACTTAATAAAGATTATTCAGTGTTTCATTGTTAATAACTTAGGATTTATCCGAGGATGTTAAACCTTAAACAAGCTATTTAAGTTAGTTTGGTTAGAGTACATCGATCCAACAGAATGGTCTTGTTCTACAAAACCCTCCACCTTTGAACCCAGCCCACATTGACCAGCTAGTGACGCATCGTGTCGCTGAACTACTAGTTGAGACTAATCTCTCTAACACCTCTGGTGGACCCCACTGCTTAATCGGACTCGAGGTTGTACCTACAAAGAGTTCCGATTCCGTGGTCCCATCGAGTTCGGAGGAACTGAGGGAGTAGTTTACCTAACTAGGTGGATGGAGAAAACTGAATCTGTGTTTACCGTTAGCAACTGTGAAGAGGATTGTAAGGTTAAGAATGCATCATTTACCTTAAAGGACGAAGCGTTGACCTGGTGGAACAACTATCACAGATCTGTAGGAAGTGATGTAGCTTATAGCATGACTTGGACCCAATTTAAGGCTCTCTTGATCAAGACTTACTGTCCTAGGAATGAAGTTAAGAAACTAGAGATTGAGTTTTGGAACCATAAGGTTAAGGGTACCGACATGACGACTTACAATCGTCGTTTCCAAGAGTTGTCGTTGCTTTGCCCCGATATGGTTTGCACTGAAGCCCTTAAGATTGAGAGGTATACTGATGGATTGCCTTTAGCTACTCGAAATGATATCATCGCTATGGCCGCTTAATTTGCATGAAGCAATTATCGCTCTCAATGCTTGATGGATTCTTACGTAATAGAAGTAGGAGACAAGGGTAAGAGTGATAGGAGTGATAAGAGGAAGAGGAATGAAGATGTTAAAGGGAATCGCAACAAACGGCAAGAGACACCCAGGGTGTTCACCATAGGAAATGGAGAAAAGAAGGGTTATGAAGGTAGCAAGCCCTTGTGTGGTCGTTGCAATCGACACCACCATGGACCGTGCCCGATTGTGTGTAGGAAGTGCTCTAAGGTAGGACACATGACCAAGGACTGTAGGTCTAATCCACTTGATGCGGCTCAAACTGCGCAAGGAGCGGACTGGAAGGCCACAGCCACCTGCTTTGGATGTGGAAAGAAAGGGCACTACAAGAGTGAGTTTCGAGAGCCATGGATGAGAGGAAATCTCGGTAATGGAGGAGGATTTGTTAATCGAGGTGTGGGAAGTAATGGCTTAAACCCTGTGAAGCGTGAGGTTGTGGAGAACCAGGGAAATCAGAGTGCTAGGAATCATCAGAGAGACATGGGAAGGAAGCTAGTGAGGACCCTAACGTAGTTACGGGTACGTTCCTTCTCAATAATCGCTATGCTTCCATACTGTTTGATACTGGTGCCGATATGAGTTTCGTATCAACCAAATTTATGCCATTACTAGGAATTTCCCAAACACCTCTAGGGTTCAGTTACGATGTGGAATTAGCTAATGGGAATAGGGTGAAGATAGACACCGTAGTCCAAGGTTGTACCTTAAGTTTCCTAGACCACCCGTTTAGCATAGTGGAAGTCCTTCCCGGTTGAGCATCATCAGAATGGATTGGTTGTCGAATAACGGTGCACACATCATCTGCGATGAGAAGATCGTGCGTGTACCGTATGGCGGAAAAGTTCTGAGCATACAAGGAGATCGGAGAGACTGTGGAAGTCCTTCCCAGTTGAGCATCATCTCTTTTATTAAGGCCCAGAAGTACATCGATAGAGGAGGTTGTCTTTTCTTGGCTCGAATTTCTGAAAAGAAAAGCGAGGAGAAGAGTGAAAGACACCTTAATGATGTACCCGTTGTTAGAGAGATTCCGGATGTGTATCCCGACGATCTGCCAGGGATTCCACATGTCCCACAAGTGGAATTCCAAATTGAGTTAATACCCGGTGCTACACCCGCAGCCCGGGCACCCTATCGACTTGCTCCAAGAGAATTGGAGGAACTGTCTAAACAGTTGGCAGAGTTATTAGAGAAGGGATTCATTCGACCAAGTTCATCACCGTGGGGAGCACCGATGTTGTTTGTGAAGAAGAAGGATGGATCGTTTTGGATGTGTATCGATTATAGGGAATTGAATAAGTTGACGGTGAAGACTCGATAACCGTTACCTAGAATGGATGACCTATTCGAGCAACTCCAAGGAGCTAGTGTCTTTTCCAAGATTGATTTACGATCTGGTTATCACCAGCTTAGAGTTCGAGAGGAGGATATCCCTAAGACGGCGTTTAGGACTCGTTATGGGCACTATGAATTCCAAGTGATGTCGTTTGGTTTGACCAACGCGCCAGTGGTTTTCATGGATCTCATGAACCGAGTATGTAAGCCATATCTGGATAAGTTTGTGATAGTATTCATAGACGACATCTTGATATACTCCAGGAGTAGAGAAGAGCACGAAGAGCATTTGAGGCTCATTATAGAGTTGTTGAGAGAAGAGACGTTGTATGCCAAATTCTCTAAGTGTGAATTTTGGATTTCGTCCGTGCAATTCTTAGGTCACGTGATAGATAGTTGAGGGGTTCTTGTTGACCCAGCTAAGATTGAGACCATTAAGGAATGGGCAGCCCCTAAGAACCCATCAGAAGTTCGCCAGTTTCTAGGTTTAGCAGGCTATTACAGGAGGTTCATTGAGGGATTCTCCAAAATAGCTAAGTCGTGACCAAACCCGATACGTATGACGTTAAGTATGAATGGGGAGAAAAGGAAGAAGAAGCATTCCAACTTCAAGGAGAAGTTGTGTGGTGCGCCCATCCTAGCTTTGCCTGAAAGAAGTGAAGACTTTGTCGTGTACTGCGACGCTTCGCATAAAGGCTTAGGTGCTGTTTTGATGCAACAGGAGAAGGTGATTGCTTATGCATCCAGACAACTTAAGAAGCATGAGAAAAACTACACCACCCATGATCTTGAGTTAGGTGCTATATTGTTTGCTCTTAAAATCTGGAGACATTATCTGTATGGAACCAAGTGTGTAGTGTTTACCGACCATAAGAGCTTGAAGCATATCTTAGATCAGAAGGAACTGAATATGAGACAACGTCGTTGGTTAGAGTTGCTCGCTGATTATGATTGTGAGATTCGTATCATCCCGGTAAGGCTAACGCCAGGCCGATGCACTTAGTCGTAAGGAGAACATTCCACCATTACTCGCTCGATCCATAGGAATGACCATTATTTCGCCTACCATCTCAAATCTTAGCCGCCCAAGTTGCGGCATTGACGGAAGAGAACCGCCCTTACGAGAATCTTCATGGAACGGTAGAAAGTGAAACGGCTTTTGAAGCGCCCGATGGAACTTTATGCTTCAAAGACGAGTCGGATACCATTTCATGGTGGAATCCGTGAGTTGATTATGCACGAGTCGCATAAATCAAAATATTCTATTCATCCCGAGCCGATAAGATGTATCGGGACCTTAAAAACTCTACTTGGTGGCTAACATGAAAGCCGACATAGCTCAAGATGTCAGTTGGTGCTTGACTTGTTCTAAGGTAAAGGCCGAACACCATAAACCCTCAGGACTCTTAGTTCAACCCGAACTCCCAAAATGGAAATGGGAGTGAATCACCATGGACTTTATCACCAAATTACCAAGAACAGCTAGCGGCAATGACGCTATCTGGGTAATCGTTGATCGTTTGACTAAGTCTACTCACTTCTTAGCCAATAGCGAGGTCGATAGTCTCGACAAGCTCGCTCGGCTGTATCTTAAGGAGATAGTATCGCGTCATGGAGTACCGATATCTATCATCTCCGATCGAGATAGCCGTTTTACATCCCACTTTTGGAGATCCTTACAGTCAGCCTTAGGAACAAACTTGGATATGAGCACTGCTTATCATCCACAAACCAATGGTCAAAGCGAGAGAACCATTCAGACCTTAGAGGATATGCTTAGAACCTGTGTTATTGATTTTGGCAAAGGCTGGGAGAGACACCTCCCTTTGGCCGAATTCTCCTACAACAATAGTTAGCATTCTAGCATTAAGGCCGCTCCATTTAAAGCACTGTATGGCCAAAAATGTCGTTCTCTTGTTTATTGGGCTGAAGTTGGCGAGAGTCAACTTACCGGTCCCGAACTTGTCCTAGAAACCACTGAGAAGACAGTTCAGATTTGTAACCGTTTGCAAACCGCTCGAGATAGACAAAAGAGTTATGCCGATAGGAGACGTAAACCTTTAGAATTTCAGGTTAGAGATCGTCTTATGTTAAAGGTTTCTCCTTGGAAAGGAGTGATTCGTTTTGGAAAGCGTGGAAAACTCAATCCCCGATATATTGGTCCCTTTCCAATCCTGGAAAGAATCGGACCAGTAGCTTACCGCCTTGAGCTACCATCGGAATTGAGCAGTGTACACAATGTCTTTCGTGTTAGTAATCTTAATAAATGTCTTTTGGAGGAAAACCTAGTTGTGCCTTTAAGAGATATCCATATTGATGAGAAATTAAATTTCGTTGAGGAACCGATTGAGATCATGGATCGTGAGATTAAACTGCTGAAGCATAGCCTTATTCCAATTGTCAAAGTTCGTTGGAACTCCCGACATGAACCGGAGTTCATTTGGGAACGTGAGGACGTTTTCCGTAGGAAGTACCCTAAACTCTTCGTAACATCAAGCAACTCGGAGTGAAACCTGGGACGGGTTTCTTCTGAGGCTGGGTGTAACCACCCGCATTTTTAGGTTACTTTTCATTTTCAAGAATTTACTATTCACTTTTACTATTCACTTTCACTATTCATCCCGTAAAATTTTTAATCCACATTCTCGTAAGATAAATTATTTTAGTAATAACCTGAGAGTTCGACCATCATTAGATCATTTTTTCGCAAAAGTTATTAAGTAAACATCGTTTTAAAGTTTCGTTTTAAACGGTCCACCGTTTAAACATCACGCGCACAATGAAAATCAACTCTGACAATTTTCCTCGCATCGATAAATTTTAGATCACTCATGATTAATTTGAGAATTTTAAGATTTATTATTTTTAATATTACCAAATAAGCCCAAATGAGAATAAAACTAAACTTACGTTTTAAACAATTCTACTTACATCCGCACTTAACAATTCTCGACCGTGTTTCTAATATGTTTTTGAAACTTTTACATTTTTTGGAAAATTCAAACAAATTTCCTCTTCCTTTGACCATAAAGGAATTAACCTTATACGCTCTACATTTTTGCATAAATCGCAGAACTTTTAAACTTCACAAATAATCATAAGTTATCCCGCGTATGAAGAAAACCACATTTTTACATCTCATATCATTTTAGACTAATTTTAGTATACTCTAAATAAATTCACGGTCGTTTCTCGAAATTTCGTTCTTTTCCGATAAACTGCGAATTACGCTTTTGACCAGTATTTCCAACTTTAAGCAAGCTTTTGCACCCAATGAGACTTATCACCCATTTTATATTTTTATATGAAGTATAATGATGGGTCTCATCATTCCTACAAGTTTCGATTTTTACGATACCCGTTTTACGCTTTATGGCTTAACGACTTACGGTTGGCATTTAACGGAACCAAATCATGCTCTAAACTCAAGATAAATCACAGATAAATATTTAACATCAAACCATATTGTGTTTGAAGTTAGGCATTGTCACGATTTAAGAATTTGATTGCAATATTATCACCCAATATATAACCTAAAGTTAACCAACTTGAAATCGCACTTACAACAATGGTAACCCAACAAGTCATATAAAGAAGATATCAAACTATAATTACAATTTCAATGAATAATAACGAATAGAACATCTGTACTATCATATTATAACGGTGCTATATTCAAATTGCCACATACCCAAAGATCGATTAAGCTTAGAGGATTACACTAATGTTAACATCACTACAATAAAGTGATAATTCTAGACAACCCCAATTCATTTATACACCTAAAAGCAATACAAACCTACATTTGTTAAGATACACAATGATATACTTATGGACAATGACCATACAAAGTGCAATTAAGCGTTAAGTAACAATGTTACGATTCAAAATACCTCAATGCTTTAATATATGATGCTAACATGTAATAGGTCATTTATGATTATGGTATAGCTCGAGAAGCCCAATCTTTCAACGGTCTGAAACTATTCCCCTGATAATTTACACACAGAATTATGTATGATAACAAAGCTCAAATACAATTGCAATTAACCACTCAATTGACACTGAAGGTCAAAAGCATTTCAACCAAAATAAATAAGTTAACAATAATTGATTCGACAGAATTTAATTTTCACCTTTGGTATATAATACATACCACAAGATCAATGTGTAAGGACCAAGCCCAAAACCTTCAATTTGTAAGCAATTACGTGTCAATTGTAAAAAGTTCGAAACTAAATTTTTCCTGTTTAATATCTGAAATACCCAATGTGTTTATGATACACATTGTAACCTGAATGTTGTTTAACGATTGATAAGCTTTCAAATCAGATGACAATCGTACAAAATTTCCATATTTATCTGGATCCATAACTGTGTATTTCCCTTGTGACTCGCAATATAATTTAACGATTCCATAACACACTTGTTTGAACAATCTTCTAGGTCTTAGTCCCCATATTCATTTCAAATTGTTGTTATATGGATAAAGAATTTCAAAACATTTCATTACTATCAATTCAAAGAGCATGTTGTTATTGCTACTTTTTAAATCTTAGAGAAACCACAAGGAACATCTTATTTCTTACACATCCAAATGCAGTTTTACGAAACTTTCAATCCATATCCATACAAAAAACATTAATTTTATATGTACAATGAGACCTAGTGTTTTCTAGAAATTATAGGATTCAATGTCACATTTAGTTCACTGCTTATGCTAAGACAATTTACTCCATTGCTATAAAAAATTTGTCATGCACAACTTATTATACATTTCCATGTAATGACAATTTCACGTCATACAATTCATATATATACAAAGCTATCGATACAAATGATTATAACATCAAAGCACGATCTTATAACCTGTTTGATATATTGACATAAGTTCATAGCTAAAAATAGGTAAAACATAATCAAGATGTCCTTAGTCTTTAAACATATTAGTATCATCAGATAATCTTAGCAAAATACACATCAAGACCAAGTTGATGTAATTGAAACCCATCACATAATTCTAATTGGTATCACCATGAATATACAACTGTCAGAATGTCAACGAGATCGATGGTAACCTTTGATGAGTAACAAGTATTAAACTTCTGAATTGATCGAATATCTGAATTTCGAATGCAATTTATTAGTCAAATTCAAACCAATATTGTCGTCAAGAATCACACCATTTAACGGTAAAGTTCATCCTAATTTTTAATAAGTCAATGAATCATGTCCTCAAATTTACATTACACAATGTTTAATTTCAATCTGATATTCGTAAAGCAACGTCAAAGTGCTCAATCGACAAAATTTTCCAAAACCGTTTTCACTTTAAACACAAAGTGGGATCTGAATGAAACTTAATACATATTGTTAACAATGTTTATAATCGTTGAATCACTCGAAAGTTCAATTTCAAAAGAGCTAACAAATGTACAATAAACCAATTTTGCAAATTGATAATCATACAAATAATGCAATATTTTAAAAATTATGACAAATAAGCATTTTAAATGAACAATATTTTAGGAATAACTTAAACAAAGAACTTTAATGTTTACAATAACTTGTTATCAATGTACTTTATAGTACAAAATAAGATTTTATAACAACAAACATAATTTGTATTGAATGATAATATTTCCAAAAAAAATTCTGTTTAAAATAATTTTCAAAGTAGCATTATATTCACCAAATTCAACTTAAGCCAACACCCATGTTTAGTGTAACTTTGGTCAATCTCTTTAATAATCATATGACAATATTCACTTCATTAAATTATGCTTCACCAAGGATCAATTCATTTTGCATCACAAGGTCAATAAGTGTTATATATTGAGTCCTTTTCCTAAATACCAAAAAAGTGTTATGTTGACACCTAACATGATCCATCGAATACCTTTAATCTTTCCATCATTAACAATGTCCAAAAGATAATGCATACATATTAACTTACGAATCGTAATAACCAATATAACTGCAATGCAAATAACTTTATGCAAATTCTAAATATCAATATCCGCAAAATTTTTGTAAACAATCCGATTTATTACTTACAATTAATCAACCAATGAACTATATGCAACTTAATTGACCTTTCGAATATCCATTTGTCATGGTTAAAGAAAATCTATGGTTAATCGCATTAATAGTTTATATATGAAAGAAGGTTAATTGTGAAGTTTGTAGCTATTTAGATGTTTGTTTGTTTTGCATAGATTTAAAGCATAAGTTGGTTAATATAGTGTTTGAGTTGTATCGTGAAGAATACATACTTTTGAATGTATAATTAAAGCAATATTATATTTGTTGTACTGACATGTTTGTTCCAAAAATGATCAACTGAATACATTGATAAAATATCAAATACTTTAGTCCTTGAACGTTGTTCACAGTTTTCGACAATTATTGTTCAAACGAACCATTGTCAAAGTACTAAGCTCGCCTTGATTCTACTTGATGTGCTTGTACTTACTAATGCTGCAAGTTTATTGAATCCGCTGCTACACTGCTCTAGACATGTTTTTAAGGGCTATTGCATTTTCTTTGTAACCACTGCTAGCATCGACTATTCCTCGTAACCACTGACAAACTTCTCATAACCACTTCTAGTTACATCGAAACCACTGATAGCTTTACTTGTAACCACTGATGGGCTTCTCGAAAGGTAACCACTGATCGTTGATTCGAACCACTGCTATGTTGTCGAAATCACTGCTAGACCACATCATAACCACTGCTAGTGTACTCGGTTCCACTGCTAGCTTATTATCTCGTTTCATACCAGAAGCAAACGTTATTGAAGTGTTTGCAGGTTTATTTTTGATTGGTTGGCTGATGCTACATGGGACGATGGAGTTAGTATGCACATGGGAATGAATATGCATGCATGGTGATTTCATGTATTAAATATTATGATTGGTCTCCATGGTATCTTTGCTATGATTGGTCGAATATTATTGAGTAGGACGGTGGTAAGTTTGTATATCAGATTTTAATGGTAACATGTATGGTTATTGTTTTGTCCGATAAATTTGTTTTTACTGCTGGTGTTGTCCAATATTTGATGCTTCTACTGCTAGTTTTATTCGATATTGCTCAACACATGCTTTTTGGTTCTCGAAATGAGGGGAAGTTGAGCATGACGATTGTTATGGATTTTTAGCGACACACACATGATATTGGTTCACACACACAAGAAGTTTGGATTTTTGTTCTTAAAAGGATTTAAATAGCTCGTTTTGGAGATTTATTGAATAGGTGATTACGAAGACGATTGATCATAACCTATTTGATATTATAGTTAAGTAACACAGATTCGTGCTCTTATCATATCTCAAAGTGGGTGTTACACTTTGGAGGTAACTTGTTCGTGCTTCAATGATTATGACGAAGAATTGACATAACACTTAAAGGAGTGACGTTATTGTGCTCAGTGATTATCGTCAAGGGATTGCGGTCTCCTTATACACCAAGATTGGGTATACGTTCGATGTCATCTATAGTGCAAGATATAAGACACAAGTTTGGGTTATTCTACTTCTTTATCAAGTTTGTTATATTTGGTTTTCTTCATAAGTGATCATTACATGGAGCTTACAGATTTGCATAATCTTTTTATGTTCGTGCACCACTCAAGGGGAAGTTTCTACTGCTTAAATTCTCTATTTGTTGATAACAAAAAGGGGAAGATATATTGGAGTGGCGTGGCATGGATTAAGGGGAAGACAAAGGAAGACAAGATTTGTTTCATTTAGGGAGATGTTTACATCTCAACTTCGCTACTTCGTCTAGGGAAGTTCGTACCCACTTTGTTTGTTTTGTCATCATCAAATAGGGAAGATTGTTGGGTTTTAGGTTCCTTGGATTTGATGATACAAAATAAATACAAGAATGAAACAAAGGGACTTAAAGTGAAAGAGATGAAACCTACAAAAAGATGGAAGGACTTGCTTGCAAAAGAAGATTTACTTATTAGTCCTTCATAGTATTTTGTAAACCCTAATCCTCTAGTATATAAAGAGGACATGGGGTGTAGGTTTTATATACAAGTCTTCCAATGTAGACGTCTAATAAAGGTGTGTGTGTAACCTAGACGTGTTTCTATAAACGTCTAGGGTTAGTGTTTGTTTTGTTTATCCCTAAGATCTGAGATGGCTTAGATCCCTGTTACAGTTAGGTAACACGTTATATTCTGATCAATATATAATTGGGGAGATAATGATGAAAACCTTGTGTCAATAACATTGATGTTTGTTTAATTCCGCTGTGCATGTTCTTAATCTTTGTTATTGTTAAACCCTAAGGCTCAAAACGATCTAATGGAGTCTTAAAAACTCCACAACCTTTGATTAACAACAGTTACCCTAACAACAACAAAACTATTCCATTTTGAGGCACTATATAGACGAAAGTATTAGTTAACCAATTGATGGGCTAAGATGTTCAAAGATCACCCACGAAACAACTAAGGAAACTATACAAATATAAATTAGGCTCCATGCCGCACACTATCACCAAAAACTTCATGTTAGAAATTAAGGTTTTATTGATAGCCTCGATATAATAAGATATGATTCGTTTTGAGAATCGGGAAAAGCCAAACTTTAGGTATATTGGACACTATAAGATTTTAACAAAACCCTTTAGGTTATCAACTTAAGCCACATGGTACATAATACATTCTATGACTAGAAACTTGAGAACACAAAGATTAGAATTTGGCGTATACATCCACATTTCCTAGACAATTCAACATCGGGTAACACACCCCGAATTCGGGACGTAATTCCCATTAAGGGGTGAGACTCAGAACTTCCCGCATTTTAGGTTACTTTTCATTTTCAAGAATTTACTATTCACTTTTACTATTCACTTTCACTATTCATCCCATAAAATTTTTAATCCACATTCTCGTAAGATAAATTATTTTATTAATAACCTAAGAGTTCGACCATCGTTAGATCATTTTCGCAAAAGCTATTAAGTAAACATCGCTTTAAAGTTTTGTTTTAGACGGTCCATTGTTTAAACATCACGCGCGCATAACGAAAATCAACTCGACAATTTTCCTCGCATCGATAAATTTTAGATCACTCATGATTAATTTGAGAATTTTTAAGATTTATTATTTTTAATATTACAAAATAAGCCAAGCGCAGAACAAAACTAAACTTACATTTTAAACAATTCTACTTACATCCGGACTTAACGATTCTTGCCTTTGTGTTTCTAATATGTTTTGAAACTTTTACATTTTTGGAAAAGTCAAACATATTTCCTCCTCCTTTGACCATAAAGGAATTAACCTTATACGTTCTACATTTTTGCATAAATCGCGTAACTTTTAAACTTCACAAATAACTGTTAAGTTATCCCGCGTATGAAGGAAACCACATTTTGACATCTCATATCATTTTTAGACTAATTTTAGTCCTCTAAATAAATTCACGGTCGTTTCCTTGAAATTTCGTTCTTTTCCGATAAACTGTGAATTACGCGTTTTTGACCCCGTATTTCCAGCTTTAAGCAGCGTTTTTTGCACCCAATGAGACTTATCACCCATTTTATATTTTTAGATGAAGTATAATGATGAGTCTCATCATTCCTACAAGTTTCGTATTTTTACGATACCCGATTTTACGTTTTATGGCTTAACGACTTACGGTTGGCATTTAACGAAACCAAATCATGCTCTAAAATCAAGATAAGATCAAAACTATCCACCTAAGTCATCTTATCACTATATGGCCGACTTAGGGGGGGAGTCATCATTTTGGTGGCAAAATCCTAACCATGGTTCCGTTAGATCATTACAAGTGTCCTAACCTAACCATGGTTAATATTTAACCCAATATATGGTTAACCAAACTTACCCTCCTATAAATAGCAAGTGAATGACTTCCTAAAAACCCCAAAACTCTTCTCTTGGTCGTTCATAACTTAAAACATACATATCTTCCATAATTTATTCCATAAACTCCAAGTTTATGCAAAGAAGTTCCAAAGATCAAGCTACTTCATCAAATCTCTAGCAAGTTTAAGTGATCTTCTTGAGTTTAAATCCACTCAAGTCACTTTGTACTTCATCACCAACTCTTCAAGTTTTCAAAGGTGCCAAGGTGTGGAAAGCTAGCTCAATCCAAAGTTTTAAGTGATCAATCAAAGTCCTATCCTTACTAAGTTACTCCTTTCTTATTGAAAGCCAAAAGTTGTAAGCAACTTGTCACCACCATCATCTCATCTTTATTATTCATAATCTTAACTATTTCATGCTATATATATAGTTACTATGTTGATTCATGATGTACATATACTCAACCACTTGTTTTAATTCACATATTGTCATAAAAGTAACAAACTAGTAAACTAGTCATATTCTACACATGTGAGACCATTAAAAACAGTAACATAAGGACTTTCTTACTTACATAATATGGTATACAAGATAAAAAGGTAAACATAGCAATTTGAATCACCCAAAACGGATAAACGAGTCAAAAGTTATAAGCAAAAGAAGTTAGCGAAACCTAAACGCCAAAACGCCATGTATAAGTCATTAAGAGTTCTCGCCGTTTTAAAAGTGATACTTCGGTCCGAATCATCAAAAGTTAAAACACGAAAGTTGTCCGGAACGACGTTTTCCTTTGAAAGCAAAGAAGCTCGGACCTTGAAAACGCATAAATAGGCCAAAATCTTTCAAAAATAGAAACTGCCATAAATATAGTCTCATAACTATACTTTTGTCACAACTAAAAGCAAACCAAGATGCCTAATAGCCATAAGCCAAGACCACGGCTAAGGCTAAGGTCAAAGCTAAGTCTCAAGACCATGGTAGTCAAGACCAAAGTCACGGCAAGGCCATGGCTAAAGCCTTAAGGCTTGTTTACCCAAGACCGTTAACTAAGGTAATCATATTTATGAAACGACGAGAACTTGTAATAACCAACTTTACAATTTAGAAACTTGTAAGCTTTTCTTTAAACACTTGTGATATAAATTATGACGATATTTGTAATAACCATTATGATTCCTAATCATAACCAAACAACCTTGTAACTTGTGTTTACAAACCATATGACACTTATGATATATAAATAAAACATATGTTTTATCTAATAAGTGCTACAAAACTAGGGAGCTTCATGTGAGGGTTTCATTTAAGTAAAACGATCGACGAGTTCTTGGATTTACGATTTAAAGTGTCCTAGCTCCTCGAACGTTTACTACATGACCTCTGAATTATGATGGCCCAAACGGTAGTACGATATATATAAACTATACACGTTTTCACAAGTAGACCATTTCTATAAACGACATACACAAAAACCATGTACTACATCATGATCAACATAGAGACGTATATAGGATAGTTTATGTTTTCCTAAACATTATTCCAAACCTAAGTCGCAACATCTTATTCTAGGTTGCTCGTAGAAGTTCTCATGGCATATCCATCATTCTCATTATACATTTGATATCATTTGCTCTAAGGTGAGTTCATAGCCCCACTTTCTATTACTTAATTGTTTTACAAACCCTTGGGGGAGATACATGCTTTATTTTAAACCGAACACATTGCTTTCAAACTATATACTTATCTGATTGTTATTAGCACTAAGTTACCGCATTTGCCAAACTTAAGTCCCTTAATCATGAATCATTAATCACTATGTGAGTGGGCACAAATATTGTGAATAGATCTATTGGGATTGATTTAATCCCGCTTGTGTTGGCCCCATTAAAGGCAAACAAACGCACTATATTTGAGTAACATTGGTAAAACGGCAATTTTACACGATAGGGCACGCACCGACATTTTCTCCAATTAATTTTGAAACACGTTAACGCCTTGATTGCATGATGCTTAGTCTAATAATAACTCTTTTGGTTTTCAAACCATTGGTGTGAATATATAACTCACACTACAAACATAATGTGTTCAACCATCAAACAAACTCTATGAATTCACTCAACCTTTGTGTTGACAGTTTTAAGCATGTATTTCAGGTCCATAACGTCGGAAGCTGGCACGGAAGAGCAAGGACTAGATCAAGAAGGCTATAAAATTTTATTATCATTCGAAAACCCATTTAATGTATTTTGTAAACATGGAACCATTTGGGACCTCATTTTTGTAAAATCTTATATTTATATAAATAGAATGATAAATCTTTTAAAACAACTCCATTAGATTTCGATTTCTATTGTTATGACTGGTTTGCCATGAAGTAACACCCAGTTTGAATTCCGCTGCGTATCACGAAATTGGGGGTGTTACACTGGGAGGCTGTGACAACTGGCAATTTAGGGAGTTTATTTTAGGTAACCGCATTACGTTAAACTAAACCGAGTTTTGCCTTTAACACTATTCTCATCGACTATGATTTGATTTGATATCGTTTATTGGTTTTTATGATTTATTATATTATTGGATGAGTTATCGTGTGAGTTTTAACTCTTTTTGATAGGCACTATGAGTATAAAAGCCTAAAACGAGAAAGAACGTAACTTTTAGACCGTAACTTGAAACTTGGCAAATAAATAGTCAAAACTCGTGGAAAAACATAAGTAACGATAATGGAAAGTCGAATGAGCATCGTGGGACACTCGTAGGACAATATATGAGCTCGAGAATGGGTAAACGGGATAGTTTACGAAAAATGACGACCCTGGCCCCTCTCTTTTGCCTTGGCCGGCCACCCCTCCCATCTCCCTCATTTTTTTATTTAGTCCCTCCCTCCAAAATATATAAACCCCGCTCACCCTCATTTGCTACACTTGTTTCTCTTACTAAAACACACACACATATCATCACTTTCTCTCTCTACTCTCTCTTCCACCAACAAAAACCCTAACCCTAAACCACCACCGTTGCCACCCCTTTCTGGCCAAATTCTGGCCAAATTCCGGAAAGTGGTATCTCACCTCCACCACCATCTTGTAGATCTCTCTTTCCTCTTTCCATCCATACATAAAACTCTCATAAAAGCCTACATTAACACCTCCGAATATTGACATTAAGATTCGTTATTTTAGGGTTTTCATCAAACCTTGTAGATCGGGTTGTAAAAAGGTAAATGGAACATGGGTCAAGCTTATTTTGGCCATGGAAAGCCACGTTTGGCATTTATATGGCTCGATCATGGTTAAAAATTTAGGGGTTTTGGTTTAAACATAGGATTAAAACTAATTAACACTTAAATAAACATGTAGTTAGTGATTTGGTATCATGTGGTGTATCATATTGTTGGGTTTTTGCATTTTAGGTCATGTTTCATGTTTTTGATTAGGAATAGTTGATGGGTTTGATGTTTGGTTAATGATTGGAGGTTGATTGATTGTGTTTGGATGTTGTGGAAGTGATTTAGGAGGTGTTTGGTTGTGGATATGGGGCGTACAAGCCACCAAACCCACGATGGGTTATGGTTGGGTGGCGTACGTGACCCATAAGGACCATGGGTCCGGGTCGAGTCGTTGTGGTAGCTTGTTGGTTGATATTGTTAAAGTTTGGTTGAGACGCGTGGAGCCGAAAAGCTTCTAGAGCTTGTTTGGTTCATGTGGTCTTAACCATGACCGTGTCATGACCATTAGGGTCATTACATTGGTTTCGGGAATATTTGGTTGGTTGATTGGTTGGCGAGATTGATTTGGGTTGATTTGAGATTGAATTGCGTTATTATGACTTTTATTTGGACTTGATATATATATTGTCAACTTTGAGCAACGTCGGTGTTACTTTGACTTTTTAGTCAATAGTTGACCCCGACAACGCCATAACATGGACTTTAGTATAATTTGGACTATTGATTGATTAAAAGCCGAGAAGTCATGACTCGTGCTTGTGGACTCGAAACGAATAACGATATAAAACTAATATTGGAATTTGACGAAATGTATATATCAAAAGGCTAATAAACTATGAAACATTAATAATAAAAAGGCTTTTGTACCAAAAATATCGATAACAAGACTTATCTTGTTATTTACTATTTTAAATAGAAACTAACGACTAAAAATGGAAATGTTTTATAATAAACAAGTAATTAATGTTTCGAGTGCACGTTTATCGTAATATGCCAATTATGGGCATTTAATTATAGTTTCTCGTTGTGTGCATGGGTTACGGATAACCTAACATTAATAGTGTTGATCCACGTGGGTAGCGGACTTATTAGGTTGACGAATCTAATAAAAGACCGCCAGGTACGTAGGATAGCATTATTAATAGGTGAATTATCCTTATGACTCGTTAGGATGCGACCGATTTATGGGATAATAAGCGACACGAATAAATAATTGAGTTTATCGAGTTGACGAATTCGATAAGGTCTACTATTTATTCTGAAACTTATTGGACTATGGAGCTTATCGCTTAGATGTCTCATGGTGTTGCATTAAGTCACATATTGGTTGTTTGAGTGCATTCATGGCATCATATTGAGTCGATACACCCACATGAGGATACCAAACATTAGGACTAAACGGTGAAAAAAGACATTTTTGGAAATAACGAAAAGGAATACATTAGGGTAGATAACGTTGATTTTGGGAATTATATATTAAAATTGGTTTACATTAATAGGTTGTGCCGAGTCGATAGTTGTTGTGCCGTGATTAGCTTTTATCTTCTGCTAGTGTTTATTTGTGTGTTGCTTGCTTGAGGTGAGTTTCATAGCCCCACTTTTACCTACATTTTTAACTATATTGGGGTGAGAATCATGCTACTGTTTTTGGACTTTTAAAACTATATTGATTTGCTTATGTGCTTGACTGTTTAGATAGATATGGTAGTTGTTGCCTTAGCCTAGGGTAACAATCCAATTGATATAACACGTTGCCTAGCTAAGAGTAGACTTCTACCTCGACCTAGTCCAGGGTTAGCAATCGTTCTAGACTTTGCTACGGCTGTGCTGGCTAGTGTCGCTAGGGGGCCGTTGTGATATCGGATATGATATTTGTTTGTGCTTAATGTGTATCTATCTTAGGTCTCGTATAGCAAATTAACTCCTACAGGTACTTTTACTTGAATTTAAACCTATGAACTCACCAGCGTTAGCTGACCTTTTAGCATGTTTTCTCAGGTATTAAGTGGTGTTTGGAGTACGTGTTATGTGGAAGCTTGGCAAGGAGGCATGGTCAAGGATCATAATCGACTCTGATAATTTATGGGGACCTATTTTTATTAAATTATGTTTGGGCCTAATATTTACATTTTTGGATTAATGTTTTGAATATTTAAATTTGGGATTGGTTTTGAATGTTAAAGGACTATCCTGTTTGCTATACTTGTGTGAGATACCAATCCAGTCGTAACGCCCCGAAAACTTGATTAAGTGTTCCTCTGTACCGATATTTGGGGGTGTTACACTATTCAGAGTATTCGTGTATTAACAACATATCGAGGTGTTAGTGAGAATAACTGTTTGTTAATTATTATTATTCTTCAGGTGAAGCACTAGATTCCGCATAGTGTTTAAAAGGTTGTGTTCGTTTAGTCAGCTTCTATACTAGATCCTTCGCTCAACTGGGATCTAAAATAGATATTTATGTCAATGGACGAAACAATTTTATAGACCATCACTTATTATAAAAACATCAACATCTTCACTTGGACATAAGCACATAACGGCATCAGGTTATCAGATGTGTAGAGTTACATTCGTTTGAGTGGATAATTTTGAGCTTTATGCGACATTTGTAAACGTAAAAAAAATGCTACACTGCTTTTATGCTCGATTACTTAAATTAAATATCTCAAATTAATAAATGAATTGGTTGTATACTTAAAACTGCTAGTTGTTTTTTCCTACTGCTATTGTGGGGCTAAACAGGGACATAGTCGTTTACCACTGCTTGTAGTAAACTTACAACTGCAGGTTAATTTGTACTAGTGTTGAATGTTAAACCTGTTTATTTGGAAGTGTGCATTGTCCCTAGTTGGTAGTTATTAGTAGCTTGTAGAATACGAAATGTACGTCTAGAAGGAGTCGTGGGTTTATAAAAGTAGTCTGTAGGGAAAACAAGTTGCCCTAAGTACAAAAGTTAGTTGCCAAATTTTTTTTGGGTAACAACTGCTTGTTGGCAAAATTAAATAAACATGGATAATGGGATAACAGAACAAATGAAATAGTAAATACGTTGACATACAACGTTTGATACAGACAACCAACTACATATTACGATTACTACATGGTTATAAGTTTAATTGTTACATATTATATAACCACTTGATTGATAACATTCAGCGACTACGAAAAATCTAAACAGTCCAATGCTTCCTTCCCACACAAACAGTACTAAAACCACAAACCTTCATTCCCATTTAGCTCGATCCGTCACTTGACCGAACAAACTCAATAAAATGGCATTGATATATCATTAACCAAATAAAGTTATAATGTTTAAAAGGAACATGAATAGAATGGTAAGTTATAAATAAAACATACTATAGACAGCACAGTCTGTATGATTTAACAAAAAAAGAGATTCTTTGTATGGGGCCATGTAGAAAGATCCCGTATCTCCTAACATTCCTATGCAGACAAATAATTCAAGTTATTTGTTGTACACGAATAGCGAGTGACCCAAATGGTTGCCAGTGTACGCTTCCACTATTGGATCCTGATCCTTTGTAAACCCAAGCAAACGAACAGATAATAGGGTGGGGATGGCAAAGAGGCTTCTAAATGATCTTATGGCAAAACCATTCATGTCCAACAACCATCCACAAAACAATGGCATATCTTCATCAATGATCATACCAGAAATCACTAGAGAGGTTCCAAGATCGAAAACATAGAATGGAACTGGGAGTTCATTTTTTAAAATATGCGGTAGGTCTATAACTTTAAATTGGTTGGTTACCAAATCAAATGAAATAAACATATAAATCTTGTACGTAACACCGTCCTCGTTAGTTAACTTTTCACTCCCAGTCCAATAGATAAGACGACCTACAACTGCCTGACTTTGACGTTTCAATTTGATAGTTTCACGAGGGGGGTGGAAATTTTCAAGGCATGTCCACCTTAACGAGTTGAAAGAAAAGACAGACACATGCCAGAAATCACTTTGGAAAACAGGATAGGAGACCTTCACGATTGTCAGGTCAAGAGTGTCCGGACGGATGGCAAAACCAAAACAAATCTTTTTACATTCAATTTGATGCGTGTAAAACGGGACATGTACCGCAAGTGATTTTTGGATTGCCTGGTTCCAAATAACAGACATTAGATTAGAGCCATAGACAAAACACGAAAGACCATTAGAATTGCCAACTACAATCATAGATGAAAGCATTAAATCTGTATGAAGTACCGTAGCGGTCAGCTGTTCATCAAAAGCTAACATAAAACCTTTGTGACCCTGATCAAATGTTAGCGTAAAAAAACACTCATCGTTACGACGAACACCGTAACTAAAGATGAAGAATCCACAATCTATACTAGCCTTCCATAACTTGCAAACACTACGTAGCTGGAGTATAGACTTAGGAAGTAGCCTGCGAATGATATCTAGTTGAACATCCAGTGGGATATAGTCGGAAATTTTCTTAAACAAAAGCAGAAAGATTAGGATAAAGATATGAAGTGAATAGACCAAAAGAAGAAAGAAATATTTTGTTAAAAAAAATTAAGAAATATTTGTATTGAAGAAAGAGATTGGGAACAGAAGACATTTAAGGACATGTATCGTGATGTACTTTAGGGCAACCAAATATTAAATTCTGCTATATACCAAAAATTAATAAAGTATACATAACCCATATAGAAGTGGTTTGCAAACCATAGGCCTTTTTGTGTATGTGCACGGGTATTAACTAAAGAAATGTCGTTGATTTAAAAAAATATTATAATAATCGACGAATATATAATAGAAGTCAAAATACCCACAGTATAAGTTGAAAGAAAAATACTTCACAAGTCAACATTTGACAATAATTATGGGTCAAACGGACATTAAGGATCGTACCTTGAATGACCGCTATCAATTTATGTATTCAACCTTGTGCTTCCAGAAGTATTCAAGCATTCGTTCACGGTAAGCTAACACTGTTTGAAGAGATTCGTCTACTTCAGAGGCTGGTTACGGAGCAATCATGCAAAAATAATGCACACCATACTCATGATCACCATACAAGTCCGATTGTTACGGTACTTTTGGACACTTGTATGTGATTTTATAATCCCCCGGTGATATGCCCTTACTATGCAGTACCCCAGCGTTTGTTAGGTACGATTTAAGATGTGTTTGTAACTTTCTATTGGAACCTCGCAACCACCGGTCACCTCCTGAGGCTGACCCAAGAGAGTCATAAAGGTAAAAAACTCCAGTGCAGATATAGAGCTCACAGAGTACCCAATGTTTTGTATTTTCATTCATGGGAAAATACACCGGATATATAAAACAAATGCAGAATATTATAAGCTGTTTATAACAGTAGTGTTATATGTACGGTAAGAGTGTGTCAAAATGACCTTTGCAACATCTTGCTAAGCCACAGGGTATGTTGTGTCATCTGAATAAGTGGTAGGCATGTTGCCACCTAGGATTTGATTGCAGAAAGTACACCCTACCAAAGCCCAATCTACATCAGCTGGTCTAAACAACCACATCAATTCAACCCATGCATCCAAGTGCTGCGGACATATAAAGCAAATCAAAGCGTAAACATTCGGTTCATAAGTAACAAAGCGAAATAATAAACAAGTGGAGTAGACCAGCTAGGCATCAGGTTTACTCACTAAGTAATTAAGCCACCCGCCGGTGCAATCTTCAACACATGCCAAGGCTACCCAAAAATACCTACAAGCAATAACCGCACCGGAGCCCCAAGGAAACCTATAAAGTAATGGTTCTTTAAGCTTCAAATAGTTGCGAAGGTAATCAGGAACAGCAACCTTCTTCTTGTTGCATTTCGGGTGTTGTAAAAGTTCCTAAAAAATAAATATATTCAATAACATACACCCAATGATAATGATGTTAATGGATTAACAAACAGAACCTACCTCTACAAACGGTTCAATTGTGGGCGAATAGAAGTGACTAACTGGACACGTTCTGGGGTTTCCAGTTGTTTCCTAAAAACAAAGTTGAAAAATAAGCAGAAAAACTAAAAATATTATTTTCAGTTACAATTTAATAAGGTGCTTTACATCTGGACCGGAATCCGGGATAATAGCCTCGTTAATGACACGCTGCGATCTTGTAAGACGGCGGCAAGGAGTAGCTGATGTTTTTGATACCCCATTTGCCGAATTAACAGACCCAAGCAACTTCACGTAAGTTTGTACAATGCGCCTTCTTTTACTAAGGTTGTCGTTCAATTTTACTCTCTTTCTTTTGTTCGTATTCATATCGGAGAAAAGATCTTCCAACAGAGGTTTGTCATTAGGACCTACCACATTTGCAAATGACACTTTGTTGGGTTTAACTTGAGATTCAGGGACTTCAACGTCTTTCTTTGTTGGTGTATCTTCTAGGCTAACCACAGCAACATCATTGTTACTGGATTCAAGGCCAACAAACGAATTTTTGTCAACCACATCCCCTTATTGATCATCACAATCCATTAAATCTAAAGACGGAACACATAATTTTTTATCGACGCTTTTGTTTACATTATCTTGGGAGGAAACAGGTCCCAACATAGGTGTGTCATTTTGGCCAACCACATTTACATATGGCAGGTTGTTGTCTTTAAACTGAGATTTAAGAATATAGTATGTTACAAAACAGCACATTAAAATATTCTATTTATCGGCGATATTTTACTGATAGTGTAGATACCTCATGAGCTTTGTTGGTGGGTGTTTCTACTTTTGTCTGCACACAAACAATATTATTAACGGGTTCAGGTTGGCAAGACAATTGTTTCTGAACCACATCTTGCTATTCATTATCACAATCCATTGCATCTACAGAATTATCACCCGAAACTTTTTCATCGTTTATGTAAGATGACCAATCATTACCACAATCCGGTTCCTACTGAATTTTAAATATATATACATAAGTAGGGACGTATGCTATAGCTGATATTTAAACCGTAAGTGAAATATAACGATAAATAATGGGGTCACCGGGTATTTTATTTTCCTCGTTAGGTGCAACTGGTTGAAGTTGAGTACTACTTTCACCTCCATATTCCATAACAGGACAATTTTAGGTCATGGCACAAGCTTCAACAAGAATACCAAGGTTACATGGTTGCGTTTCTTTAAACCCATCATCATTATCAATGTGCGTTGCATGGTCCGCATGGACAACCTTATCCCCGTTAGGGCCTACAATATGACACGACATGGCCTGTATCGACCAATGTTTGATATAAGTGTAGACACGAACAATTATTTGAGTTTGGTATAAACACTGGAGGTAAACTGAAAAGTAAATACAAACCTTCGGATCATCGGGAGTAACGCCAGAGTCGTTTGTGGTGGCACAACATTTAGATTGATCAGGATCAACAGCAGCATCATTATTAAGACCCAATAGTTGTTGTACTTTTGAAAGTCTGCTTTTCACAGTCCTAAACACATCAAGTACAAACGGTGTGTTTCTGACCGAATGAATGTCGTTTTTATCATCAAAACTTTTTTTCCAAATCCAAGAACTCACGAAATAGACCCCTGTCGAATGAGTAGTTCCCGTTATGCAACATTTAAATTGAAATCGTCCATGCACAAGTTTAAATTGAAATCATCCGCGAATTCATTCAAATGCTCTGCGAGATTGTCACCATCGTCTGCCTCTCGAAACAGACAAACCATCTATAAATTGGGCGCCGTAATACACCACGGTTGTTTCATTTCACCTTGTATTGCGAAAGTTCAAGAATGGGTTTGAATCCTAACAACAAAAATTTAAAATTACTGATATACTGTTAACAAATTCAGGTACAAGTTAGTGGGGTCAGTAATGTAAGACGGTGTGATGCATACCGGTCGAAAGAGGTTACAACAGTCCGCTTTCCGAAACTTTAAAAGTCCTGACCAAGCAAGACCACGTGGAATGACCTTATTGTCTTTCACCCACCAAAGTGAGCTTTTAGGATAAGTCTCCAAAATCCAAATCTGCAATAGCCACAACTGTCATCTTTAAAACGTGTACTTATGCAACTATCATTTTTGTAAATGTTTCAAGGTTTACAAAAGTAAAGGTCACCTGCTTAGGATGAAACAATACCTTTATGGTTACAAACAAACTAAAATGTGTTATAACATTGTTGTAATCTAAATTACGGGTAACTTTTATATTACTTGTATACAGAACAAAACACCAGCATTTTATAACAATAAAACAACAACATTAATTTTAGGTACTTTTGAAATGAATAAGTAATAGCACAACAAAATAGAAACAAAAGCTTTTAATAGCCTGTTTTTGTAAAGAAATATGTTATCAAAGCTAGACATTCATACATTAGTACAAACTATTAAGAATTCTAACCTTTAAAGCCCAAGCGAACCCGTATAGATTGTATGTGGCACTGAACTTTGGGTTCTTTTTCAATTTTAACAAATGATATTTTCTGTGTATATGAACAATATTGACATTCCTTTGATAAAATTTATGCCACATATATTCACCCCAAGGAAATACATTCCAGGCTTCAAAATCATCAGCCAAGGTCAATAAGTGTTTATGGATGCAATTCCTGTCTCCTTTTCCCATAAACAATGTGTCTGCATACTACCAATGAGACACCCTAACAAAGATCCTCATCGAAAGAGATAACCACCTTTTTCCATCCTTTTTCCATCATTAACAAGGTCCAAAAGATCAATTGCATGTACATTTGTTATACCATTACTCTTTTTCGAAATACACGATAAAAAAGCGCTAGATCGTTTAATCGGTTTTGAAACTTTGCCAAATCGAAACCACATTATCGACAAAATTCTTTCCGGCCAAACCTTAACGAATGATCCCAAATTTGGAATTTTAGTGGAGGGAATCAGAGGAGATGTTAGAAACATATACCGGTGTTGCAAAACATAATGCATCGAAGCGCTCATTATCGCATGACTTTATATCCAACCATGTAACAAAACTGCTTTGCACGAATAACCTTTCGCGGTTTTCATTCTTTAACAAACGAGTTTAATATCTGGCAAGAACTTCAATGTAGAACGAATGCGATTTTACAATTGTATGACTTTAATTTTGTCATATGGAATTATACTGAGAAAATTAAATAGGGTTTAGAGGGTTCGTGAATAATATGTGGTTTGTGAGTGTGTGCGCGTGAAGTAGAAGAAGACGTTTAATTGTAGAAGTTGTTACAAATTGTACAAGAAGATGTTTGATTGTGTGTGTGCACGCGTGATGTTGTGTTACTACGTGTTGAGTTATTATTATTAGTTTTATAATACAACCAGTGTAAAATGACCATATTATCCTCGTGTATAAATATAAGTTGCCCAATATTATATAGTTGCCCGAAAATACATTTTGGTTGCCCAAAAAACAATACCTTACAATACATGACATATACTCTCTAAATACATACTTCTGTCGTACGTTTGTCGGACACGTGGCACCCCATTGTTGGTTACAAGAAAATCGCTGGGCAACTTGTCCATTTTCATAATGTAAAAAAGCGTGGTCCGAAAAGTGATAAGTCTCAGGGCGCGCGGTCTATTTGACTAGTTTTCCCTTTGCAATATTAGGATTACATTTCATGACGTCCCCTTGCAAAGTTGCAATTATCTACGGGGAGCATTATCGTCGCTAAGACAAAACCATTTGCAAACATGGTTGCAATACATTAGCTTAGTAGTTTGTATTTACTTGACGCCCTCACAAAGGGATGGACTCGTCAAGGGGGAGTTAAGACGAGAACTCTTCCCGTCACTTGCTCTCTATTCTTTCTTTTCACATGTTTTTCTTAAAACAATGTGTTAGTTTATTTTCGAAGCTCTTTTTGTTTCGACAAAAAGGGGGAGAAGAAAGTAAAAACTACAAATTTAAACTTTTACGAATTTTAGTTTTTCCTTAAAATAATTTTATGTTTTGTCATCAACAAAATAGGGGAGATTGTTAATACAAATAAGCCGTAAAAACGTTTATTTATATTTTACGATCTTCTAATGTTTTTTCGATAACAAACGTAAAATCATTTTAATGAAACAAATAAAATACGTAAATGGTTTGAGCCAATAGTTTTCTAACACACTTACGTTTTCACATAAAACACTAAAACAAGTATAAGTGATTTTATGTTTTAATAATACATATGTACAACAACTAGTGTTTACATATTGGGCAAATATATACATAACTAGTATGTATTATAATGGGTAATATAAATGGGTAGAAACTTAAGTATTCGACCCATTGACCAAATACATTGAATATAGTTGGGTACAACCCAAATTCCATGACCCATACACATGGAGCTTGACCCATAACCCATTGCATGACATCATGCTTAAGTCATACATGGTTTTAATCCATGGCCCATAGTTTTAATCCATGAACCAGGGACTAGATGCATTGCATCTTAGAGATACATTGTATCTACTTTGATACCATGATCCCTAACCCATGACCCATGACCCCAAACCCATGGGAAAAGGGGAGCATCCCACGGATCCCCAGTATTGCACTGGACGGATCCCTCAAGTGAGGGATCCGTGGGATCCGTGGAATAGTAGATACTTTCTCTCTATAAATAGTGAGCCATTTCTTCATTGTTTCTCACCACTATCTCTTTGAGATCTTTTTTCCTTTTGGAAGATACAGAAGCGAAACAATCAACCTATTGATATTTATAAACTCTCTCACCTCAGATCCAAGTGATCTATGTATGTAGTTTTGTTTTTGCGTGATTCTCTAGGTTCCTCTTAAAGGCGAGATCACCATATTTTCAAGACAAGCAAGCTCAAGTCCATGAGTTGCCATGCTTCGTTATCATCAAGACTACTGAGGTTCTCTTGTTGATAGTTTTCTTCTTTCTCATAAGAAGTGTAGTGTTGAATACATTAGTGAAAGATGTCTCAAGTGTCAAGACGAAGATATTAGTGAAGGGTGTCGATCGTCCGTATTGAAAGCACTAGTGAAGGGTGCTTAGAAGTCAAGGCTAGAGGCATTAGTGAAGGGTGCCTAGAAGTTAAGTCACAAGACATTAGTGAAGGGTGTCTTGAAGATCGAGTCAAAGGCACTAGTGAAAGGTGCCTAAGGTGTACATTCGATATGGTGTGATTTGATGTACATGATAGATTAGTCATGGGTCAAAGGATATTATTATCCTTGATGATGTTATTATAAGGAGTAGATCTCCTTTGGGGTTAGGTGTTGGTGTAGTGTTGGGTAGTAGTTCCTCCTTTGTAATGGAACTTGGTATCTAGCCAAGTACAGGATAAAGGATAGGCGACGTTATGATAGGTTTGGTTCTACCTCGTGGAAGAACCCGGTATCTAGCCTTGTACCGGATAAAGAGTAGGCAACATTGTGAAGGTTTCTCTACCATAAGGAGCTGGTGTTGTGCAGTGATTACGAAATCTCGAGTAGGTGACTCGGGGAGTGGAGTAGGGCAAGGAAGGTGTCCTTGTAGCCGAACCACTATAAATTCTCGCGTTGTGGTTTTGTGCTTCTTACTCTTTATCTTTTCATTACATATTTATATTTCTATATGTTTGTTTATCAACATCCAACATATATCCAAATATATTGACATAAGTCGATCTAAATAGTATAAAACAAAGTTTTAATCGGTAAAACTATTCAACCCCCTTCTAGTTTTCCACAGAGTCAACATTTGGAAGTCAAACCATCAAGAAGTCAACACCAATACTTTGGGTAACATTATTCCATCATTTGTAATCTTATTTCAATCATTGTAAGACTCTTAATCATGTTTTCTAATGTTCAAAGTTCTGAGTTTATGTTCATGTTTGCTATGAGTGGCTAGTACCTTTGTGCACTTGCTTAAGAAATGTTTATTATCTAATGATTAGTCCATGATTGTGTTAACATGTTTTAATTCAATTTCAAGGAAATTATAAGATCTAGTTGTGCTTAAGATTCATAGTGACATTTGTTAATCAAGGTTGACTAGTTGTTAGTAATTTTAAAGGTCGAAAGGATTTATTGTTATTCAACTAGTTATAATCATTTGTCTATGAATGATTGTTTTTACCCATTATTCTTGGTCAAATAAAGAAACTTAAGTGTAGTTGTAATAAGAATACTTTTTTATTATCAAATTGGATTGATTGGAAACACCTCAATAGGTCTAAAGACTAGTTGTTTACACTCAATTGTGACCCTTTGTCTATGACGGTTACCTTTTGTATTGACCATTTCTTAAGGAAATTTGATAAAGGAAATGGATGTTTTTGTGTTTAAGTTTGTTAAAATAAACTTATGAAACTTGAATTGATCTTGAATTGATTGGTTAAACTTAACGCTTGTTTTTATAAACTAATATCTTGACGAAGGTTTAACTTGTAAGAACAATAGATTAGTGTTGAAATTTAGAAAATTGGGTAGTTAAAGACTCGGTCACCTCAAGTATATGTAATCATTAGAAAGCTCGTAGTCGTAGACGTTTAGTTATAGTTAGTAGTTAGTTAAGTAACACCGTGGAGGACGGACAGGTCTTTTTCCACTGTATGCCTGATCCACAGCCCGTAGGCGGCTTATATTGTAAGAAACTATAAATACCCTTTGCCTAGCAAGGCAAAGGGTTGGAGCTTCATAATACATTTTTCCTTCTTTTACTAGAAGTTCCTATTTCTCTCCACTTTCTCTCTCTAGAAACTTATCCATTCGAATCCTTGTGTTTTTGATTGTGTGTTTATGAAAACCAATATGCTACAAATGGTTTCAAGAGCCATGGTTTGATCATCTACTTTGCATGTTCTTGGATTCTTAGTTGGTTTTCATAAGTTTTGGGTTTGAATGAGTTTATAGACATTTTCACAATTTTGATCTTATCTAGTGTTAAAGTTTAGATTTTGATTGTACTTTTGGGTTTAGGATCATTATATTAGTCTAGTTTTTGGTTTGGAAGGCTAGATTCATCTTGGTTGTAGTGTTTTTGATTGAGAAAAGAAGGTTTTTGAACTTTGTAGGACCTCAAATATATCAACCTTATACCACAAATACCACGTTTACCACTTTACGCGTAGACCACGAAACACAAACACAAACTATGCATAGAAATAAAGAAGGAAAGATTAAGAGAAAGATGGTGACTTGATGTTATAAAACCGTGTATGTGTAGAGAGAAAGATGAACACAAGATGTTGTATATTCCAAAGAAAACACACACACACACACACTTTGAAGCACACCCCTCAAATGAGACTTTGAGGGGTATTTATACTAAAATACTAAACGCCCTATGGGCTTGGGCTTAGGCCTCGTGGACTTGGATTGGATTACAAGTGATTAAAAGGCTAGCTTAACTAAACGTCTAACCATTTAGCTTAGCGCAATCCACGAGCCCGTTGACTATTCTATCACGATATCTAACACACGTTACAAAGTTCCTAAATGTGAATGACCATCACTTCTAATAAAAACTATTAAGGCTAACAATCTCCCCCTAAGGGGTGGTCATTCAAAAGATGCTCCACTTGAATAGGTCTTTACTTTTCTCGAGCTTGAACTTTGCGTGTAGATATAGTATAGTCTTAATTATTTGTTCCTTCATGCTTTGTGATCAGTTAATGTGGTTGTTTGCCGTTGTCAACTTCGTTGGTTAGGTGTCTCCACGCCTTTTTCCACCATGCTCACACTTCTATTTGTCTTTTGGTTACCAATGATGTAGTTCTCGAGTCTTTAAACTTTGTAGATTCTTTGACATTGACGAAGAATCATCTTTAACTTTGTGTTGCCTTTGATTTTGATGAGAACTTTCATGTGTTGTTGGTATGAGCATGCGGAGAATATGCAAGATCAATCCGCTCTGGAGCTTCTATAAGAAGAAAACATAAAAACAGGTTAGTAATAAGCGGATTCCGGCACTTATAAGTTTGAATTTTGAGGGTGTTAACAGCATAGTGTGAAAACATGTCTCTAATTCTTACAAAGTCCATTCCTGAACTGGAGTCCCACAAGTAAGATAACATGATATACCGAAGTACATCTACAATTCATATGAGTCGCTGAAGTACACCGAAGCATCACTCCATGACTGTAGACAGTTTGAGACACACTAAGCGTAATCCACGGGGAGTTACCGAAGTGACTGTTGTCGGGCCGCTTGATGTTGACCACGGCGGAGTTTCCATTCAATCATCAAGATCACGGATGTGAATCTTTTCATAAATGTTCACGATTTCTAAGATCTCGTAGGACTCTAGAATATATCACTTTTGTCCTTATAGATGAGCAAAGAAGCGATGTCATGTCAAGTGTTCCTATGAGATCTTTTGATGAATCTCATGGCTCTAGACTCAATAAGTGCATTTTGGTTTTCTGAGCGGAGACTAGGGAGAGGTCTCCTTCTTCAATACCAACAATCTCTAAGAGAAAGTCGATAGATTATGTAGGGTTCCCGGTGAGAATGAAACAAATCCTTTTAAGAGGAATTGAGTGGCTAGGAGGTTTAGTGTAGTGCGTCCTTTGGGTCCATGACGTCTTTGCCTTCAATACCGGTGTCATCAAGTGACAACCATGAGCAGATGAATTAAACCCGGTTTACGCCCTAAGGTTGAATATGGAGGCTATTTCTTTTCACCCTTTTCATTACATTTCTTTTAATTCTTCAACCCCTTCTTTCTCCTTTCTCACATTACTCCTTTTACAATCATACCTAAGGACTTCTAATACTAACTATTGGTGGTGTCCTTGGGTAGATCCCTCCGACTCTGGCGGATCATAGAACGGATTTCTATCCTTAGTCACCTTATAACTCCATGATCGTCCTATTGTTGCCATAAAACCATTTTTCTTGAAAATCTCTCGAGTGTTTATGATAGAAAACATTTTGAAACACTCCGTGAGTTTTATATTTTCGAAACACTCCCCTTCACATGTGCTTAAAAGTTTTGATGTAAATCGCACATAGAGGTAGAGTTCGCACTTTTGAATTGATCGACTTTAAATGAGCAAGACCGATTCGAGACACGTTTACATCACTAGAGAACTAGCTTGAAATTATTACCCATCCTGGTCATGTCCATAGAAAGTTTCTCGAGATGGTACATGATTCCTCGTTAATTCAATGGTTGCATCTGAGTCGAGCTCATTTTGAGATTCAAACAATGATCATTAAACTTTTTTGATCACATTTTAATCACGTCTCCTCCCCCTCAAAAATAGCATATTCATGATAGTTTTGATATAAACGGATTAAACAACATTTTAGAATCTTTTGGGGAGACAAACGGATTTGATTTAAGCATGAATTTGGAACGTTTTTGTTTTATACTCCCCCGTTAATAAAGCATAATCAATTAAAGGGTTTTAGAGGGAATTATCTTGAGCACAAAATATTTTTGAAAGATTTTGAAAATCTTTTTGAACAATCTTGAAAAAGGTGCTCAAGATGACGATGATTTCTCACCAGTTTTAAATGTAGTGCACTGAAGCGTACACTTGATTTTTTCTTTAAAAACACGAGTTTTGATTTGAAAATAATCAAAAGTCATCATTTTAGTCCGGGTTTCGTACAGAAGTATACGAAAGCCATTTTTGAACAAAATTTGAGAAACGACATGTTTTGGAAAACATTAAAGAACACTCGCTCAAGCATCTGTACATGCCCGTATCATTGTTGAATGACATTTCTAGAAACGTACCGAATATTGATTATACGAGAGACATGTCGTGAGAAGAATATTTTTGGATTTTTGATTTTTTAATGTTTTTTTATTTTTGAAAGATTTTATATTTTTATATTTTGCTTTTGTTGATTTTTCAAATTTTGTATTTTGTTTTTCAAAAGTATTTACAGTGAAGCTTTTAGGAAAATCATTTTCAAGAAGATTCGAGAAGACGTTCTAACTCCTCAGGGGTTAGGCTTCGCATTCCAATTCGTCGAACTAAATCGTCAAACCTTTCTTTTGGAAGGGCTTTAGTAAATATATCAGCGGGTTCTTTGGCTCTATATTGCTAATTGAGCAAAGGTAAATGCATAAGTCGCAATCGGTGGCAAGTTGGCGTCTCGTCTGAATTGGCCTTGAAGGTTCACCAATAACTTGTTCAATTGGGTGGTCTTTTGTCCACTTCAGAGTAGAAGGATACCGTAGATTATACGAGTGCGAGTTAGATGGTTCTCGTAAGCTTGAGGATGATTCAGCTGATTCCGTAGCAAACGGGTTTTCAAATAAGTCTTCATCGAACGTTTCATCGTTCTGGTTTTGAGTAGGTTCTTCTTGAAATGATACGTTTTGAATTTGCTCATCAACTGCTGGTAAAACTGTTTGAAGAATTGGAGTTCATGGAGTAGATGTAGATGATGTTGATGGAGTTGGTGCATTGGTTTCGACCATTGTAGATGCATCTTCTGTTGGTTGTGGTAGGTGATGTTGAGCGGGTGCAGCGGAATGATGGTTTGATGCATTTGTAGAAGTTCCACCATAGTATTCATCGAACATTAACTCAAAGAATTTATCCCATTCTTGTTCATGAGGTGTGTCAGCATAAGTTGATGGAGCTCTTTGATGTACGAGTCTTGAACGATATGTCCGTAAGTCTCGGGTTTGGTGCGGGTTCTAGAGCGAGTCTCTCGAAGCCATTTGTGAAATTTCATCAAATTCACATTCATCGTCTCCATGATCCTCCTAGTTCTCGGTTATACACCACAGAATGCCCTCGAGCTATCTCGAATATCCAATGAAGATTCCAATATCACCTTTAGCTTTCGGTTTCCTAGATCTTCTCTCGTCGTTTGTCGATAGCACAAAGCGCAAAACACGTGAAAGTAAGAGATATCGGTTTTCGTTGTTCACTATTTCATATGGGGTTTTATTGAATCTTGGATGGATTAGGGATGGGTTACGAGTGAAACAAGCGTTGCAACACATCCCATAGAAATAACGGTGCACTAGAATAAATTAGCATTGTGCGAGCAACTTCCACAAGAGTACGATTTCTTCTTTCAACTACCCCATTCTGTTGTGGAGTTCTAACAACTGATGTCTGATGAGTGATTCCAACTGATGCGTGCCAAACCGTCAAGTCTAATCACTCAAGCTAGCCACTTGTGAATGGCTAACCGTAATATACTTAAAACTGCTCAGAGCACAAATGCAATGAAGTCCTGGAGAATATAGTGGATTCCCGGGTCGTTAAGTCCCACGGAGACTCAATGGTGTGTAAACACTTGATCAGATGATTGAATGATCACTAATGATAGTGATCAGTAAGGATTTTGGATTGAATATTACACTACTGAAAAAGTTTATAAATTAAAGCGACTTAAATACAAATTAAGAAAATTAAAAAGATAAAATATATTAAATAAACGCTATCACTATATTTAAAATGATGAACGTTTAAAACTTAAAACGTACGTTTAAATAAAATTACGTAAACGTACAAAATAAAACGTGAGATCTAATAAATAAAAGTCCTAAAAATATGAAAATGACATTTTTACAAACCTAACGATAAAAGAAAATTTATAGAAAAATAAAATTATTTTTATAACTATTTATTTAATTATTATTAATTAAAAACTATTTATTAAGTATTTAAAATGCACTAAAATATAAGAAAATACAAAATTAACCTAGAAAAATGAAATTATAACTTAGAAAAATCTAAAATATGATAAAACTTATTTTAAAACTGAAAATATATTTTTAGACTTTTATGTATTTATTATTAATTTAATACTATTTAAAACTAATTAAAATGCTAGAAAATACTATTTAAACCAAGAAAATTATGGAAAAATATTTTTTTGACTTTTTATATTTATCTTAACCTAAGAAAAATGAAAAATTATTTTTTTTAAACTTTTCTTAATTATTTGTATTAAATGCTAATTAAAAATGCTTAAAAACTAATTTAAAATCAAGAAAAATAGCAAATCAACTTAGAAAAATCTGAAAAATTCAGGAAAACTCTAAAATTATATTAGGAAGCTAGGAAAAATGGAAAAACATGGGGTTATGTGGAGGGATTTGAAACTGAAGTGGACTGTGCTTAAAAATAAGCACTTAGGATAAGCTAGATGAGCACAACAAGCTACCAACTGAGAACAGGAACTACATTATGCTAAAATGACCAAATGCAACAATAAACAACAAGCTTAACACTCTGATTTGCAATTTTCTAAAATTTGGCTAGAATGAGATAATAAGCTAAAACAGTTCTAGGGTGTCTACTTGCGAAGAAGAAAATAAGCACTAGAATAAGTGAAACTAAAACTAAAAGTCGGAACTAGAACTAGACCTGGCTGACTACACATGAGCCAAATATCAGACCTAGGTGAGCTCAACTGAGCTCTGCACAAGCTCTGCAAAACCTGGACAAACCCTGTGCAGGCTCAGTGCCCTGCACAGGGCACTTAGCACCATTTTGACAAGCTTATTAAGGGCTTATAGAAAATTCACAAAATTATGCTAAAATGGACATAAGAAAATAGACCAGTAGGGCTTTTTAAAACAACAAATTTCATTGAATTTGACTCAAAAAGGAGCCCTTGAAAAATCTTTTCAGTTGAGCAAAAACTGAGAATTGTGCAATTTGACTTTTTTTGACAGGATTGAAAGGTTGACTTTTATGGATTTTGATCCAATTTTGTGAACTGAAAATGATGTTAATGATTGAAATGAGACTAAAGCAACCTTTATCTATGTATTTTAAACACAATACAAGTGATTTGATTTCTAAAACACAACAGCTTAAGTCATAACACAGTGGGACTAAGATTTTGACTATGGGTGATTTGCAGGCACAAACTAAGACAGGTAAAAGCTTAAATGAGCTAAACAAACATAACTCAACAAATCTTAACCACTGCAAAAGCCTTTAAGACAGATTAAATCTCAATTCCAAACACCCTTGTAACTACTTATTTGTAACTTAAAATGAGCTAACAACTGATTCAGTTGTTATGATTGATCAAACTAAGTCCTAATATCCTAAATACCACTTAATGAAAAGATTTAAACCAGTTAGAACTACAAATTAAGATCATGCAAAGAAGCTTAAAAATTCACTTACAAGGGTCCTAGCCACTATGGCTTGAAACCATGAACCAAGGTACCACTAACCTATCCAAAACCAACCCAATATCTACGAACTAACTCAAATCCATAATCGCATCACCCATTGACCATTTCCATTGCCATTTGACCCAGTTTGACTTTCTTTGACCAAGAACCAAAATGAATGGAAACTTAAATGTGAGCTTATACAAAGCTATAATAAGCTAATATGAACCTTTTTGAGCTTAAAAATCAGCTAATGAAAACTTGTACACAAGGCTTTGAGATGGAAATTTTCAACAGTAGACATGAAATATGAATTCTAAACACACACTGATATTAATGCTTGAAATGAGTTTCAGTACACTTTAAATTGATACAAAGTAACAAAAGATTACAGATTTTCTGCTAAATTAAGAGCTTTAAGATAAAAACGACATTTTAAGAAAAATAAAAAACTACCAGACTCCTTATCTTGCTTCCCTTTGCTTTCTTTTATATTCCAAGTATCTTCTCTCTCTCTTCTGAATATATCCCATCACTAATCTCCACCATTGGATGACCAAAAATGATCCTGGCCATTGAAAGGATTTGAAAATGAAGTATTTGAGGAGGTTGAGTGAGGGGGGGAATGCATTAAATGCATCTTGGATGTTAGTTGAGTGGAGGGACAAGGACGATAAGGTGAGGAGGGGATGGTTGTGCTTGGGTGGCGATGATAGCGGTGAAGGGATGACTTTTGGCGCAACCTGGGGTTGATTTATTTGACTTGGGTTGATGACTGTGATTATTAAAAGGAAAGGGGTTCAAAATGGGTTGTGGCGGGGGTCACTGGGATTATGATAGGTCAAATGGCATAAAGGTTTTAATATGACAAGGACCTAAGGTGTAAATTCTGAAAACTCAAGGACCTAGGCTGCCAATTCAACAAAGTTGCTCCAAGGACCATAAGTGACAAGTTTCAATAAAGCAAGGACCAATCTTGACATTTTCCAATTTTTCAGGGCCCATTTTTGCCATTTTTCAAACTTGAGGGACCAAAGTTGTAATTTTCTCAAACTTTTGACATTTTTCACCAAAGGACTAAATTTGACAACTTATGATTTTAAAAGAACCGTTGCTGATTTTTCTTTTGAAATCGGGACTCGAGGACTATTTTGACAATTTTAGAAACTTGGGGACCGAAGCGCCAATTATGCAAACTTTGCTCATTTTTCATCGATTTTAAACATTTTGCATCCGAAACATATAAAATGTAATTTTGGAATATTTTCAGATTTTGATGCATTTCGAGCATTTTAGACGTTTTGCGATTCGGATCTAACAAAATGATGAGTATTTACACACTCATCAATCCCCACACTAAACTATTGCTAGTCCCTAGCAATCTTTTGAGAAAACATAATGGATTTTAAAACTCTTTACCAAAAGCCATCACTCGGAGTAGCCAAATGTTTCAGTTCAAGTAAGAACCTTGGTACACGATAACCAAATGATTTTGAGCAAATCATAAGTCATAACGGATTTGATTTGTCTTTACCGAGCCGCTTGCTCTGGACTAGCCAACTCTTAGATAAATTATCAATATTATCTTTGGTGAGTGATTACCAATTATGGTTTTTCCAACGCCTTTACCACAAGCCATAATCTTGCGGGCTAGCCAACTCTTCACTTTTAGGATATGGTGAGTTGAAAACCATAAAATTTTGGGCAAATTGCAAGCCATATAAACGGATTTGATATATCTTTACCAAGAGCCGTTTGCTCTGGATTAGCCAATCCTTTTGTCTATTAGACATGGCGGATCGATAATCGAATGAGTAAGTGTAGAACACTTACTCCAAAAAAATTTTGGCCAAAACGGGAATTGGGTGGATAATATATGATAAAATTCGTGAGAATCCCCACACTTAGAAATGAATATTGCCCTCAATATTCGAAACCGTGTTTATGCGAAACAAAGAACGTAAAAGGAAATACTCGACCATTATTTAAATGATTTTTTTTTTTTTTTTTTATATATATATATATATATATATATATATATATATATATATATATATATATATATATATATATATATATATATATATATATATATATATATATATATATATATATATATATATATATATATATATATATATATATATACATGGGGCATCACCCCACACTTAGATGGAAGAAAGGGTAAGAAGACGTAAATATGGGTGAAAACCCATATGGTGTGTGCTCTGTTTTTGGTTACCGAGTCGCTAGCTTGACTCGACCCAATTCATTGGTTCATGGGAAGCAAAGTGGAAGAAACAATCTCCATCGGACTTTCATTCAAGATGTTTGGACAAACATTTGAAGCACGTGAAAGTTCCACACCGATGAGATATATAGAGACGACCGGCTCACAAATGATAAACGAAAATGCCGGGTCAAAGATAGTGTCCTCACTCTCGAGGAGTGAAGAAGAGAGAAGTCACATCATATGTGAGGAATGGAAGAAAGATGTTGATAACAATCAAGATCCATTCTTCATCCTCAAATGTAGACATATCGGGAGGAAGGGTGAAGGTAGTATCATCAATAAGCAAACTCTTATGATAGAGTACACCTTCCTCCGAGCCAATATCATCCTCAAGATCAAAATAGAAATGATCATATTCGGAGGAGATATGTCATGAGAGAGTTCACCGGAGAACTCTTCATGAAGAGAATCATTGGAAAAAGCCTCAAGCTCGGGCTTGTCCAATGTAGAGTCACTATCCACAACAGGATAGGAGTCAAGTCGACTTAGCACAAAATGATTTGATCTTAGAAACGAGGAGATTTATATTGAACAATTGTTCACGAAGTATCTCGTCCTCAATTTCCGGATCATCGAATCTCTCACTTCCTCTAAGCTAACTAGCTCATAAGGTAGCTCCTCGACATAATCGATGTCTCCATAGGATAAAGAATCGTCAAGCAGTACAATCGTTATCGAATCGGAGAACATCTCGACATGATCATATGGAATGTCAAGAGGAGGAGAAGAATCATCATTAAGAGGCTCATCACACATATTACCGGAGATAACCTCGGACTCACTTGGGGTTGGGACAAGGCTCTCAACACTAGACGATTCCATTTCTGGAATAGTGCTAAGAGGCTCGTCCCCCATTATGAGAGAGTCAATGGGAGCTTCGGGAGTGATTTCAGTTGACAAGCTCTCAGAATATTCCTTCATTTGAATAGAATCCTCATCATCATCGTCATCATATCTGATTCTTATATTCATCTGCTGAAGCTTACACACCATTCTTTTCATTTGTAGTTTCTTTCGAATGCGTATTTCTTCAGAACTTTGAGGAAGATTACACTCCTCGTGATCATTGAAATGTTGTGAAGGATATTGATGAATGATGGAATCTTGTGGGGTTGGAAATTGTCAAACCGGGAGGATTGGAATTTTGAAAATTTTGATTCATCGGTTGACATTCAAAAGTCGCATGAGGACCCCCGCAATTCTCACAACAGAGAGAATTGGGAAAATAACTTTCACCAAAGTTCGATTGTAACATGGTTCGGCTCATAGACAAGCGGAACCCGTGGTGGACAATCAAAACCGTAATGAGAATCATTCCCACAAAACTCGCATGAGTAGGATTCGTATTGGGGTGTGGAGGTAGGTAGGAAAAATCGGGTGTTTCATTCGAAATGGGATCGGGATTACCGACAAACTTGTCTCCGAAACTCACATTGGTACATCATGACAATTTCCATCATTAAATGGACCTCCACACCAGAACATGTTGAAAACCATGACATGAAGAATTAAATGATAAGAGGGATAAGGAATGGAGAATTAAATGATTAGAGGGTGAGGGAAATGTAGAATCAAAAGATGCGAGAGGGTAAAGATGGATATTTTTGGATTTTTTGAAAAGCAGCTATAAAACAAAGAATGAAAATATTTTTGGTGTTGATAACACTTGTGGAAAGTGTTAATGAAGTTTTGGATTTTCGATAACTTTACAAAAACACTTTTTACAAAAGATGGGGTATGTGCAAGAATGGATCGGAAAAAGGCTAAACACACGCTAAAGCCTCCCCGGCAGCGGCGCCAAAATTTTGATGCGTGCCAAACCGTCAAGTCTAATCACTCAAGCTAGCCACTTGTGAATAGCTAACCGTAATAGACTTAAAACTGCTCAGAGCACAAATGCAATGAAGTCCTGGAGAATACAGTGGATTCCCGGGTCATTAAGTCCCACGGAGACTCAATGGTGTGTAAACACTTGATCAGATGATTGAATGATCACTAATGATAGTGGTCAGTAAGGATTTTGGATTGAATATTACACTACTGAAAAAGTTTATAAATTAAAGCGACTTAAATACAAATTAAGAAAATTAAAAAGATAAAATATATTAAATAAACGCTATCTCTATATTTAAAATGATGAACGTTTAAAACTTAAAACGTACGTTTAAATAAAATTACGTAAACGTACAAAATAAAACGTGAGATCTAATGAATAAAAGTCCTAAAAATATGAAAATGACATTTTTACAAACCTAACGATAAAAGAAAATTTATAGAAAAAGAAAATTATTTTTATAACTATTTATTTAATTATTATTAATTAAAAACTATTTATTAAGTATTTAATATGCACTAAAATATAAGAAAATACAAAATTAACCTAGAAAAATGAAATTATAACTTAGAAAAATCTAAAATATGATAAAACTTATTTTAAAACTGAAAATATATTTTTTAGACTTTTTATGTATTTATTATTAATTTAATACTATTTAAAACTAATTAAAATGCTAGAAAATACTATTTAAACCAAGAAAATTATGGAAAAATATTTTTTTGACTTTTTATATTTATCTTAACCTAAGAAAAATGAAAAATTATTTTTTTTAAACTTTTCTTAATTATTTGTATTAAATGCTATTTAAAACTGCTTAAAAACTAATTTAAAATCAAGAAAAATAGCAAATCAACTTAGAAAAATCTGAAAAATTCAGGAAATCTCTAAAATTATATTAGGAAGCTAGGAAAAATGGAAAAACATGGGGTTATGTGGAGGGATTTGAAACTGAAGTGGACTGTGCTTAAAAATAAGCACTTAGGATAAGCTAGATGAGCACAACAAGCTACCAACTGAGAACAGGAACTACATTATGCTAAAAATGACCAAATGCAACAATAAACAACAAGCTTAACACTCTGATTTGCAAGTTGCTAAAATTTGGCTAGAATGAGATAATAAGCTAAAACAGATTCTAGGGTGTCTACTTGCAGCAAGAAAATAAGCACTAGAATAAGCTGGAAACTAAAAACTAAAAGCTGGAACTAGAACTAGACCTGGCTGACTACACATGAGCCAAATATCAGACCTAGGTGAGCTCAACTGAGCTCTGCACAAGCTCTGCAAAACCTGGACAAACCACATGCAGGTGCTCGATTGCCACTGCATGTGGCACTTAGCACCATTTTGACAAGCTTATTAAGGGCTTATAGAAAATTCACAAAATTATGCTAACATGGACATAAGAAAATAGACCAGTAGGGCTTTTTAAAACAACAAATTTCATTGAATTTGACTCAAAAAGGAGCCCTTGAAAAATCTTTTCAGTTGAGCAAAAACTGAGAATTGTGCAATTTGACTTTTTTTGATAGGATTGAAAGGTTGACTTTTATGGATTTTGATCCAATTTTGTGAACTGAAAATGATGTTAATGATTGAAATGAGACTAAAGCAACCTTTATCTATGTATTTTAAACACAATACAAGTGATTTGATTTCTAAAAACACAACAGTTAAGCTGTTAACACGGTGGGACTAAGATTTTGACTATGGGTGATTTGCAGGCACAAACTAAGACAGGTAAAAGCTTAAATGAGCTAAACAAACATAACTCAACAAATCTTAACCACTGCAAAAGCCTTTAAGAGAGATTAAATCTCAATTCCAAACACCCTTGTAACTACTTATTTGTAACTTAAATGAGCTAACAAGCGATTCGGTTGTTATGATTGATCAAACTAAGTCCTAATATCCTAAATACCACTTAATGAAAAGATTTAAACCATTAGAACTACAAATTAAGATCATGCAAAGAAGCTTAAAATTCACTTACAAGGGTCCTAGCCACTATGGCTTGAAACCATGAACCAAGGTACCACTAACCTATCCAAAACCAACCCAATATCTCTCGAACTAACTCAAATCCATAATCGCATCACCCATTGACCATTTCCATTGCCATTTGACCCAGTTTGACTTTCTTTGACCAAGAACCAAAATGAATGGAAACTTAAATGTGAGCTTATATAAAGCTATAATAAGCTAATATGAACCTTTTTGAGCTTAAAAATCAGCTAATGAAAGCTTGTACACAAGGCTTTGAGATGGAAATTTTCAACAGTAGACATGAAATATGAATTCTAAACACAAACTGATATTAATGCTTGAAATGAGTTTCAGTACACTTAAAAACTTTAAATTGATACAAAGTAACAAAAGATTACAAAGTTTCTGCTAAATTAAGAGCTTTAAGATAAAAACGACATTTTAAGAAAAATAAAAAACTACCAGACTCCTTATCTTGCTTCCCTTTGCTTTCTTTTATATTCCAAGTATCTTCTCTCTCTCTTCTGAATATATCCCATCACTAATCTCCACCATTGGATGACCAAAAATGATCCTGGCCATTGAGTGAGGTTGAGTGAGGGGGGGGGGGGGAAATGCATTAAATGCATCTTGGATGTTAGTTGAGGTGGAGGGGACAAGGAGAGGATAAGGTGAGGAGGGGGGATGGTTGTGCTTGGGTGAGCAGTGATAGCAGGTGAAGGGGATGACTTTTGGGCGCCAACTGGGGTTGATTTATTTGACTTGGGTTGACTGACCAGGATTATTAAAAGGAAAGGGGGTTCAAAATGGGTTGTGGCAGGGGTCACTTGGGATTATGATAGGGTCAAAATGGCATAAAGGTTTTAATATGACAAGGACCTAAGGTGTAAATTCTGAAAACTCAAGGACCTAGGCTGCCAATTCAACAAAGTTGCTCCAAGGACCATAAGTGACAAGTTTCAATAAAGCAAGGACAATCTTGACATTTTCCAATTTTCCAGGGGCCATTTTTGCCATTTTTCAAACTTGAGGGACCAAAGTTGTAATTTTCTCAAACTTTTGACATTTTTCACCAAAGGACTAAATTTGACAACTTATGATTTTAAAAGGACCTTTGGTGATTTTTCTTTTGAAATCAGGACTCAGGGACTATTTCTGACAATTTTAGAAACTTGAGGGACCGAAACTGCCAATTATGCAAACTTTGCTCATTTTTCATCTGATTTTAAACATTTTGCATCCGAAACATATAAAATGTAATTTTGGAATATTTTCGATATTTTGATGCATTTCGAGCATTTTTAGGCGTTTTGCGATTCGGATCTAACCAAAATGATGAGTATTTACACATTCATCATCAACATCTTCAAAATAAGCTCTTAACTCCCGATTTGTGAATTCAAAGGTTGTATGTTCTTACCACCCTTATCGGAGTTTGAAGAAGTACTTGAATACGCTTCAGAAAGGTGATGATGATGCCTGGTGCTTCGTCTTTCGATCTCAAAAACCTAACCCATGTATATCTTGAATAATCATCGACGATAACAAGAATATACTTTTCCCTTAATGCTTTCAACTCTCATTGGGCCACATAAGTCCATGTACAACATATGCAACCTTGCTTCCGAACTAGGTACGGATTTGGATTTATATGATGCTCTTTTTCTTTTTCCTTGTTCGCATGATGGACATAAGTGATCCTTGGTTTATTTGAACTTTGGAAGTCCATTGACGATGTTGTCTTTGGCCAGTTTGTTGATGGTTTCAAAATTGAGATGGGATAATCTTCTATGCCACAACCAGGACTTTGTTCCAGATGCTCGTGTCATAAGACATATTGGTGATGAAGAGGCCATTTGGTTAATGTCGATAGCATACAAGTTTGTATCACGATTCCCGCTAAGAGATTAGTGCCATTCAAGTTTCTAACGGCAAGCATTTTCCTAAAAGCAACCTCTAAATCGCATCACGAATCGCCCGATCGAAACAAATTGTGTCCCAACCCTTCGACATAGTAAACCCGAGTGATCAAATAATTTCCAAAGGTAGATCTCCATAACCCATGATAGCTGCAACATGATCATTTCCGAAATGTACGGTTCCCATGAATTGCCGACGAAATTGATCGTGACTTGATTCTGGTCATGTGCTTGGAGCAACCCGAGTCGGCGATCCAAAGACATATTTTGATAACTCGCCAATAATGAGAAGAAGAAGATTTTGGAAACCGTTTTGATTTTGGTTCCTTTGGGTTAGAGGTAAAATCGATCACACTCATAGAAGTTATCTATTGGTAAGACGGGTGCATCACTCATTCTACCATTCGAGTGTGAAAGTTCTACCCGTTGGTTTCAAATGTCATCTCTAAAGTAAACATTATGCTCTAAGATGATAGTCTAGTGTCAAGGATGAATTAAGTGATAATGTATATGTAAGGATTGATGTCTGGATTAGTATTAGTATTGTTGTGTGTTTGTAAGGATAGAGCTTTTAGGATTGGTTAGGAGTTGGTGGTAGTATATTAGTTTAGTAAATGGACTAGCCAAGTACGTAAAGGTAGGCGTTAGTAGGTTTTTCACTGGAGAGTGCCTGATCAGCTTAGGATAAAGGGTAGGCGAATTAATCGACGTGTTTTGGTACTTGGTACGTGTTTATTATTGTATGTAGGTGATGTTTACATAGCATAATCTCTTTGAATATATAATCTTATCGTAATATTTATCTTCTATCCGTTTACTTTAATCAAATAGATAACCATAGTTTAACAATATTTTGGTAACTATTAATCCTTTAGCTTTCCAATCATTGACATTAATCCATAAGTAGTTTGGTTAACGTTCGACTTTGAATTTAGTTTCATAGTGCTGTACAGCTTTGAATCAACTAAGAATTCTATTAGTTGTTAAGATTTTCATTTGTTAATTTTATCATTTAAATTTTAATTATTAAGATTTATTTATTCAATTACATTTAATCAATTATTATGAGACTAGTTTTGTTACAATTCATTATATATTTAAGAAGAGTTACAGTTTTATTCGTAATAAGAAATTTATTATAAATTATGATTGTGCTAAGATGATATGTACTATTGTACATATGTAAGGTATTAATTTTTAAATTTGGATAAGGATCAATAGTATTTGTTTTTAATATTTGTTAAATTCTTTAATTAACTTAAGTTTTAATAATTATTTTTTTATAGTAAATATTATGAACTAATTGTTAGAAAGATGTGTTAATTAAATACTGTTAGTATGATGTACTGTATTTAACTTTAGAAATTGATAGGAATTAATTTAGTTGTGTTAAGACTTGTATATACATTACTGTTCGATCAAGCTAGGTTGTAGTTTAAACTGTAGAATATTTTACATTCTCAAGTCATAATATTGTAGCATAATACTTTCTGAATTGTCTAACTTTTCACTTCTTTAAAACTTCCATTCAACTTTTTTATTGTTAAGACTTCGAATGTACTTGTTTATTATGTATTTCATATTCAGTTTGATAACTTGATTTATAGTTGTTTAATAGTTTGATTGATTTAGGTTATAAATTTGATTTTATCTTTTTTGAAGGTAATTTTGTTTATTTTTTAGAATTAATTTCTTGGTGATAGAATCTGTTTTTGATTTAGAACTTTGTAGACTAAAATCCTATAACCTTGATAGAATACATTAGAATAGTTAACACAAACGATTATGACATGTTGATAAAAGAGTTAGAGAATGTGATGATGTTATAAAAGTGTATGTAGAAGAAAATGAACACAGTTTGAATTAGTTTAAAACACTACAACCTCAATAACGTCTATATTAGATAGTGTTAGCTAGCTTTGGTACTAGTTAGTAGTTATAGTTATGCTTGGATGGACAGCTGATATCTTCAGTTTATACGCTAAGCCATTGTGCCAATCTATAGCAAATACTATCAATACCCATATCTAAGCAAGCCCAAGTTAAACTTACTTGACTTACTTCTAGTAATATAAGATAAATGTTCTATTGTTTTCTTGAAACGTATGTGTTGAATGTCAAGTTCGTTGTTATTTCTTCACACATACAATATATGCTTAATATTAGTCTGTTTACTAATTTGTTGGTTCTTTACTGTGTTTGCGATTTTATGGACTTTATTTGTAACTTTAGTTGTTCATGCTGAGTTCTATAAGATAGATCTAGACTAAAAGTTTGATCGACTTAGTTTGTATTGGTTTATGATATGAAACATTATTTTAAGGTTCATAATTCGCTGAGCTCCATAAGAGATAACGATTTAACAAATTCATGATTAGTCAATATTATATGACGGTAAAATGAAGCTCATGGAGTCCTATGCGTGCCTGATGTTGACCCGGATCATTCACAACATCAATGTATCTATAGTTCACCAAGACACGACTCAGATCTAACTTGATCACTTTTAAGAACAAAAGGAGTTGAAGTTCTATGAGACTTTGTGATCTTGACCAGTCATAAGATCGTTTTGATTTAGTAGAATCATGTTGATTCACAGCATGAGAAAGCAGATTATCAATCCTCAAGAAAACATTTAGAGATGTAGCTAGATAGGATTTTTCGCAATGAGTTGCTTAGAGTTAGTGTAGAACGTGATTAGTTCGCCTAATTACTGAAAGGCATTAAGCAATATTAACTGTTAGTCTTAAGCATCTTCTCCTTCACTACTTTCAATATCAAGTTTAAAACCCTATTCTCTGTGATATGACTACTCACATTTTCATACACTTCTATAACTCCCTCTTTGTTCAATTTCAATACAGACTTTATGCTAACTTTTGAAGCCTTCGCTTTGTATATAGACATTCTTAATTTCTTATCTTTTGCATTCATAATGACATTGGTTGAATTCGTCACTTCCTATGAGAAAATTTTAACTGTCATGTCTAGATTGTAAATCCACTTTTGATTGACGTTGATGAGTTCCATGATCAGACTTTTAGATCCGTTAACATACTGCCAAGAACTATCTGAATTTTAATGACGAAGAATTTAGATGTTATGTCCTGACGATTTGTCATGATTCATTGTTAATAATTTATACATATAATGCTCTGTGAATATGAGCATTTCTGAACTTTTAATAAAACTTAAAATAGACTATTTCAGCAGATTTAAATCATGTTAACTGAATTTTGAAGTGTTGTTAATGACATTCCGGTTAATATAGATTAATTTAAAGTCTTTAGACGCCTTTTGAAATAAAAACATTTAATGGATATGAATCATTTTGAACAAATATTTTAATCAGATGAATATTTTATACATACTTGAAGATATAATTATGATTTACCTTTAAGTAGTGATTTGTTATGATTTACAAGACTTTAGTCATTCAGAGTATACATTGAACAATTTACGATCTTCTCATTGCGGTTTGTTCTCGTTATCACTGCGGTTTGTTAGTTTTTTGTATGCGAGTTGACTTAAATCGCTGCGATTTGGTATTTTGGTTGCGGTTTGAGGAGAAAAGGACAAAAGGACAAGTAGTGGGTGTACTATTGATAGTGATTTGTCCCCTTGCAATTTGTCAAAGACTGCGGTTTGTCCCTTACGATATGATAGGTTGTGCGGTTTGTTCTCTGCAAGTTGACAGGTTGTGCGATTTTTCGCTGAGGTTTGTCACTTTATGCGGTTTGTTACTAAGACTTGTCATTGAATGCGATTTGTCACACTGCGATTTGACCGTTGTGCGATTTGTCAATACTACGACTTGTCATTTGAGATTTGACATTTTTTGAGTTAAGCTCTATGGTTTCCTCTTGATTTAGTAAAATCCAGTGAAAGAATCTATTTTCCGGTTTAATCAAAGAGTAGTAAAATCCAGTGTACTTAGGAATCATGTCTACAATCATCTCTTCCGTTGTTGATGACGTTCAAGCTGCAGGGTCCGATACTCATCCTCCTATGCTTGATAGAATCGATTATGACTCTTGGGCACAGAGAATCAGAATGTAATGCTTGGGTAAAGAGAATGGTCGTAACATCATTAAGTCAATTGATGAAGGGCCATTCCAAATCGGAACTACCAGAGATATTCTTGAAACTGGAGCTGATAGAACCGTTGTTTTGGGTTTGGACAGACCAAGGACATATGATGATCTTGATGAGAATGAGAAGAAAAGATATGATGCTGACATTAGAGCCTCAAACATCGTACTTCAAGGTCAACCAAAGGACATTTACAAGCTGAACAATAACAATACTGAGGCCAAGGCAGTCTGGGATAATGTCAAGATGCTTCTCTCTGGCTCAGAATTGACTAAGGAAGATAGAGAGTTACAACTCTATGATGACTTTGATAATTTCAAGATGAACCCAGGGGAAAGTGTTACTGAGTATCATGTGAGGTTTCACAAACTTGTGAATGATATGAGGAACATTAAATTGACAATGCCAAATATCCAACTCAATTCCAAGTTCGTAAACAACATGAACCCTGAATGGCACAAATTTGTTACTGCATTCAAATTGAACAAAGGATTGAGGAAAACCAACTATGAACAGCTGTATGCTTACTTATTTCAACATGAGGAACACCAACTATGGCTCAGAATTGACTAAGGAAGATAGAGAGTTACAACTTTATGTAACTTTGATAATTTCAAGATGAACCCAGGGGAAAGTGTTACTGGGTAACATGTGAGGTTTCACAAACTTGTGAATGATATGAGGAACATTAACATGACAATGCCAAATATCCAACTCAATTCCAAGTTCGTAAACAGCATGAACCCTGAATGGCACAAATTTGTTACTGCATTCAAATTGAACAAAGGATTAAGGAACACCAACTATGAACAGTTGTATGCTTACTTATTTCAACATGAGAAGCATGCTACATTTGAGCGTTTGATCATGGAGACATTCCAATCTAATACTACTGCTGCAAACTCTTCAAATGACTCAACTGCATTTCTTTCCAATGTGAGAATAAGTACTAAAGCATCACAAGTCATACCATCCTTTCAGAATCAGAAACAGATTACCATTCCAGATCCAGGATATAACCTAACTGACATGTTTATTGAAAACCTTGCAAACCAACTGGCCCCAATGGTTCAACAAAACAGAAACTTACTTCCCCACACCAACAACCATCTCAGAACCTCATTGAATCTGCATAATCATGCTACTATTGAATATGGAAGGGTTGTGGTTCAAAACATGCAAGGAAGGCAGAATGTGAATCCACCATATAATGCACGAGGGAATGTAGGAGCTGGAACTGGTTATGGGAATGCTGGGCCTAGAGCTGGTTATGTGGGTGTTCAGAACCGAGGAAGGATCACGGTTCAGGGTCAAGGGAAACCTATTAAGTGCTACAACTGTGGAGGGAAAGGACACATTGCTAGGAACTGCACTCAGCCAAAACGTTCACAGAATGCAGAGTACTTCAGGGATAAGATTATGCTGGTGCAAGCTCAAGATAGTGGAGCTGTGTTGGATGAGGAAGAGTTGTTGTTTCTTGCTGATGGGAATGCCAAAACATATGATGCAGAAGTGGATGAACAACCGGTACATGATTTGGCACAGAACAATCCGAATGTCTTCCAAGTTGTAGATTGTGATGCTTTTGACTCTGATGTTGATGATGAACCAACAGCACAGACCATATTTATGGCTAATATTTCTCCAATGGTCTCATCACCTCAACAAGTCGGTCCCTCCAAGGATTCTATCATATCAGAGGTACTAAAACTATATGATGTGGTTGATGTGAAAAATATTCCCAATGAAGTACAATCAACAGAAGTCATTGAATCAGATATTAAAAATATGGGGAATAGCAATGTTGTCCCATATGATCAATATGTGAAGCACGATGAAAGTCTTGTTGTACCAAGTGATGCATCTTCTGCCATCAATGATGAATGTGTGTTTCATGAGTACATTGATTATGTTCCTGATGATACCATGACCACTAAACTAAATATTTATAAGGATCAAGTTGCCATCTATGAACAGCGTGCTAAATTTGAGCTGACCAAACGTGAGCAGGAAATGGATGGCCAAATGCGTACATTGATCAGAAAAAGTAATTTAAGGGAAGAAACATTAAAACAAGAGTTAAATTCCTTACAAGAGAAACTTAATAAAACTGTTAAGCAAAAGCAACAACTTCAATAAAATATAAAAGTTCTTAAGCAGAAGTTCAAACAAACGGAATCAAAACTTTTAAATGATTTTTCCAACCTTAAAACTTTGAAGAACAAACTTGAAAACAAGTTGTACATACAAGGCAACACCATTCAGACTATTCATGTGGTCACTAAGTATAGAGTATTAAGTGATAAGCATAATATTGGCCTTGTAGAAGACCCCAATCCTGCGTATCTTAAGAAAGAAAAAATAGCTCATGATGTGATTTATGATGGTAGTGAGATTCTTAAGCCTAAATAAAAGCCAACTTATGTTGAGAACACTGAGGAGGACATAGAAATAGACAATGCCTTTAGAGAGAAAATAGAAAAGAAACTAAAAGATCCTTGGTGTGTGAGTCATAATATAACGTTTAAAACTCCCAAATACACTAGGATAACTGGATAGCCACGGCTAAGTTTAGACCTCAAACTCAATTAACTCTTGAACAAGTGTTTTGGAAGTTAGATATGGAAAAGAGAAAAGCTGATAAACTTGTTGAAAATAATCCTCCGCTTAGGAAATTTCCTCCAGCTACAGTGTATCCTCCCAATACACCAAAGCATTTAGTGCCTAGAAATCTTTCCACTCAAAGTAAAACCTTAATAAGCTTATATGTAGTAACCAACTATTTGTTGATTTCGAGAAAATGTTTAAGAAGAGAATCAAACCAACAGGAATTGCTAAAGGGGAAAGGGGTTTTGAGCAAACTAAAGCATGTTATCTAACGGAGGTCATTCCATTCTTTAAAAAACTAAAAGAACAATTCGAGGGTATTCAAAAGGCCATGGATACAGAAGTTAACGAAATGAAAAAGATGTGTAATGAAATGGAAAATGAGGTTAAAATATATGAATGTGAGATTAAAAGTAATGAGATTAAGAGGAAGAATATTCACATCCTTAATGAGAATTTGATTTCTAGATGTATTGCTCAAGATCTCTTTTATACTGTCACGAATTACTCAATTACTGCTTCTCAATTTCATGATTTATCGATTGCTTTGAAAGTTTCACAAGATCGTGTCAATGAGCTTGAAACCAAAAATTCAAAATTGCATGACAAAATCGAAAAGGATGATCATGATAACATGGTCAGGCATTTTTCTATATTAGAAGTTGAATATCTTGATTTACAATTAAAATGTCAACATCTTGAAGAAAGAATCAAAACTCCAAATGCCAAGACATCTTTAAATGCTCCTGAGTTTGATGCATATTTTGAAATAAACTCTCGTGATGAACGGATTCAAGCTCACTGCAACATGATCCGAAAATTGAAAGCTCAAATTTCCCAATTGAAGGGTAATATGAGTGAAGTGACTGGCTCCCACATGCCTCCTCCTTTAGATCCTCAGAATTCTCATAATTTCCATCCTCAAAACATCATTGATGTATTGCAACATGAAAATGAGTGTTTGCTAGCTGAAAATGAAAAGGTTAAACTACATTTCAAAGAGTTATATGAATCAATTAAGGTCACTCATGACAAGAACAATGAAAAGATAACGTCTTTGCAAAAAGAAATTAAGAATCTAAAGAATCAGGTAAAAGGGAAAATGCCAATCACTAGTGGTGATTATGTTGCACCAAAGGGGCCTGCTTGTATTAAATATGCTGTGAATGTGAAGTATATTCCCCCTCATCTTAGGAAAAATGAATTTGCATTTCAAACATATCTTTCGTACCTTAAGGATAGTTTAGAGAGTCTATGTGAGATTGTTGAAGATGATAAAATAGAAAAACCACTTGATAATGTGGTTGTTCATGCATGCTTATATGCCAAACGATCTCAAGAACTCTTAGAATGTGTAATTGCAACATGTCCTAAATCTGTTACTAGGCGAGATAGAATAGTTACACCCATTTCTATGCCTAAAGTCAAAAATGTGACCTTTGATGTGCCTCCTAAAGTCTCTAATCCCAGCACTTCTAGACCAAAAAAGTAAAAAGTAGTGAAACCAACTAATATTCCCATCGTTCCTTCTACAAGAGTAATCAGTGACACTAAAGCTAGCGGGTCAAAGCCTTCAAGAAATACAAAGCAAGATAGGACCACTCGAGCTAAGAGTGATAAAGAGAAGAAAGTAGAAGACCACCCTAGGAATAATGAGTTTGAGTTGAATAAGATGAATCGTGTTGATTCTAGTATTAGCTATAAGCGTACTTTAATTAATTTGAATTCTGCTACTACATGCAAAACATGTAATGAATGTTTGATTTTTGGTAATCATCATGAATGTGTTGTGACTAATTTGAGAAATGTTGTTACATCTCTAGTTCAAATTATTAGAATTTGCTAAACAGGTTAAGCAAGACAGGAAGCCTATAGGGAAAAGGTTAGTAATTATTGGAAGCCTACAGGGAAAAAGTTTAGTAATGTGGGTTATCAATGGAAACCTACTGGCCATAAATTCAAAATTAGTAAACTTTGCCCTAAATTGTCTAGATCTCTGCCCACTAAGAAATGGAAGCCTACTGGTAGAATCATACCTTTAAGAAGTTGTCACACTTCAGATAGGTCCACTGCCACTACTAGTCTTGCTTCCACCACTAATGATGTCATAGCTTCTAGAAATGCCGTAGGTATACCAATTGCATGTACTAACCAATCGGAACCCACTTTCTCATGGGGATCCAAAGCTTCCAGTTATCCATACTTATCTGTGTTCAAATGTAGGTCATATAAATCGTCCTTTGGTATTTGGACTCAGGCTGCTCAAAACATATGACTGGAGATCGCTCACGGCTCAAGAACTTCGTGAATAAGTTCATCGGGACTGTTAGATTTGGGAATGACCAATTTGGGGCAATTATGGGTTATGGAGATTATGTGTTTGGTGACAGTGTGATCTCCCGGGTATATTATGTGGAAGGTCTTAGTCATAATCTATTCTCTATTGGTCAATTCTGCGATTCTGATCTTGAAGTGGCCTTCAGAAAGCACACTTCCTTCATTAGAGAATTAGATGGTGTTGAACTTTTAAAGGGAACTCGTGGTACTAATTGTTACATGATCTCTATCAAAGACATGATGAAGTCTTCTCCAATTTGTTTGTTGTCTAAGGCATCTAAGAACAAGTCATGGTTGTGGCACCGTCGTCTCAGTCACTTCAACTTCGGCACCATCAATGATATTTCTAGAAAGGACCTCGTAAGAGGCTTGCCCTGGTTGAAATATGAAAAAGATCATATTTTTCTGCATGTGAATTGGGCAAAAGCACGAAGCCTAACCTTTGTCAGTGTATAAACCATTGGTTGTTAGTTGCTTGGTACGATTGGATTGTTTTTGATGATTATGAGTTAGCCGCACTTTGTCATTCGTGTGTGCCATTTCGACAAAGATGAAGATTGATCACCTTTTTGTTTTGTATTTTTGTGGTTATGCTTATACGAAGTGTGGGGGAGATGTGATGTAAGAAAGGAGTTCATATGTTAAAAAAAAGGAAATAAGTCATCGCAACTATAAGGTGACAAATATAGCCAACGTGCTATAAAGAAAGTTATGTGATAAGTTGTTAGCCAATATGCTATGTATGAAGAATATTGTTATGGCGAATCGATGTGTCGATATGTGAAAGTCCGAAGAGGAAGAACATTGTAACTATAATCCTTTACTAGTTTGCGGATTGTTTGGTGACTAGCAACAATGGGACTTAGCCTTGGCTCTATTTTTATTTTAAAACCAATTACATAAAATAATACCATGCCTTATCCATACCTTTTATACACCCGAAGCCTGATGTTACAACCTGAATATAAAGACCTCTTTAGATGTTTACACTTGGTGCTCACGCCACGTCGGTGGAGTTTTTTTCTTGTACAAGCTTATGGTAATAAACGAATCATGACTGAGCAATGAGTGTGATTTCTCTTATATACTCTACCTAAATAAATGAGTGATTGAGTGAATTATACTTCGTTTCTTTTTCATGGGGTGTTTTGAAATGTTAATCAAGCAATAAAATCATTGGATATTGTCAAACATCTTGATTTTTCACCATTAAAGCTAACACGATGGATCCTATCTTGTACTTCTACTTGGTAGATTTGCATCACGTTTTTCTCAATCATGTTTTTGTACCATGTGGATATTTTATTTCAATTCTAGATTTGCTTGAGGGAAAGAAAATTAAGTGTGGGGGAATTTGATAACACTCAAATTGTGCATGTTTTTAGTTGCGTTATTCGTGCTTTTATATATGTTATTTGGTTATATTCTTATGCTTTTATTATTTAATCGTATCAAATAATGTTTGTCAAGTACAGGAAAATGATGGAAACGTGGAAGAATGTTGAATAAATGAAGATTCGTAATCATGAAAAGATTTCCTTGTCAAGATACATACTTAGGAGGAATTTCAAGAACAAATGATCCAAGGGTTCAGCATTCCAAAGTTTCAAATCATCGAAAAGATCAAGTTTGGATAAAGAATTAAGAGATACGAACATGAAACAAGCCAATAAAGTGAAGTCAAAAGTTCATCAGCTGAGGAGGACCAGCCGATCGGTTACCGCCCGCAACCGATTCGGCTGGAGGGGGTTGAGAAAGGCCAGGCGATCGGTCGCCACCCGTAAACGAATCGGCTGGAGGATCCTGTTTTGCCCAAACTTCATCAGTAAGGCTTCTAGCACATCCAACGATTCTAGTTCCTTCCTACATGTATTCTAGGTCTTTCTAAGCTCCTTGGAGGCCAAGTTTAGCATTTATAACTGTGGAAAACTAGAAGGGGGTTGAATAGTTTTACCGATTAAAACTTCATTTTAAAATATTTAGATCGATTTATGTCAATCTATTTAAATGTGTATGTTGGATGTTGATAGATAGATATGGAAATGTGTAATACAAAGGTAAAGAGTAAGAAACACAAAACCAAGATACGAGTGTTTATAGTGGTTTGGCTACAAGGACACCTTCCTTGCCCTACTCCACTCCCCGAGTCACCTACTCGAGAGTTCGTAAACACTACACGACACCAACTCCTTATGGCGGAGAAGCCTTCACAACGTCGCCTACTTTTTTTCCGATACTAGGCTAGACACCGGGTTCTTCCACTAGGTAGAATCACACCTAACACAACGTCGCCTGCCCTTTATCCGGTACGAGGCTAGATACTGAGTTCTATTACAAATGAGGAACTACTACCCAACACTACACAAATCCTATCCCTAAGGAGATTCACTCCTTATGACAACATCAACAAGGATATCAATATCCTTGGATACACCCTATCTCTATTTGTACTTCGATACACCTTATCGATTGTACACTCTTGGCATTCTTCACTAATGCCTTTGATACGGACGTTCGACACCTTTCACTAATGTCTTCGTCTTGACTCTTTTGGCATCCTTCACTAATGCCTTTGACACGGACGTTAAGCACCTTTCACTAATGCCTACGTCTTGACTCATTCAGCATCCTTCACTAATGCCTTCAACACAACACTTCTATGGAGGAAGAAAGAACTATCAACAAGAGAACCTCAGTAGTCTTGATGATGACGAAGCATGGCAACTCATGGACTTGAGCTTGCTCGACTTCAAGAGGTGGTGATCTTGCCTTTAAGAGGAACCTAGAGAATTACACAAAAACAAAACTACATACAAAGATCACTTGGATCTATGGTTAAAGAGTTTACAACTCAAAGATAAAATATATGTAAAAGTGGTGAGTTACAATGAAGAAATGGCTCACTATTTATATAGAGAAATGTGCTACTGTCCCATGGATCCCACGGATCCCTTACTTAAGGGATCCGTCCAGTGTAAACTGGGGGAACCGTGGGACGCTCCTCTTTGCCCATGGGTTTTGGGTCATGGGTCCTAGACTTTGGACCATGGGTATCCAAGTAGACACAATGTATCTAATAGGTGCAATGTATCTAGTCCATGGGTCATGGGTTGAATCCATAGGTCATGGACAATACCCATTCATGACTTATGTATTATGTCATGCAATAGGTTATGGGTTATGCTCCATGGGTATGGGTCATGGACTTTGGGTTATACCCAACTACATTCAGTGTATTTGGTCAATGGGTCAAATACTTAAGCTTCTACCCATTACATTACCCATTAGAATACATACTAGTTATGTATATATCTACCCAATATGTAAACACTAGTTGTTGTACATATGTATTACTAAGTCATAAAATCACTACTACTTGTTTTATGTGAAAATGTAAGTGCGTTAGTAAACTATTGGCTCAAACCATTTATGTATTTGATTTGTTTCGTTAAAATGATTTTATGTTTGTTATCGACAAAACATTAAAAGATCGTAAAATATAAATAAATGTTTTTACGACTTATTTGTATTAACAATCTCCCCCTTTTTTTGATGGCAAAACATAAAATTATTTTAAGGAAAAAACTAAAATTCGTAAAAGTTTGAATTGAAGTTTTTACTCTCTTCTCCCCCTTTTTGTCGAAACAAAAACAGCGTCGAAAAGAGACTAACACATTGTTTTAAGAAAAACATGTGAAAACAAAGAAGATAATGAAAATATAGAGAGCAAGTTATCGTCTTAGCTCCCCCTTGACGATTCCATCCCTTTGTGAGAGCGTCAAGTAAGAAGCAATACTAAAATAGTGCATTGCAACTATGTTTGCAAATAGTTTCGTCTTTGTGACGAATATGCTCCCCCTTGATGATTGCAACTTTGCAAAGGGACGTCATGTAACGTAATTCTAAAATATATTGCAAATGATTTTTCAATGTATTGCTTTGACACGAAACTCCCCCTAGCTTAGGGTGTCAAAGTCTTCATGTGTATATTGAAAATCTACAAAACAAAGGTTAGAAAACAAGTGTATAATGCATAATTTCCTGCAAATAAGGCTCAAGTTAGTAGAAAACAAGTCTTCTGTTGCACGGATCCCACAGTTCTCTCCTTGGAGGGATACGTCTAGGCAAAATAGAGGGATCCATCTGACTGTAAATAAAATATAGCAATGATGATGTAGCAAAATATATTAACATCAAAAGGAGGTATGTATTAAGGAAACAAACATACTCACATAACATGTAATTTCATTCAATAAAACATATGAGACATGATCTACAAATCTCTAAAACTAAGAGAATCATTTAAACATGAAATGTCATATCTAAACTATCTAAGTTAAGCTTAAAACTAGGACATCACTTGAATCCCTAAGCTCTAGGTTGTTTGGGTTTGTTAATCTCGTCGAAACGTTCGAGGAGGTGATAAAACATGAAACATTGATCTTCACCTACTTCATGTATCAAGCTTTCAACATGTTGACAATGATAGCAATCTTTGTCATGGCTTGGAAGCGATGGTGGTAGAAAGGAAATGGCTTGATGTGAAGGATCAAGTGAAGAGGGTTGAGGAGCCCCAAAAGAAGGAGGGATTGGCGGAGGCACATTTGATGATGGATCAACTAAGGATGATGGCGGAGGTAGAAAGATGTCAACTTCCATGTGGTCGGGTGCTTGACTTTGATGATTCCTCATAATCCAAAATGGACTATTTGAGGGTGACAGAGAAAAAGAAGCCGGAGCTAGTGTTGACTCAACACCTTGATTTTGTTGCGCTATTCCTCCTAAAGAGGCGAATATTGGCGAATGTGGAGGATGGGATGGCCTAGGAGGCAAGTCCTCTAGATTGTAGAGGTGTGGAGATGATTGTGAGGTGGTAAATGATATGGCACTAGGCACCAAGGGTGATGGTTTAGTAGAAATAGGGTTGTTTGGTTTAGGAGGTATGGTGGTGTTTGGGATTGGTAGTTTTGTGGGAACAATCCTTTTGTGAATTGGTTTTATAGGTGGAGGGGAGATCCTAGCATTAGTGGATTTAACGGGAGATGATTCAGTTGAAGAAATTTCGTGAACAACACGAGCAATTTTCTTGGGTGGTCCTTGGGTGGATGAGTTACCACTAGGAGCTTTCCTCATGATGAAATGATTTAAAAGAGGTTTGTAAAAGTTTCTAAGTGCTGAAAATGAGGATGTAGATGATGAATTTAGAAGTCTTAGCAAAATGGTTTAGAAAAGAAAGGATTTGGAAAGTGCATTCAAGACTTAAGCCACTAAGAGCCTTTGGAATGTGATGATTAACATGCACAAGAGTCAACTTCATAGTTGCACTAGTCTAGGGATTTAATTAAGATAGGATGGAGTATTCAAGTTAGCAAGAAGAGCTTGAAATGATTGTTTTAGTTAGAGTTTAAGATGAATCTGTCACCCGGATCCCACGGTTCCCTCCAATGAGGGATCCGGCTCTCAGCAGCTAAGAAAGGAGAAAAATGATGTTGATAAGGTCTAATACCTATACCTCTTGAGTGTTTCAGTCTTCCTAAGTGTCTTAAATGAAAGGGTAATTAAATGATCAAGGGCAATGAGTGATCTAGCTAATGATTGCCTTTTATGGAAGAAAAATGGGACTTTTATGAATACCAATGAATGACCAAAGATGACACTAGAAAATTTTGAGAGTGTCATGTAGAGCTTAAATGATCCTAAAGATCAGATAGTGACTCAAGATAATTTTAGAGAATACCTTATAGGTTACAAGAAATGAATAACTAGCATTTGACCCATTTTGAGGTAGGGATGACTAAACTCAAATTGCTAGAATTAAGAGATTTATAAAACTCGATGTGTTGATATGTAAGAGATGATGTGTGAGTATAAGAGCGGAAAGGTGATGAGTTTTGGTGATATGATAAATTAAAAACCACTTTGAGTGTGATCCTAAAAGAGCTTTGAGTGAGTGTGAAGCTTACTAAGCTTCAAGAAGACTCAAGTGGTCCTAAGGCCTTATGTTTAGCTAGTGTGAAGTAATCTGTGAGCTGTTTTGATGTATGGGATTTTGTATTGCACATCTATCACCGCGGATCCTACGGTTCCCTAAAGGGAGGGATCCGTCTTGTATATCCTTAGGGATCCGGCAACTGCAGATCAGAAGCATCACAGAAAAGAATGCAGATTTTGCTATACTATGTATACCAATTTCTATTGATCTCTACTCTAAAAGAACAACAAAGCAAGCAAAATATCTCATAAACCATATCATAAATAAGAGTAGTAATGATAATATCCAAACAACCAAACTAAAATCATTTCACAAACATAAGCATTCATTGTAAAATGATAAACAAGATGTCTAAAAGCAACCATAATCTTAATGTCTCTTTTGTCAATATTTTCTCTTCCTCTTTCCCGACTTCACGACGTAGTTAGTTACGTATTGAATCATGCCCTTTGTTGGAATCACTCCTAAAACTTAATTCAAGTGTTTGTTACTGATATGTAATAGGTAGCTTATTATGGCCTTTTATTTTTGTTTAAGGTCAAGCTTATGTAGATGGCCCATAAGCTTAGGCCCATGTCCAATAAGGAAAAGGGAAGGAGTGGGAGTGTTGCCCTAGATCCTTGCCTATAAATACTCTTGTATAACCCTCACTTGAGGGTTGGTTGTTCAAGTTATTCTCTTCATTACACTCTACGCATAACCGTCTCTATTATATCGTGTGTGTGTGTGCGAATCTTGTTCAATCGCCTCTCTATCTCTTTCTAGTAAGCTTGTGTTGTAAAACTAGTGACCTAACAGTGGTATCAATCGCCAAATAGTTGGGTGAACACTTTTGTTTTTTAAGTTTTTGTTTTTCGTTCTTACGCGTAAAAGTGGTCATAACTTTGGCTTGCTTCAACACTCGTTTTTTACACTTTTTAATCCAAGATTCTTGTACTTTCAACGTTTTAAGGTGTTAAAATACTTGTTTTTGGCAAAAGGTTTCAAACTTTACGCGTGGATCTAAGTTTTTAAGTTTGTTTTTGAACGAGGGTGTAAACCTACGCGTAACCGTTTTGAGAGCTTTGGATCATCAAGTTTCACACTTTTGTGTCATTTTGGTGTTATTGAAGCTATTTCATCATACAAAACCGATTTAGAAACATCATTGGGCAACATCATTTTACGAGTAATCTTACGCGTATCAAAACCCTAATATTACGCGTAAGTTATTCCTTGGATTGATCTTCGTTTTGTGGTTTACTCCGTGTTTTCTTGCTTGGATAAGCCTGAAAATCGTCGACTTTGGATATCTTTTGCCTTTGTGATAGTGTAAAAGATCATTTGGGCAAAACCCTAAACTTACGCATAAGCATAAAGCTTATGCGTAGATATCCTACGCATAAGATTCATCTTACGCCTAAGCCTAGTCTTACGCATAAGGTAATCCTACGCCTAACTTTCTACGCCTAACTTTGTGTCTACGCCTAACTTTAGAGTCTCTTCCCTACTTACGCGTAAGCTAAATCTACGCGTAACTCTTGATTGTTACGCATAACTTTGGTGTTTTTACGCATAAGTGCTACTTGGATTATTGTGATTTCTACGCCTAAGGACACTTCTTCAACTAAGGTTCATTTGACTACAAAGATCCATTTTATAACACAAGTTTATCAACATGTCACAACCACCATACTCTAACTATTTCCCTTACACTTATTCTCAACGACAACAACAACTAAGTCCACAACATCAACAATGGAATCAACAACAAGCAATTTATCAACAACAATTTAATCAACAACATACTCCACAACTTGGAGCAATTCCTCCACCACAAATGGTTCAAACACCACCAAGCCTTCAAGTTCAACCCTACACAAATGATTTCAATCAACATCCATCAAGGAACACTATGAAGGAAACCACTTGGTTTGCAAAGATGTGTGAAGCTTTAAGCGACCAACAATCAATTCATGAGGTCGGATTACTTGATAGACCTCAATGCTCACTTGAAACTACGATCAATGGGTGATAAGGTTCTTTAGGTTTTGTTATCTGAAGAAGCCACATGGAAAGTTCTTAAAGAAGGTTATCATAGAAGGTCCATTTGAGATGCCTAATGTCATTGTGCCGGAGATCCTAATGCTAATCCACCAAGAGATGAACAATCAAACCATGCTCTTGTTGGAGACTTGAATCCGAAGAACTTTTACACTATGAAGTCGATGAGCTTGTAATGCAATATATCCTTTTAGGATTACCAAACCCAATTCTTGAAGTGTTGATGCTCAAAAGATCGCAAAGAAAATGTGGGAACACATTGATCTACTTATGGAAGGATCTGCACTCAATCGGGAGGATATGGAATCCAAATTTTACTTGGCTTATGAATACTTCATGATTGAACACGAAGAGACACTAGAGTCTTATCATCATCGATTCTCGACATCATCAATGATTTGGATAAACACAACATCATCATGCCAAGAATTGCGATTAATACTAAGTTCTGAGTAGTCTTGGTCCCGAATGGGAGAAGTATGTCATTTTCTCGGTCAAGCGAAGAACATGCATCATTCTACATATGGATTGTTGTACGACTACTTGAAGCCTCATGAAAAGGAAGTTGATAGGAAAGGATTCTCCGTGCTCAAATTGCTTCAACGACAACTCCGAAAATCAACAACTTGCCTTGTATGCTCACAGCTTATCCTCCTCAACAAGCAACTCAACCAACCGCCTCGGTCACACCAAGCGATCAATCACAAAGAACCTCAACAAAATCAATTGGTTCCTTACAACAACAACAATGATCAAGCACTTCATAGTCAAACTAATGAGGAATCCGATCCGTTCAAGATTGCAACAAGGATTTGTTATGATTACTAATGCTTTTAGCCGTTATACCAACAAATCCAACAATCGTATTCGTTCCTCATCTAATACAAAAATCAGTCATTGTGAACAATGGACGAGTTGAAGTTCGTAATCATGGTTATGGTCGTCGATGGGCGGTGGTCAAGGGTTTAATGCTATGGGTAGGAACAACAACGAGCTCAAGTAGTGGAGCAGAAATGCTCGAGAATGGGTTGAATGGTCTTGATGCTACAACCGCAATGAGAAGGGACACACAGCTAATGCATGCCCAAAGCCGAGGACTAAAGGCGTGCTTATTTCAAAGAGGCTCTTCTTTTGGCTCAAAGGATGAAGTCGGTGGAACTCTCACAAACAAAGAACAAAGTTTTATGGCGATGCGATTCGATGATGATATGGAGGACTGCGAGGCTAATGCGCTTGTTATGTTGATGGCTAATATGCACGAGTTACACATGAGTGACACAGGCCCGAGTGTATGACACCGATGGCTTGTCTCAGTACCGAACAAACCATATTTATCTCGATCTAATATCTCGCCAACATCCGAATCTGCAAGGCTCGAGTGTTCAAAATGAGTCATCTACATCTCGATCCGACGATTTTCAATTAGACCCGTAGTTACATTTGATGATCAAGATGACCTTATGGTTTCCTTTGACAATCAAATTGACTCGTGGTTATACTTGAGGATCTAAATAATGATCATGTGGTGACTTCCGTTGAACAAGCCGAACTTTTGCCTCATCCGGATCTTGCTCTTTACTTAAAGACCAACAATCCCAAATTGAAGAATGTTGTGCATTAAATCGGACCTTAAAAAGTAAAAATGCAATTTGTTAACCAAGGATTTTGAATGCTTACAAATGCTACTCAACTTTTTAAAACTCAAGAAAACCGTGAAAAAGGTTTTGAAGCCGCTTTGCTAAATCTCATCAAAACAAAAATATTTAGAGACGGATCGTGATCTAGCCGCTTGAAGAATACTTTGTTATGCGAGATAGAACAATCAAACATGAACATAAAAAGCAAATTAACGCTCTCCTTGGAAAATCAAAAGATAAGGATGAGTTGTTAACTTGTCAAAAACAGTTCTCTGCATACAAAAGCATTCAACGAAACGCATAGATGATCATCTTGAAGAAATTATCGACTTGCAACACAAACTTAAAGAGTTTAAAGCATTGTTTACAAACATGGTGAGTCGATGAATCGCTATTGAAAAGTTTACATTAAAACCCAATCCAAATGGATATGGACTGAATCTTGCGATTACAAACCTAAGCTTTCAACCAAAGCATTCAAACCAAATCCGGAAGTTTCGATGCAAAATATAAAATTGATAATCTTGTTATGAGTGTTTTGAATATCATCGTCAAGAGGAATTAGATCTTTGAAGGCGAGTCGATCAAAATAAAAAGCATTGTTTACAACAAACCTTTTAATTATTCTAAACCGGTCACTTTCGTCACTGTGATTCTTCTAACACACCAAGGGTTATCATTAAAACGTCTGAGTCTTCTAATGTTAATCCCCAACCGATTATGCACAAATTTATGGTCCTTTACCTTCCATCGGTGAGGTAAACTCAAAACACGAAAATCGCAAAATTCTTAGATATTTTGATATTTTCATGGTGACCTCAAAACTTTAGAACATGAGATAGAATATCATTCGAAATCAAAGTTCAACACTTTCAATCGCCTCTGCGCGAGAACAAAGAGACATTTTTCGGAAAAATCTTTTACCAAATGTTAAAAATTTGAAAAGTTGTGCATTGTCTTGGGAACGAGACTTTCATAAGGAACTTGGAGTCATGAAGGTCGTTTTAGAAAATGAAACATCTATTTCTAATACTAAGCGTAAAAGAAAATGTTGAGAAAAGATGTTGATCGACTCTTGAATGATGTTATCTGTCTTGATATCCATAATGTTGTGTTATTGAATTACATTCCATATGCATCGATTATATCTCTGCGATCTTTGTTGACTCTGTGGTAGCTGTTGAGAATCTTGATAATATGCTTCAGGATCGAGTCTTTAAAAGGCGACAATGAGCGATTGCTTAACGAACTTTACAATGCAAAACGTCGACTTAACTGGTGTCAAAAAGATATTCACAATCAACAACTTGTTTTTCAAACCAAAATCGCTCAGTTGCATAGAATCTCTTCTGATTTTAAAATTGAGCAACTGGATGATCAAAACGTGTCTTTGAAAAGTCAAATCTCAAAATATGAACAAGAAATTGTAAAAGTTAAAAAGGAATATGGTGTCATATTTGATTTACTCAATAAGACTCGTCATGAAGCATCAAACGAACTTGATCACTATCTTGCCCACACTAGAGAAGTCATGCATTTTGCTGGTAATATTCGCTCTGAAAATCAAGATTTGTTTCACACTATCTTTAAGTTAAGAAAAATGTTAGGAAAGTATGAACAACTTCCGCCTACCGTGATTAAGAGAATAGCACCAGTCACACTTAGTAATCATGAACCTAGAATCCCTACTGCCAAATCAAAAGTTGCTAACGTGCTTCCTTCTACTGAAACATGAATAGTTGCGTCTTTTCCAAACGTCCGCACTTCACAGCCTAGGAGCACTCAATCGAAGAATAGGAAGTTGCGACCTAAGAAAAGATCAATAAGGAATGCTAAAGTAGAAGAACACCCTAAGACTATGAATAAGACTCACGTTGCTTCCACTATAGACATTGCGTCTGGCAAATGTAATAGAAATAGTGATGTAACGAATGCTAAACCTTTAAGTACTTTTGATATTCAGTTAGATGCACCTTGTGTTATTTGTCGTAAAAGTATGAATTCTGATTGTCATGACAAATGTGTTGCTAAAGCTATAATCTCTCGTTTACGGAATCCTAAGAATCGGAATACCTCTAGGCCCACTAATCATTCTAAGTCTGTGCTTGGTAGAACGCCTTCTTTAGATTCTAAGGCAAACATTGCTGTCCCTGTAGCTCCAGTTTCACCTCCTAAGAATGTAGTACCACCTAGTGCATTCACTAAGACTAAAGCAAATAGTAGTTATAGATGGCAGAAATGGATATATAACTCACTAGGATTTAAATGGATGCCTAAAGTTATTGATGTGTGTATGTCTACTATCACTGCTCCGAAACCCTCTAACATTTCGGGTTCCACATCTACTTCTATTCCATCCGTGTCGTGCATGTGTAATGCGGTGATCTGAGATCATTCTATGGATTGTTGATAGCGGATGTTCCCAACACATGGCGAGCAACCTTAAGCTGTTATCAAACTTTATTGCAAAGTTCATTGGCCTTTGTCGATTGGGAATGATTACTTAGCAGCTATCATGGGCTACGGAGACTATATCAATGGGAACATCGAAATTAGCGGGGTTTACTATGTGGAAGGCCTCGGTCACAACTGCTTTCGAGGTCGGTTTGCGATGGAGATTTGGAGGTTGCTTTCGGGAGAAAACTTGTTTCATTCGTGATCTACAAGGGAACGACCTTATGTCTGGCTCGCGTAATTCTAGTCTCTATACTATCTCTATGCATGACATGGATGCTTCATCTCCCAACTGCTTACTTTCAAAGGCAACATCAACAAAATCCTGGCTATGGCACCGTCGTCTCTCACATTTAAACTTTCAAACTATAACCTATCTTGCTCGACACAAATTAGTTGAAGGTCTCCCATGATTCCGGTATTCTAAAGATCACCTTTGCTCAGCCTGTGAACAAGGGAAAAGCACTCGTGCTCATTTTCCTTCAAAGGTGGAACACGACTCTCGAAGATGTGCTTCATCTTCTTCATATGGATTTACGTGGCCCGATGCGGCGTGCAAGCGATTAATGGCAAACGCTACATCTTGGTAATAGTTGATGACTACTCACGATGGACTTGGGTCTACTTTCTTGAAGCAAAGACCAAGCTCCAAAGATGATCATCACCTTCTCAAAAAATACGGTTCGACTCCGCAACACCATCGGACTAATCGAACAAACAAAGGCCGAATTTGTTAACTAAACCCTTCGTGAATTCTATGAGAAGTGGAATTCACATCAAACATCTATTGCACGTACACATGAACAAAACGGAGTTGTTGAAAGACTAAACCGAGCGTTAGTGGAAGCTTCAAGAACAATGTTAATCAATGCTAAACTTCCAGATTACTTGTGGGCGTGTCAGATTCATCGCATGCTATACTCAAAACCGTTCTATGATCACAAACGCATACAACAAAACACCTTTCGAGCTTGTCCACAACCATAAACCGAATCTCAAACACTTTCATGTATTTGGATCCTTTGCTATCCAAATAATGATCGTGAGGATTTTGGAAAGCTCAAAGCCAAAGTCGACATTGAGTCTTTATTGGATATTGTGAGAATTCTAAAGGTTACTGGGATATGGAATTGTCGTACAAAACAAAGTTATGGAAACGATTCATGCTCATTTTGATGAACTTACGGAAATGGCTTCCGAGTATAATACTTAGAACCCGGTCACAACCGCTTAAACTTCCCCAACCCCATCATCACCGAACAAAGCCCCACTCACTCGTCAACAAATGGAAAGGTTATTTGCTCATTGTTCGGTGGCGATATTGATGAGCGTGCTTGTGTATATCCATTGCTTCACGCTCAACCCGATACTACTCTTATACCGATACACTGCTACAACAACTCATCGTTGAAGCACCACCGATTGACTCCACCACAACAGTTGAACAAACCGCTTCCAACAATGATGAACCGGTGATGATGTTCTTAATGAAGTACCCCACCGCAGATTTTGATCCAAATCGTTCTTTAACCCGTTTGCTAATGACACTGCCGCACGATGTCGCGGAATCATCAACAAACCATTTGAATCCTCGAATCGCACAATGTATACCAACATCAACCTCTACACATCGATGGACAAAAGACCATCCTTTGTCAAATATTATCGGCAACCCAAATCAACCAACGTTACGAGACAACGTTTTCACACGGATGGTGAACATTGCATTTATGCACTCACCGTCCGCTAACTGAGCCTAAAAACATTAAAGACGCAATGACAAAAGACAATGGATTGAATCCATGCAAGAAGAACTCAACCAATTCAAACATCTTGAAGTATGGGAATCGTTGAAAGACCAACAGGGTCTACGTCATTGGTCTCAAATGGATTTGGAAAACAAATTGGATCTTTGAAGGAACGTAATCCGAAACAAGTCACGTCTAGTTGCTAAGGGTTATCGTCGGGAAGAGGAATAGACTTTGAAGAATATTTTGCTCGGTTGCTCGTCTTGAGGCTATTCGAGATATTTCTCGCGTTCGCGGCTCATATGAATATGACGGTCTTTCGGATGGATGTCAAAGCTGCGTTTCTCAGCGGACAACCGAAGAAGCGGTTTATGTCGACCAACCCGAAGGATTCGTTGATCCCTAGTTCCCGAACCATGTCTACAAACTGAACAAAGCTCTTTATGGTCTCAAACAAGCTCCTCGGGCATGGTACGACAAGCTATCATCTTTCCTCATTGCCAATAATTTCTCCAAAGGTTCCGTTGACCCTACTCTTTTTATACAATATCACGGGGCACATATCTTAATTGTTCAAATTTACGTGGATGACATCATTTTTGGGTCTACACATAAAAAGTACTCAATCGCTTTTGCAAAACTAATGAAGAAAAATTTTGAAATGTCCATGATGGGTAAACTTACGTTCTTTCTAGGACTGCAAGTTCATCAATCACCCCGTGGTATTTTCTTGAGTCATCCAAATATGCCCTTGAATTGTTAAACAAATTTGGAATGAAAACACATGACACTTATGCCACACCAATGACTCATACCAAGAAGATATACCGATTTACATGGGAAATTAGTAGACCCTACCAAATACCAAAGTATTATTGGGTCTCTCATGTATCTAACAACAGCGAGACTGATATTGTCTTTGCCGCTTATCTATGCTCCGTTATCGATCGCGACCAACTGAAACCCACCTCTCGAGGCTAAAAGAATCCTCCGATACATAAAGGAACCATTAACTTGGGGATCCGTATCCAAGGATTCGGTTTTGAACTAATTGCTTTTTCAGACGCCGACCACGCAGGATGCTTAGACTCAAGGAAAAGTACTTGAGAGCACTATAATTTCTTGGTGATAAACGGTGTCCCGCAATCAAAGAAGCGAGGATTGTACATCACCGTCATCAACCAAAGCGAATATGTAGCCATGTCCGCGTGTTGTGCTCAAGTCATCCGGATGAGAACACAACTCAAAGACTATGGTTACGTGTTTGATGAATCCCGATGTCTTTGCGACAATCGAGTGCCATTGCGATCTCGTGCAACTCGATTCAACACTCAAATCAAAGCACATCGATCTTCTCTATCATTTCATCAAGGACAACGTGGGCCGATGCAGTTGAATTATACTTGGTGCAGAATACCAATTGGCGATCTTCTCACCAAAGCCTTGCCTCCCGCTAGGTTTAATGAGTTGGTCCACGGATTGGTATGAGGTGTTTGACTCAAGAGGAATTGGATGACCTCCTAAAACAGTCTTAAAAACCTATCAAACACCAAAATCTCTTTTGTAAATAATTTTCAAAAACAAAATACAAAAATATAAAATCTTATAAAACAACAAAAACATTCTTCTAATCTAATTTTCTTTCAACATGGCAAGTATATTTCTTCCGTCAACACTATAATCTTTCAAAATTCAGTATTTTTTCCGATCAAGTGTTGAGGGGGAGAAAATAAATTCTTAACTATTTCAAAATATCTGTGTACTTGCATGTTATCCTATCCCGGTTGTTTCTTTTATCAATGGTGGTAAAATTTCTGGTTTTATGACACTCCTCGGACTAAAATTTATAACCTTTCATTATTTTCTTAAGTTGAGGAGGAGTGTCGTCAAGTTTCTTTCTTAAAAATCTTTGTTTGATAACCAAAATGGAAGTTAAATGGCTTTGGATGAAAAAGGAAAAGGTGGAGGGACCAAAACTGTCAAAACTTTAAAGTTATTTTAAATAAAATACCCTACCAACCTCATTAACTTCATCACATTTATTATCCTACCAAACATAATCTACGATCCATAATCATTTGACAAATCCGTGTTTCAGATCATCAATTTGTAAGTGATTTCGTGTTCATAACAAGTTTTTAAGCAATGGTTTTGAATTTTTCAAAAATCCAACGGTTTAATCTTGAGATATTATCACTTTTGTGTCTTACGCGTAAGCGCAAGAACACCAAATCATGAAAGGGTGTTTATGGTTAAAAGGGTTGTGTCAAAACGTTCTTAAAACATCAATGATACTTTTTTAATCATCAAAACGCACCCAGAAACACGAATTGAGTGTATTTGAAAACTAGGGTTTATCGTGGTTTGGGTTTTTCCAAATAAGAACGTTTTGGTGAAAAAGATTGTTGTATAAGGTTATTATCAAGTTGAATTGATTATATCCAGCTCAGATTACACCCGAAACACTAATAACTCATAAAATGGAAATTAGGGTTTTGTGTTCATACGGTTTGGGTACTTTTGATTCTTGACACTTTTGATGTTAAACTTGACCAAAACAACTCTATATGCTTCTTAGAACTCCCGAAACACTATGGTGCAATTCCTATGGCTAGAAATCATATCGTAATTCTTAAACTCTAGGGTTTTGACTTACGCGTATGACTTTCTGCGTAAAATGTTTAACAAGCTTTCATACCATAATCTGCTTTAGAATGAATATATGTGTTAAGATTGATGATATGATGATTTTATTTCGTGCTTGCTACTCGTAAAACTCGTAATCAAGGTCTTTGTTACTCACGCATAAGGATCACCTTCGCGTGAGCGCTTATCGTAAGAGAAATCCTATGCGTAACTATTACGCGTAAGGTTCTACAATGGGACTATGCGTATCCTGTGAAGGATATGCGTAAATAGTGACCTCTACGCATAAGGTCTACTCTTACGAGTAAGCCTTACGCGTAAGGTTTTTATACGCCTACGCATAAGGTCCCCTTTTCCTACGCGTAACATTTCTTACGCGTAAGTAAGGATCCTACGCATAAGCTTGCGTCTACGCGTATACTTATCCTGTTTACGCATAAGCTACTATTCCTACGCATAAGCCTTGATCAAACCTTCGTTATGAATTGTTACGCGTGCAAACTTGTAAATGAATAAATCATATTATCACGAAACCAATAATGTCACTAATAAACCTTAAACGTTTGATAGGTTATGAACTATAAATGATAACATAAACTTTAAAACTTAAAGTTAACTAACTCACGAAACGTTTCACGACGTCATGGGACTATTGGACAAACAAGTGACTTAGGACTCGTAACAATCATTGACACTGTATATTCAATAATTAGACAATAAAAACCTTCTGTTGACTAACATTATGTCTTTCGATATGTTGGTTCTTCCGGCTAATGTTATTTCGAGATCACGACATGGTCGCTCAAATGAATGTGGATGCACCGAAGTTCTCACAATTGTCGACATCTTCCTAATGGCTATCCGAGAAAGATTGGAAAGAACAACCTTAGGGTTGACTTTGAAACCCTCACATGCTCGTAATCTTCTTGTCTCATTCTTTGTGGATATTCTTAAGAATCATCCCTACCAAAACATGCTCTCACACTCTGCTGATGATCGAGATCTACATTCAACAATTCGGAATTCAAGGAAAAGGATCAAGGGTCAAAGTGCGATGTTGTGACTATCAATCACAAACAAGTCACCATCACTCATGCGGACTTACGGGCATTCTTCTCATTCCGTAAATCATGTCAACCGACTTTTATGCCACACCCATCGAGAGACAGTTCTTCAATTCTTGATTGATATTGGCTATGATGAAGCTTCAGAATTATCTCTAAGCATTCTCATGGAGCTTAAGAACATTCCTCAACCGTGGAGAACCATCTACATCATCATCACCAAATCGGTCTCACGGTCGTGGCGGTGGCTATGAGCATCCCAAGCTCATGGAACCGCAAATCTTCGGTCATTAATCAACAAGAAGGACATCGAAATTGAGGCTCTATTATGGGATGACATGATGGCGTTTCTCAAAAGCTTGGCTCAAAGATTCCTATGTCGGATACACAAAATTGTTGATCCAGAGCACTTGGACTTCATCCCGATATCCCAAGAGGCTCAATGACCCCGATAATCACGACATGTTGGTGAGCCTATCCTATCGATCGAAATCAAGGAATCGTCAACAAAGAAACAGGTGTTGTGTTACCCGATCACCCATCTTGACGAAATCAAGAATCTTGAAATGTACAAAAGGTATCGGGTAGTAGTAAGAGAAGGCAAAGTTGGTCATCTCGATGAAAAGCCTACGGAACACCCACTCGGAGAACCGAAGAGGAAGTCTTTGGAAGTCTTGAAGTGCGAAGCACAGAGAGTCGAGGAAGTATCCCAAAAGGAATCCTCCAAGAAAAAGGACTGTTCGCTAAGGAAGTTGTTCCTATTCCCATTCCCAAATCAACCACAAAAGAACTATTGGACGAAAGCTCGAAGATACACAATCGGATGAGGAGGTCCACTACTCAATCTGCAACCAAACCACCTCCCTCAAGAGCAAAACCTCCTAGTCCTCCAAATGACCTAGGAAAGGAAGACTCAGATGCTTGTGCCATATGAAGAAAGCTCGAAAGTGATGAAGAGCAACCGGATTTATCATACGGAAGAAGTTTAAAATCGTCGACACCTTCAAAAAGCTAAAGAATTTGAACATGATCAAATCGTGGCCCGGAGGGTCGAGTGGTGGTGTCCACTCTTCACCGGATCTGATGCGGTTAATCGACCCGATAAGGGGGCCGGTGCCACCACTCTTGTACAACACAAAAAGCTTGTGGAGGAGTCTCCGATTATAACATTGAGGAACCAAAAAGGATAAGGCGAGAAAGAAAAGATCGATGAAGAAGCCGAGGCTCATACGGAAGAAAAAGCTAAATCGGACAAGATAACGAAGAGAATTATGATGATTATCTTCTCAACGGTCCAATTCGTTCCAAGGAGGATATACGCACCTCCAAAGGACACCGAGCCTCCTCATGTCTCATCATCATCGATTCATCATCTCATTCTTCACCACCACCGTCAAAAGATCAACCAAATCATCATCCAAATCAGTGAAGAAGCCAACTCGATCTTGGATTTCTCAGACTCATAAAAGAATTGTGAATGCTGTCAAACAGGTCAGAAAGAAAGACGTGCTCTTCAAGAAGATGAATTTCTACGCTGATCAGATACAGTATATTGATGATGATATCGACAAGATGCAAGTTGAAAGGAGGTATTTCCAGAAGCTCATGAAAGATGATCTTCAAGGGAAAATGGACGAAATGATCAAAGGTTACACTCATAATTACCTTGTTGACTTTGTTCCTAAAGTTACAAAGGAGTTATTCACCAAACAACTCTATCCGAATCTACTTCATCTGGCCAAGCAGACTATGAAATCAACACCAATGCACGTGAGCATCAATCCTGTTGATCCCATAATCTTTTCGATCTTGAATTAGTTGACCGATCGGTAGCTCAACCGTCAAACGATCCGAAACACTTGCCTCTCACGAAGGTAAATTGCTTGAAGCATTGCTGAATATCAACTCAAAACAAGATGCCGAGAAGAAGTCGAAGGCCAAAGTGTCCACGCGACGATGAAGATAAGGATCATGATAAGAATGAAGAGCATAAGCGCTTGAAGAAGTCGGTGAATCATCTTCTATGCAACCTCCACCCAAACGGACTCCAACACAACAAAGGTCACCTCCTCGTTCTTCTACCGATAAACCTCGAGATTCTTGAATTACCACCGAGACTCGAAAACGGTGATCACTTTGAGTATACGGGTGGTGACGATGAGGAAGTCCGAGAGCCCCTACAACAACCCACCTCTCCCAAACAAGTTCAGAAACCAGAATCCTCATCTAGGTCTAAACAAAAGAATAAGAAGGCGCCCATGGTTGACGTTGTATCATGGCTAGATGATGATAAAACAGAGGAATTTGAATGGTTCTCTACACTTGTTAACTCAACTCCCTACCCTGATGAAGGTCAAGATCTGGTAGACAGTAATACATTGGAGCATGCTAAGATTTTGCAAGAAAAGTTCCATGTGAAGAAGATGACGAAATCCGAGTTGAAGCGAATCAAGAATGAAGCATTTCAACTGTTAAAAGATCGCTCGGAAAGTGCCCTCGAGGTCGAATATCACCTTGATAACATTGCTCGAGCTATGTCTAACAACATGGATTGGCTCAACCCAGAAGCAAACATCGACTTCACCAAATGGGACAATCCTCCATATTACACCGACTGGTCTAAACCATTACCAACAATTGGCCAACCAGATGAACCTCGGATTCCATTCAGATATTTCTTCAACAAATACTTGGAATTTCTTCTACACGGTGGCGATGGCTCAAGGAAATACGCTACATCTTTGACACTTCCATTCCCAGCAGCCATATACTCAAACTGCACAGCTATCGAGGAAAGAGCTAATCACTTGTTCTCCAACAAAGTGGAAGCATACGACCGAGATGCATTGTCTGAGATTCATCATTGGCGGCGTCAAGAATCTACTACGTGTCGCCAGTTCGAAGTCTCAACATGCGTGTTCAAGACTAAGGATATCATTGCCATCAAACACGTTGATCTTTCGACCAAATGGGACTACACTTTTCTCAAGAAGATTGTGGTCAAAAGGCAAGATGAGCAGGATTATGCATTCTCTGAAGTCGACTTTGAGAATTTGTCTATCAACGACATTGAAGACATGTACCTTGCCAAAGCATGAGGTCGCATGAGGCAATTTTCAAGCGAAGTACAACGTGAATTCATCAAGTCACTGCTCATCTTCATCGACGCATAGTCATCAAAGAACGTGTAGAAGATCTCCGACTGCGTTGAATCTTATCGGACCGTGTCAACTTCACTCCACCTCGACTTGATCTTCCGACATCAACCAGCTCTCACAATATACACTCATCGACAAACCGTTCGGCGTCGTTTACGCAGATGAACTTCAACAAAATTGCTTAATGGCGTGTAGTGATCTTCACAAGTTTGGGGATCACACATTGAAGATGGTTAGGGACGGATTGGCTTATAGGTTGAAGGATATCGTCAAAATATTGGGTCTCTAAGCGATGGAATTCTCGGGATCGAAGGGATGTGAGGAGGATCATCAAAAGATTGATGAAAGGTTGTATAGAAGGATCGATTGTAACATTGGAAAGCTTTGTTGGTGGTGACCGGGATTAACATCACCGGCTATCAACGCCTATTCGCACTCCGCAACATCATCGGACTTCTGGTACCCTTAAACCGCTTCTTTCATTATAAATTTGGATGTGTGATTATATATGTTTATGGCTTGTGCACACATAATGATGTACAACCCGTTCTTGTCAAGAAAGGACCACGTGGTACGCTTGATGCAACAATCCTTATAAAAGGAGCGAAATCTTCTAACTTTTGAGTAAAACCTATCAAACCTTTCATTTTTCAAGGTTTTGCTCAAAAGGACAAGTACTTCCCCATATGATTTTCAAAACCTCAACCGTTTATATCACTTGTTGAGGGGGAGTATTTGAATTAAAACTTTGTTCACAAATTGTTCATAGTGGTCATCTTCCCGCAACACTCGAAATGGTCATATTTATTCTCAACTTTCCAAATATAACATTTTATATGCCATTTTTGAGGGGGAGAAAATTATGTGATAAGAAATATGTTGTGTAAATGCAAATGAATCTTTGTGTAATAGACTTAACCAACGAATTGATGGTACTAAACTGTTAGTAACTCGAAAAGACTTGTCCAGGATGGGTAATAATTTCAAGCTAGTTCGGTAGTAATGAAAACGTGTCTCGCAAAGGACTTGTCTGAGTAGAAAGTACCATTCGAGAAACTCTTGGTAGACATGAACTCTGACGGGTATGACAACCTTTTGAGGCTTGTCTACACCTTCAAGGTAGTTATTAGAGCTAGTTATCACCTAAAAGCTGACAATGTAACTCTTTAACTATGCAACGTAACCGTGTCTCGCGGGGGATTGTCTATCTTGAGTTGATCAATTAATAAAGTCGCGCTCCTTTCTCACTTGTGTGCGATTTCGTAAAACTCCTAAGCACATGTGGAGGGAGTATTTCAAAATCTAAAACTCTTGAATTGTTCAAACATGTTTTTCATTCACAAACATTTTGAGAGATTTTCATGAAAAAATGGTTTTATGGCAATGGAGTTATAAGGAGATTAAGGTTAGGAATAACTGTCCTATGATCCGCTAAAGTCGGAGGATCTACCCAAGGACATCATAAATAGTTAGTATTTAGAAGTCCTTAGGTATGATTATAAAAGGAGAAAATGAGAATCGGAGAAAGAAGGAGTTGAAGAATTAAAAGAAATGCAAAGAAAAGGGTGAAAAGAAATAGCCCTCCAAATTATTCAACTTAGGGCGCGGACATCGGGTTCAATTCATATACTCTTGGTTGTCACTTAGTGACGCGGTATTGAAGATTAAAATCGTCATGGACCCAATGGCGCATGCACTATACCTTCTTAGCCACTTAAGTTTCTCTCAAAAGAAGCTTGTTTCATTCTCACAGGGAACCCTCGTAAACTATTGGCTTTCTCTTAGAGATCGTTGGTATTGAAGAAGGAGACCTCTCCTAGTCTCCGCTCGGAAAACCAAAACGCACTATTGAGTCTAGAGCCACGAGATTCATCAAAATATCTCTTAGGTACACTTGACATTTCATCACTCGATGTTCAACAATAAGAACATCGGTGGTGCGTTATCGAGTCCTTCACGGATCTTAGCAATGTCGAGAACATTTATGAGAGTTTCACATATGTGATCCTCGGTGATTGAATGGAAACTCACGCCATGGTCAACATCAAACCACAGACAAAGAGGTCACTTGGTAACTCCCGTGGATTACGCTTAGTGTGTCTCAAACGGTCTCTGATCGTGAGGTGATGCTTGGTGTACCTCAATGACTCATCCGAATCTGTAGGTGTACTTGGTATATCGTGTTATCTCACTTGTGGGACTCCGGTTCGAGGCGGCCTTTGTGAGAATTAGAGTTGTGTTTTCACACTATGGTGTTAACACTCGATGTTCAAACTTGTAAGTGCGGGAATCCGCCTACTACTAACCGCTTTAAAGGTTTTCTTCTTATGGAAGCTCGGAGCGGAATGATCGTCAGATTCTTCTCATGCTCACGCCAACATCATCACTAATGGAAGTTCTATCAAAATCAACACAATCATCAAAATGATTCTTCGTCAAATCAAAGAATCTACAAAGTTAAAGACTTAAAGAACTTCATCGATCTTGAATTCCAACGTCAAAGAGCGTGTGAGCATATTGAAGAATGACGTAGAGACACCTTTGAGCAAGCGACACGAGGCATAATTGATGTAGACTACAACATACTATCACTTTCATCACAAAGAACAATGATCAAAGAACAAAGTTAAAGATGACTTCAAAGCATAACTGTTCAAAGACAACTATTTCTCTACACTGGGGAGATTGTTCGAATCAAGGCAATTCTTCTCACAAGAAAGAAGAATGTCAGAAGACGTTAAAGCTACTATTACATCAACGCCTTCACCGTTTTTCATCACCAACACTTGAGGGGGAGATTGTTGGAATCACTCCTAAACCTTAATTCAAGTGTTTGTTACTTGATTGGATCCCAAACTGTCAAGTTTATCACATAAGCTAACCACTTGTGAATGGTCAACCGTAATAAAATTCAAACAACTCAGAAACCAATACAATTAAGATCTGGAGAGTATAGTGTATCCCCGGGTCGTTAAGTCCCAACGAGGTGTGAACACTGTAATAAGACGAATTTGTGATCGGGTGAATATTGAACAGGAAAAAGGGTGATGATTTTGAAGAATTATACCTAAAGAAAAAGTTTGCAAATTACAGGGGCTTAAATGCAAATTAAAGAAAATTAAAATGATAAATTATATTAAATAAACGCTATCACTATTTTTAAAATTGATGAACGTTTAAAACCTAAAACGTACGTTTAAATAAAATTACGTGAACGTACTAAATAAAACGTGAAAATAAAGAAGGAAAATACCTACGGATATGAAAAATACATTTTTACAATCCTAATAATAAAAGAAAATTATTGGAAAAAGAAAATTATTTTTAAAATTATTTATCTAATTATTATTAATTAAAAACTATTTTTAACTATTTAATAATACCCTAAAACATAATAAAATATGAAATAAAGCTAGAAAAGTGAAATTATGACTTAGAAAAATCTTGAATACTATAAAACTTATTTTAAAATTGAAAATATATTTATTTCACTTTTTATCAATTTATTATTAATTAATTACTATTTATTAATTTTTAAAATACACTTAAATAAAAGAAAATATAAAATTAACCTAGAAAAATGAAATTTTAACTTAGGAAAATCTAAATAATTATAAAACTTATTTTAAAACTGAAAAGATATTTTTTAGACTTTTTAAATATTTATTATGAATTAAAAACTATTTAAAACTAATTAAAATGCTAGAAAATACTATTTAAGCTAAGAAAATTCTGGAAAAATTATTTTTTTACTTTTTATATTTATCTTAATCTATGAAAATTGAAAACTTATTTTTTTGAAGCTTTTCTGATTTATTTTTATTAAAAGCTATTTAAAAAGTCCTAAAAACTGATTTAAAATAAGAAAAATAGCAAACAGTAATGAAAAATTATGAAAAATTCAGTAAAAGTCTAAAATATTATTCTAATTTTATTAAAAATATAAAAACTATGGCTTATATGGAAGAATATGAAGCTGTAGTGATAAGCAGTTCTAAATAAGCTACTAAAATAAGCTATAAGCTACAGGAATAAACCAAATGATCAAATAAGCTGGATTATGCTAAAATAAGTCTAACTTAACTAATTAACAGTACTCTAGATCACTAAATAAGCTTAAACTAGATTTGAACTTATGAGATTAATTAAGCAAAACAGTTATTAAGGGGACTACTTTAAGCTAATGAATAAGCTATTCTAATAAGCTAAATGGGAAAACAGAAATTGGGACCTAAAGATCACCTAGGAGACTACACATGGACCAATTTTTAGACCCTAACTATGTAAATTGAGCCCTATGCAAAGGCTGCAAGATGCCTGGTTCACAACTCAGTATTAGCTGAGTGTGAATAGGGCATATGAGGCCTATTTGTACAGCTTATTTAGAGCTTTTAGAGACTTGGAAAAATTCCACAAAAACCAGATTTATACACTTGACCAATTAAACTAGCAAATCCCAAAATCTCAAAGGCTTGTGACCAGAATTGAATACATGAGACATCAACAAAGTTTGGGCAAAAACTGGTTTTCCAACTTTTGACTTTTTGACAGTTTTGTAAAATTTGACTTTTATGAGATTTGAATCAAATTTCTTGACTGATTTTGTTGTTCTATGGTAAAATAGGGCTGAAGCAAGCTATCTTACTACTTTCTAAACCTATTAGCACAATCTTATCTACTGATTTCAACAGAGATGCAATTGAGACAAGATGTAATTTGATTTTGACTTTCTGAATTCTAGAACCCAGGTTAATGAACTAATTGACTATATTATGCCTAAATATGATTCTAGCAACTGTAATTAACCACTCAACTAAGCTCAATAACCAATCAATAGCCTGATCCAAACACTACTTAAGGGACTGTTATGCAAATATCCAACTCAGATCAATGATTCAAGCCTACTTAGTTCTCAACTCAGATTCAGAGTACAAAATTATACTTTAATGATTTCAAAATAACATCAAAACAATGCTTACATCCAACTGAACTATAGATGCAAACTAATATCAGATTATGAGACTAATGACAGAAATAGATTAAGATTAAAACAACAACTAACAATATCAAGCAACATTAAACAACACTTAAGCACTTCTACACTACTGATTAAGAATTTAAAAACAGGATTGGACTTACAAGTGGTCCAACCACTATGGTTTGCTCTTGAGATTAATTAACCACTATCCTATCACTGATATCAACCCAAATCAGATCTAACTCAACTCAATTCCAACTGCATATCAACCCATATTAATTGATTCCACCCCATTTCACTCTGCATCACTAATTCAATCCAGGTTGACTTTTGTTGGTAGGGTAATTTTGAGTAAAATCGAGTAGAGATTTTACGAGTAAATAATAAGCTAAAGTGAGCTTATAAAAGCTTATATAAGAACTTATACAAGCTTAAGATTCCTTATCAACTTACAATCACATATACATGAACTTGAAAATTGCATAATATAAATTCATACTTGGAAATTGAAATTGAATACTTAAAAAGGTTTGTATTACACTGAAATTACATAACAAAGTACTTGGAAGCTTAAACATACACTGAAAATTGAAATTACACTAAAAACGACAAACTATACTACACTAAAATTAACTACTCCTCTTTTTTATCTATTACAAAGCTTTATATATACTAAATATTGCTGGGAAACTCCATGTCGACATCCCTAAATCATTATGCACCCTTGGATTGCTTCAAATCAATCTCAGCTGTTCAAACTGCTTTTGGCGGCAAAAAAGTCTTTAGCAGGTTTTTGCATTTAATGCAATTTGGTGGGATGTGGAGGTGTTAGGAGAGTGGGTAGAGAGGTGTAAAGGTGGGGGTGAGGTGGAAAGGTGGTGAGGTGGTGGTGAAAACCACTGGTTTTGGTTTGCCGTCGTGGGAGAGATACATGAACAGTGGATGGCGGTTTTTAATTTTAAAACATGGGCCGGGTTGGATATTGGGCCAGCTGGGTGGGTTTGGTTAATAACATAAGGGATCCGTTTGGTTTGTAGAAATATAACACAAGGACCAACTTTGTAATTTCTGGATTTTGAGGGACCAAAACTGCCAACATTCCAAAGTTCTCACAAGGACCAATCCTGCCAAATATGAATAGTACAAGGACCAAGTTTGATAATTTTCCATTTTTATAAATCCAAGGACTATTTATGTCACTTTTCAAAGTTTAGGGACCAAAGTTGTAATTTTGCAATTTTTGAACTTTGAAGGGTTTGTTTTGACAACTTTTGAATCCATGGACCTTAAATGATATTTTTGCTTTATTTTGATTTACGGGGACTGTTTTGACAACTTTTGAAACTTGGGGACTAAAGCGCCAATTATGCAAACTTGATCGTTTTCATCGATTTTGGAATTTTGCATTTAAAACACATAAAACACTTGTTTGTGATATTTTCATCATTTTGATGCATTTACGAGTGTTTTCGGATGTTTTTGCGATCTAGATGGTACAAAATGATGAGTATTTAGACACTCATCATTACTCATATGTAATAGGTAGCTTATTATGGCCTTTATGTTTGTTTAAGGTCAAGCTTATGTAGAAGGCCCATAAGCTTAGGCCCATGTCCAATAAGGAAAAGGGAAGGGTGGGAGTGTTTCCTAGCTCCTTGCCTATAAATACTCTTGTATAACCTCACTGAGGGTTGGTTGTTCAAGTTATTCTCTTCATTACACTCTACGCATAACCGTCTCTATTATATCGTGTGTGTGTGTGTGAATCTTGTTCAATCGCCTCTCTATCTCTTTCTAGTAAGCTTGTGTTGTAAAACTAGTGACCTAACACCCTTCAATTGCATGAATTCTTCGGTCTCGTTTGGAAGAGTTGGAAGTTGTTCAAAGAAGGTTATGGGGTCCAAGTCGACGTTGGTAGCGGGGTTGACATTAACTTCCTCTTCATCCAAGGAATCCAGGAAAGCCTTAGGTTTTCTTCCATTGACCATGAACCATTTAGAGGGTTGCTTGGTAAGTGGTACCATGACGTGATTGGAATGGAAATGATCATCGTTGATTGGAGATGGTTGCATTGCACTAACATACTTACGGAGTCGTGTTAAGAGCATACCATAGGGAAGTACCATGTTGGCAACTTTGAATACCCTGGCCATTCTCTTCACCATGTAATAGGCGAGATTAAATGGCCTTTGGTGAATGAGGCAATATATCATTTGTACAAGACATGCATTTGGATGGTCTTTATTTCCGACCAAACTAATGACATTTTCCCTAAGAATTTTTTCCCACTTTCTATAGATGGGATGCATTTTGAAGAGTTCCATTTGAAAGGGATCATGATGACTAAGCTCTTTGTTGCGGTTGAAGCGAGATTGGTCGGCTCTAATTTAGAAAATGGTGTCTCTAACAATTGCGGGGTCATCAAGAGGAGTACGGTAGATTGGTTTGGAATCAAGTGCAAAGGATTGAGTGGATATTGCCCAATCTTGGGAGTACATACAAATTCCTTCACAAGAAATGTGAAGGATTTGAGCAAATGTGTTGAGGTGTAGAGTGAAGTTTTGTTTATTGATGATAAAAGCGATTGAAATGTTATCATCACTATTTCGAATGATCCTAACGCTTTTGTAGAATTCAAAGATGAAAACCAGACAAATTTGTTCATCAATATCAAGGAGACAATCAAAGTTGATTGCCGAGAAGACTTGACGAATGTCGATATTTTCAAGAAAACATTCCTTGACCACACGACCTTCGTGGATAAGTTGTTTTTCAAGTCTTTTGAAGACTTTACGATCGATTTTTGACAACCCCTCTTTTCGATAGTATTTAGTGAGGTAGTGAATGGTATCATGGTGGTATTGTTGGGTAGCTTTAGGCATGGTTGGTCCTAGAAAAACAAATATTCCAATTAGGTAAAATTTGTTTAGATGGCTTTATGGTTTTGATTTGTATTAACAATGTTGTAAGCACAATGTAATTTTAGTTATGTGAAAACCTTTTCTAATGATCAATTTTGCAAAACCTAATTTCATCAATTGATTAAGAAAAATTAAAAACCATAAACCCTTAGGTGAGGATGATGAAGATTAGAACATATGAGTGTAATTACTTACAATGATGTTCTAGAGGAAGATGCTTGATGATATGAACCCCTATGGAGATGAAAGCAGCAATTAGGTCGTTTTTGTGTTTTGTAAAGAGAGGGAAAAGAGGAGAATTGGTTTTGAAAAGCGTATGGTTGATTTCTGTTGCACGGTTCCCCCGGATCCCTTGAAATTGGCATCCGGCTAGTACAACTTGTGGGATCCGGCTACTGTGGATAGAAAGAGGGTGTTTGGTGTTATTTTGTAATAAGTTATACACTAGCTTATGGAACAAAAATAGATTTGAGGTTCCTAAATGAATAGATGTTTGGTCAACGAGATTTGATAGGTTAGTTATCAAAGATCTATTTGTGACGGCGGCGTTAGTTTGATGATTTTTTTAGAAAATCAAAGAGGAATACTATTCCCGATTATGGGTAAGTCGGGAGAGTGGCGAAAAGAGACTTTTTAGAGACTAGCAAAAAAAATATCAACAAATTCAAGTAGACGTAAACTAGCTAAGGATGAGTGAACATACCTCTACGATCTTGATATGGTTTATGGAGACCATAGAACCGAAATACTTTTTTTAAAGTAATCCGTTGTACTTAGAATAAGTAGGTTGCGATTACTTTTAGGTTCTTCCTTCAGAGTTGACTTCATTATCCTTTAAATAGGAATGAAGAATTTAGAGGGATCCTAGCATGAGGATTTCTTGAAAAGAAAATGTTAGAATAATCTATTGTTATCCAACATAAAAGAAGCAATTTGTTTCAAAAGATTTTTTTCCTTCTAGTTTTCAAACATATACGGATCGTATCAAGTTTTTAAAGTACAACATACTCTAAGAAACTTGGTAACGAAGCTCTGATGCCAATTGTGGAAAACTAGAAGGGGGTTGAATAGTTTTACCAATTAAAACTTCGTTTTAAAATATTTAGATCGACTTATGTCAATCTATTTAAATGTGTATGTTGGATGTTGATAGATAGATATGAAAATGTGTAATGCAAAGGTAAAGAGTAAGAAACACAAAACCATGACACGAGTGTTTATAGTGGTTCGGCTACAAGGACACCTTCCTTGCCCTACTCCACTCCCCGAGTCACCTACTCGAGAGTTCGTAAACACTACACGACACCAACTCCTTAGGGTGGAGAAGCCTTCACAACGTCGCCTACTCTTTTTCTGGTACTAGGCTAGACACCGGGTTCTTCCACTAGGTAGAACCACACCTAACACAACGTCGCCGACCCTTTATCCGGTACGAGGCTAGATACCGAGTTCCATTACAAAGTAGGAACTACTACCCAACACTACACAAATCCTATCCCTAAGGAGATTCACTCCTTATGACAACATCAACAAGGATATCAATATCCTTGGATACACCCTATCTCTATTTGTATTTCGATACACCTTATCGATTGCACTCTCTTGGCATTCTTCACTAATGCCTTTGATACGGACGTTCGACACCTTTCACTAATGTCTTCGTCTTGACTCTTTTGGCATCCTTCACTAATGCCTTTGACACGGACGTTAAGCACCTTTCACTAATGCCTACATCTTGACTCTTTCGGCTTCCTTCACTAATGCCTTCAACACAACACTTCTATGGAGGAAGAAAGAACTATCAACAAGAGAACCTCAGTAGTCTTGATGATGATGAAGCATGGCAACTCATGGACTTGAGCTTGCTCGACTTCAAAAGGTGGTGATCTCGCCTTTAAGAGGAACCTAGAGAATCATACAAAAACAAAACTACATACAAAGATCACTTGGATCCATGGTTAAAGAGTTTACAACTCAAAGAGAAAATATATGTAAAAGTGGTGAGTTACAATGAAGAAATGGCTCACTATTTATAGAGAGAAATCTGTCCCACGGATCCCTTACTTGAGGGATCCAATCATTGTAAGCTGGGGGAACCGTGGGACGCTCCTCTTTGCCCATGGGTTTTGTGTCATGGGTCATGGGTTATGGGTTATGGGTCATGGGTCTTACACTTTGGACCATGGGTATCCAAGTGATACAATGTATCTAATAGGTGCAATGTATCTAGTCCATGGGTCATGGGTTGAATCCATGGTCATGGACAATACCCATTCATGACTTATGCATGATGTCATGCAATGGGCTATGGGTTATGCTCCATGGGTATGGGTCATGGACTTTGGGTTATACCCAACTACATTCAATGTATTTGGTCAATGGGTCATATACTTAAGCTTCTACCCATTACATTACCCATTATAATACATACTAGTTATGTATATATCTACCCAATATGTAAACACTAGTTGTTGTACATATGTATTACTAAGTCACAAAATCACTACTACTTGTTTTAGTGTTTTATGTGAAAACGTAAGTGCGTTAGTAAACTATTGGCTCAAACCATTTACGTATTTTATTTGTTTCATTAAAATGATTTTACGTTTGTTATCGACAAAACATTAGAAGATCGTAAAATATAAATAAACGTTTTTACGGCTTATTTGTATTAACAATAACCCTAGGCCTTGAGAATAGTATAAATAGAGCCATTTGTAATCATTCGAGAACACACATTATAATACCAACTCTCTACTCATCAAATCATTCTCAAAGGCTCTCAATTTCTTCATTAGAAATCCAGGAAAGTTTGGAGGTCCAAAGAGTCAACATTTGGAAGTCAAACCATCAAGAAGTCAACACCAATACTTTGGGTAACATAACTCCATCATTTTTAATCTTATTCCAATCATTGTAAGACTATTAATCATGTTTTCTAATATTCAAAGTTCTGAGTTTATGTTCATGTTTGCTATGAGTTGCTAGTACCTTTGTGCACTTGCTTAAACAATGTTTATTATCTAATGATTAGTCCATGATTGTGTTAACATGTTTTAATTCAATTTCAAGTCAATTCTAAGATCCAATTGTGCTTAAGTTTCATAGTGACATCTGTTAATCAAGAATGACTAGTTGTTAGTAATTTTAAAGATCGAAAGGATTTATTGTTATTCAACTAGTTATAATCATTTGTCTATGAATGATTGTTTTTACCCATTATTCTTGGTCAAACAAAGAAACATAAGTGTGGTTGTAATAAGAATACTTTTTGATTATCAAATTGGATTGATTAGAAACACCTCAATAGGTCAAAAGATTAGTTTTTTACACTCAGTTGTGACCCTTTGTCTATGAACAGTTACCTTTTGTATTGACCATTTCTTAAGCAAATTTGATAAAGCAAATGGTTGTTTTTGTGTTTAAGTTTGTGAAAATAAACTTATGAAACTTGAATTGATCTTGAATTGATTGGTTAAACTTAATGCTTGTTTTTATAAACTAAAATCTTGACGAAGGTTTAACTTATAAGAACAATAGATTAGAACACCAACTAATTATCATATGTTAAGAAGAAGTTAATACAATCATACTTTTCAAGAATGGTAAACTAGTTTAAGCAAGTGTAGTCTTAATCATCTGAATTTCGTTATCTCTATTTGTTAGGAATCGGAAATTCCATGAGGAAGTGTCAGTCACCCCAATTATAGTCTAGCATATGTTAGCTCGTAGACATGTCGTTATTTACGTTATTTAGTAGTTATTTAGTTAGTTAGTAGCGTAGATTAGTTTAGAGTAACACTGTGGAGGAAGGACGGGTCTTTACCTAGTGTATGCCTGATCCACAGCCTGACAGGAGGGCGTGTAGTCTGTAACTATAAATACCCCTTCCATCCTTAGAAGGGGTGGTGCTTCTTTGATAATCTAACATTTTCTCTTTGGTTTATCTCTCTAGAATCACCCTCTCTACTCTCTTCATCTATCTAAACATGGCATACTTGTATAATCATAATCATAGACCACCCGAATCATTAAACAACATAAATATACGATCCTACAAATGGTACCAGAGCCTAGGTTGTGTTGTTTTAGATGATTTATACGGTGTTTGATTGGATGCGGTTTGATTCGTATGGGTTGTGATAACTAAGTCTTGTGTTGTTTGTTGGTCTACTCTTGTTTTATACTATGTTTGATGTGGTTTTTGAGGTGGTTTGACATGGTTTTGATGTTGATTTATGCATATTGGCGGCCTAACAGATTTTCTTTAATGTGATAGTATGAGTTTTAAGCTTTTAAGAAGTATTACTGGTTCTAAATTTGTTGTGAAGCTGTTAGTTGTTCAGAAAGTCACTGTTTATCTGGTCTGATTATTTGATGTCTGATATGCTACTGTTATGGTTCTTCGATGCGGTTTGTAGTCAAATTCGTGGATGTGGTTTGTTACAATTCTTATATGCGGTTTGTCAGTTATTTTACGATACGGTTTGTTCATTGCAGCAATTTGTCTGTAATTCAGTCCAGATTTAGTGCTTAACATGCGATTTGTCATCTTAGCAAGTCATGCGATTTGTCAAAAAATTGTTATGCGGTTTGTCTGATTTAACATTGTATGCAATTTGTCTAACTTTTGTCCAGATTCAATGAACCTATTGAGGTTTGTTGACTTTTAAAAAGACATGCGGTTTGTTGACTTTTAAGCAGACATGCGGTTTGTCTAAATTTCATCTATGCGGTTTGTTGACTTTTAAAAGGTAAGCGATTTGTTAAATTTGGTCAAAAGCGATTTGAGCAATGAAGAAGAACAATGCGTTTTGTTGACCAAAATTACCAGTGATCACTAACTCAATCGACATTCATCTACAACATCATATTCAACAAGCATAAACAATCATCTACAACTACATCAGTCTTCAACATAAATCTATCAACATCAAATATCACAACATTCATCAATACATCAAGTTTACAAACATCATCATTCATAAACATCAACTACATAGACTACAACTTCTCAACCATATCAAGACTCATTAATAACATTTTAACATAACATTTGTTTGTTAAAGCAATATGTTAAAATTATGTGTTTGACTGCTCCCACATGGCTCAAATGAGTCTAACCAAAAGATCTCAGATATCCTTCCTCGAGTCTATCAAAGTTTCATCAAGACTTTTAAGTATATCTATCGAAGGAAGGTGTTATCCTCATCAATCTTTGTGTCAATATTCGAACTATATAAGAAAAGATGGATAACAAAGGTGTTATCCTCCTCTTTGGTTCATCTGTTATTCAAACTTAAAATATCAATTTCAAGTCTCAACACAATCAAGTCTCATCATTCATACTACGAATTAATGATGAGCTAAAGATAAACGATCTCAGATTTGTTTCGGGGTAATTCATTGCTACCTCAAAGGTGCAATACCCACGATAACTTCCTCATCATAGATCAAAGTGTAAAGCTTGCACCTTATTTTATTGTTCGAATCTTAAAGTGAGTACAAAACCAACTGATTTTGTCTCATCTTTCATTCGTTAATTTCAATAAGGAAAAACTAATGAATTATGAAAACCTACCTTGATGCATTATGTTCGTGGCTGTCAAACCTACCCGAAACCATCCCTGTGGCTGTGATGTCCATCCTTTGGCCATCCCCGTGGCATTGAAGACTGCCTCAAGCCATCTCTGTGGCGAGGCATATGATTTGGGTTGGTTCTTATTATGAAGGCGGATCACCGCTGATAAATATTTGGATTTGATTAATGATGTTTTGATTTATGATGGTTGCTGCGTACAGATGTAAAAAGAGGCGTGACTTTGTGAGAGGATTTTTAGGGTTAAATGGATATTAGTGTGCTTTATATACCCCGTGAGATTAGGTTACTACTGATTTGGATCATGTACTCTAAATGTCGGTATGGGCCATGTATTATTGTGTCATATTGGGCTTGCTTGGGTCTGTTGGATCGTGGGTAATGCTTGGGGAATGAGCTTGGCCCAAGTGTACACTTCTTATAACGAAACTAGATATTAAGGTTGCACCATAAGATCATTATTATTTAGTCAAGTGGTATATAGGCGTGTATGAGATTATTATTGAGTAAGATATATACCATAACGGCTGAATTATCATTTGATAATTTGTGAGCCTTAGTTGGACATAATGGAGTGTGTACATAAATTTGACAATCACGATTAATTGATTTTGATTAGATCGATTATTTGGGTGTTTGTTACAATATCAATTGGACCAAATCATTACGTGTAATCTATTTAGACCGGGTCTTTGCTAATATTGGTTTGAGTATAATGATGGGTTATGACGAGAGCCGCACATCTCATGAATGTTTTGGATTTGGAAATTTTGCGTACTAAGATGAATTGGGCTTCTCAAGATTTTTGATGATGAGACTTGTTAATGAGATTTGACGGTAAGATCTGGTATGATGATGTGAGTTGTTGAGTTATATGAGGTTTAGTACTTTAGGTTTATGCATTTTCACGAAAGATATTACGTCTCGACTTGAAGTGATATTGGAACTAGGGTGACTACGGGATTGTCTGGACGATATTTCTTATTTGGATTTGAAGTGAGATTTTTCCGGGCGCGTTTACTTATTTCGTCTTCTTTCTTTCTACCCTTCCGCGAAGATGACTTGTTTGGGCGTTTATTGGATGTGATAATGGCTTGGCTATTTAGTTACTGTTGTGATTCTTTCTCACTTAACCCACAACGTAGCTATCACTTCGGTGTCTTATACAGTTGAGAATACGTCAAGAGGTTTTGTACATTGGGTACACCGTTTCATTTTCACAAGGATTAGTACAAGCTTAAGTAGCAAATCTGGGGAATTCTTCTTTACGTTCAAATCTGGTATATCGGGTTGATGGATCTAAACACATACCTTGTGTTAGTGATATTTTGAGTTATATTACTAAGCACGCGGAATTTACTTAGTAATACTTAGAAGACGAATTATGTGATGTATTGTAAGTAAACACAGATTAAACACAAAGCTAAGCTCCAATATTATTAATGAATAATACGAGTGATCTTGCTTATCACTAGGGTTACACCTTGAAGCTTATGTGAATGATACTTATGTTTGTAAGCTATTACGTACCTAAGACAATGACCTAAGACCTCCTTTTATAGTACAAGGAGTCCTTTACAATATAAGTATAAAGCTAACAATATAGAATATACACACGATCTTTTCTATAATTATCAATACACGTTTACTTAACAATTATCTAATAGCAGTGGTAATATTAGTACTGGCAGTGGGAATGAGTTTCCACTGCTAGTGTAAACATCAGCAGCGTTAACCACAAGACTATCAGTGGTAATAGATTATTCGCAACAATCCTCCCCTAAACTTATGATTTCTCTGCAAATCAATAAGTTTCTTCAATCTTCATTATCTGCAAGGATTTGGGGAATTGTTTCAAACACTTCACTTCTTCCTTAGATTCTGAATAGCTCTTGAACATTGATCTTGAAGCCTAAGTAACAATGCTCTGACTTTATCACTATCTTCATGAACTCTTATAGTGGTACACAGCATCACAGTGAGAGTTCCAGCTCTGAGTGGATATTCTTTCTCAGCAAGCATGAATGCATCTACTCCATTTGCTGTGGAAACATTGTGAACTTCACATGAATTATAGTAAAACCATTTAGTACCAGGACATGAACATGAGAATTTCCAGAAATCATATTAACATCTGGATCATAGAGCCTTTTAAGATTAACCCATAACTGCATCTCCTTCATATCTTTGAGATCTTCAGCATCAAATCTTTCTTGAACTAATTTCTATAACGTATCAAGATCATCTCTGTCACAAGCTTTGATAAGATCTTCAAATTGAATTAATGATGAAGTTTCGCCACCTAGCCTTGTAATCTTCCATGTTGGAGCAAAGTTGCTAGCAGTAAAAACTTCCTAGTCAATAATAGGATGTCTAACTTGTAGTGGCTCTGGATAAAAATCTTCTTCTTCAATCACAATCATATCGGTCAATTTGTTCTTGATAAATTTCTCGATTGGTACTTCTTGTTCTTGACAAACTTTGTCTTCTTAATGATGAGAATCACATCTTTGGTCTTTCTATTCAAATTAGGAAACCTTCTTGCTTCTTCTTCAGAGTTCATTGGAATGAAATCCTTATCTTGTCTTTGTATTCTGTAGTAGATACTCTCTACTTTATCATCAGACATTCCTTTGAATTGATGTCTTTTCCAGCCACCAACATTGCAACAATAAGTTTTCATGTATGCAATAATTTGTGCCTTAGTTGGTTGCCTTGGTTTCTTTTGACCCTTTCTGACTGAACCAATTACCTCTTGAAGTGCTTGATTATTCTTCATCTGAATAAAGTCCTTTAACTGAGATGTTCTTTGTTCTTCAGTTAAAGACTTATCTGCTACAAGGTCAATTGCCTTCTTCTTGATCAATGGATCATTTGCAATCAAGAATTCAATTTCTTCTTGATGGGTACATAGTGAACTCGGTGTCTTCTCTCGAATATTGTAGGTTGAGCAAGAGAAAGTGGATCTTTCATTCTATCCACCTTTTAGCCTCCATAAAGCTTGCAATCTCCAATTCTTCAAGCTTTTTCTTCTCAGCAACTTCTTCTTCATTAATCTTTCTTGCAACTTCAACATCATGAGCAATCTGAATTTGTACTTTCTTTGAAACCTTTCTTCTTGTTTGCTCCTTGCTTTGCATAATAGATTTACCTTTATCCTGCTTTAATTCATCAAATTCTTCACTTGCAGTGGCAATATCATGTCCAGCAGTGGGCATCTTTGGCTTTGCAGTGGAAATTGAATCAGTGGTAAAATCATCAGTTGCAGTACTAAAAATGTCTTGATCTAGTTGCTCTTCTTGAGTATCAGCTTCCTCTGCACCTTTACTAGAAACACCTTCATCTTCAAAATCAATTCTCCTCCCCTGAGTTCCAGCATCTGTTTTCCTCCCCTGTTTGGGAGAATTTCCCAAATCTTGATCAAAATCAGCTGAATCACCATCAATAGGTGAGGATGAAGATGATATCACCAGCTTTGCAGTTTTCGTTTTCCTTTTTAACCCCTGCAACTCTTCTTTCAAGGTCTGAATCTCCTCCTTCAATGATGTAATATCCTTGGCATGCTGCTCCTTAAGTTGTGCCAAGTCTTGTTCTAGAGATTTAACTTGCTTTGCTAATGTTGTATAAATTTCCATCAATTCCATGGGTTACCCACTGCCCTCAACACTTCCAACTGTGTGACCTGTTGGGAGAGGTGAATCATAGGGCATTGGTTCAGGTTCCTCCCTAGTTGAACTAGATTGAAGCCTGGAACCACCACTGCTTGTGCCTAAACCAAGAGGATCAGGTACATGCTATGTTGTAATGGGAGGAGTTGTCTGTTTTTGCCTCCTCTAATAGGTGTGAGAAACTGGTGGACTATAATCAATGTTTGGAACAGTGATTATGGGTGTAGTTTATATTTGTGAAATCTTTGCAAGTATTTGAGGAAAGAGAGGTGTAAAAATTATATTGCCATCTTTGTTCAGGTTTTGAAAAACTTTAGGCTTAAGGCAACGGATTTTATAAACTCCAGTGTGGGGTTGCAGTTGAAACTCATTTAGCACTGCTTGCACAAACCTTGGATACATTAAAAATTTTGTAGAACTCTTTACATTGCCTTGCATACTTTGAAAAATATATTTTGACCAATTAAAAATCTTATTAGTGGCTAGACAAACCAAAGGGTAAGCCATGGTTGAACTGAATTGTTCATAAGAGGTTTTCTTAGGACTTAGGCAATGCAAAAGAGTATGTATCAAAAATCTCCAATGGGGACAAAAACCACTCTTTTTGAAAGTAGCCCTTTTATCAGTGGCATCATACCCCATGGATGATAAATTTTCATGTATTTCTGGCATAGGTAATGTGATGATACCATTGAGATCATCCAATTGGAGAATTCTCCTCAAGGATGCCTCAGTAAAATCAATGGTTACCCCATCCACAGTGGCTCTAAGAGCATCTACTGTTTCATGTTTATCTCCAGTTTCAATGGTTATGGACTGAGCAAAAGTCCAAAACTGTTTGATTTGAGAGATATAGATTGTGGGATTTAAATGTAAAGCATACGTTAAATGGGTAGTATTGAGAAAGTCCACAATCTGATGAAAAACATGGCCACTCTTCTTGTTTGACTTTTGTAAGTAGGCCACTTGATTGTGCTCATCTGCAAAAGTGATTGGTGCCATAGAATCTTTTGTTGAAAAATAGATTGTGTCTGTATGAATTGTATAAAGAACTCGCCAATTGAGAGAAAATATATAAAGAGTTAGGGTTTTAGAGTTTCACGCAAGAAAGACTATCTAAGGAAAATATTTATCTTAAGAAGATAAATTATAAGTAGGAAAGTAGATAATCTTCTAAAAAATTTACCCTATTTATATATGGAAATAATTAACTCTCGACGGCTAGTAAAATTTAATTCTGAGACACAACAGTTGTAACGGCTAGAACAACGATGGTAAAATAACACATCAATGGAAACCGTGAACTAGCGGTGGTAATTTTCACAAAGATTTTCAAAGAGCGATGGTAAAGAAAACATTTAAAATAGAGCGCTCTTATCATAGTTTTTAGTAAACTATCAGCTATCAACGGATTTGATATGTCTTTACCATGAGCCATTTGCTATGGACTAGCCAACTCTTAATCATAGAGAATATGGTGAGTTGATGACCATATAGTTTTTGGTAAACTATCAACCATAAACGGATTTGAATAGTCTTTACCAGTAGCCGTTTGCTCTAGACTAGTTGATTCTTATGTGGGTTAGACATGGTGAATCAATAACCATTTGTGTATCTCCAGCCTCTATAAGTGTCATGTTCCTCCTCTCAGCAACACCATTTTGTTGAGGAGTTCTAGCAACACTAAATTCTCTTTTAATACCTTTATCTCTGCAAAAATCATCCATAACTCTATTATTAAACTCTGTCCCATTGTCACACATGATGATTTTCACTTTGAAATCATATTGGTTTTCTACTTGTGTGATAAAGGTCTTAAGGATGCCAGTTGTTTCATCCTTTGTATTGAGAAAGAAAACCCATGTAAACCTGTTGAAATCATCAGTTACAACAAGACAATACTTTTTAAGATTTAAGCTTCTCACAGATGTAGGACCAAACAAGTCCATATGTAACATTTGAAGTGGGTGAGCAATAAAGTTAACCAGCTTTGATCTGCAAGAAGCTCTGTGTTGTTTGCCCTTAAGACAAGCCACACAAGTTTGATCATTTTCAAATCTTTTCTGAGGTAAGCCTCTCACCAAACCATCTTTGACAATATTATTAATGGTTTTGAAGTTAACATGACCAAGTCTTTTATGCCATAACATGGATTCATCCACTGTGGCCTTTACAAGCATGCAAGCATAATCATCTTTAGCAACAATGTTGTTCATATCAAAGTTATATAGGTTGCCTTTCCTAGGAATTTTAAGAAGAATCTGACTTTCATCAGGCATCTTAAAATCCTTAGAGAGAACAAAGCACATATATTTGGTAAAGAGAACATTGTTCTTCTTATCACACCTTTGTGACACACTAAAAAGATTATACTTAAGCTCTTTTACATAGTACACAGTTCAAAGTCCAAGTTACCGCTTTGATTACTCCTTTACCAAAGAACTTTTCCATTAACTCCACCTCCAAACCGACATCTTCCCATCATATTGTTCAAAATCTGAAAGATAGGACTTGTTGCCAGTCATGTGCCTTGCACATCCACTGTCTGTGTAGCCTTGATCTGATCTTTTTGGCCTTGGATGTTCCTGCACATTAAAGTAAAGAGTTAGTTTCTTTTGGGGACCCAAGCCATGATTGACTTGGATCTGCCTCGTGTATCAATATAGTTATATCTATAAAAGGTCATTGATACACCATTGGGATTGGTTGATGAGGTAATTCCTTTAGGTTTCCATTCCCAACGTGCTGAGGCCTTCACAAGATTTCCCATTTCCCTTTTTCTTGTTTACAACCCTTGCGGGGAACTTTTGAATGAACAATGAAACAACTGGTTTGATCTTAGGTACCCAACGTTGGTTATAATGAACCTTTTATTATGAAAAGTCCTTTTCCTGTTTGTCTGATTTTTCAAAGTTGTTTTGGACATTGCACTTGTAACAGTGACTTAGTGTGAGCAATGTTATGATTTTGCGGTGGCAAAGTTTTAAGTCCACTTCTAAGTTGAGCGCTCTTGGGATCATTTTGCTATGTTGATTAGCGTGCACATTATTTTGAAATTTGTTAGAATTCACCCTTTTATTCCCATGGACTTCCCTTCTCCCAATATGATAGTCACAATAAGCATGTAAATGATCAAAACTACCACAGATATAGCATGCCTTATTGTACATCACAAAATCACTACCTAGTTATTGAGATTTAACATGATTCCAACTCCTCTGGTTACCCCTAGGAGCTGTAGGCTTGTTCCTATACATGTCAGCATACCTTACAGTTGATCTAGGTTTGTTAGCTTGTTTCCTAGGTTCCTCTGTAATAGTATTAACAACTTTTGGGATAAAAGCCTCTACATTTTTTTAACATTCTCATCAACAACTGATGAGTCACTAGCACTTTCAAAAACATCATTATCCTTCTTAACCTCTTCCTCACATTTCACGCTTGTGCCTTTAAAGGACCATATTCACGCTCAAGATCACGAAACTCTTCTAAGCTGTATGAGCTAAATCTATACCGAGGTGAATGAACACCTCTTAATGGTGGAGGCACTATATTATAACCCATACCGGACTTAACTTTACTATAAATTTGAGCATTCCAGTTTTATCAATTGACTTAGGCGATAATAACGGTGTCTATAGTTAAATTGACATTTTCATTTATCTTTTAAGTTTTTCAATCTCTTTTGGTATGCCTCATTCACAAATTGCTTTATGATCTATCTCTCTCTAAGAAAAATCATATCATCATCATATTTTGACTCATTTTCTCTGTAGTGGTCTATTTGTTTTCTAATCTCGCTATAGCTCTCCTAAGATTTGACACGGTATAATTAGCGTTATACAACTCTTGTCTTTCATTAGAATATAGATCATTAAGCCTTTCAACTTCTCTAGCGACCCTACATGTTTTAGAACAACTTTCAAAGTTTTGTACCTTAGAGTCGAGAAAGCCATGAGAGCAAATTCGGTGAACACAAGAGCGACATCTGAAGGTTCTTCCTCTTGTTCATCAGCCATGAAACTCCAATCATAGCTCACACCATCAATAGCCAACATTGTCTTTGGTTCTTCCACAGCTGGTTCCTTCTTTTGCTTGTACCAAGTAGACATGTTGTCCTTGGTCTTTGGTCTTCTACATTCTCTAGCAAAGTGTCCCAACTTTTGGCAGTTAAAACACTCCACTTTCTTCTTATCAAAGCCTGCAGTTTCACCACCATTGATGTGAATATGCTTGCCAGTCTTCTTGCAAAATTTCCTAGCCCTCATGCTAAGAAGAGCTATTTGCCATTTTATGTCCATCTCCTCCAAGTCATCTTCATCAATTTGCTCTATGTCTTCATGAGTTAATATAGAGCCATTAACTTGAGTGAAGATAAAAGCATAAAAGGTAGGATCTCCGATACTAGCAATCTTCTTCTTTGAACCTGTAGTGGTAAGACTAACATTACCAGTGGAAATTGTAGAACCAGCAGTGGCAATATCATCATCACTGTCATCTTTAGAATCATCACTATCAACAGAGGTTGACATCAAAGCCAAGCTGCTTGAGCTTGTACCAAGTTTCCCAGCCTTCTTCAGTCTTTGTTCAATGAGTTTAAATTTGTTGTAAAGATCATTGAGCTTCATTGTTTCAATGTATGCTTTGTTTTCCTAGACTGTAACATTAGTTTGAAACTCAAGGTTGTTGTTCCCTATTCACTATCGCTTAAAAACAATTAAGTACTTAAAACAATTTAACAAAGAATAATGACCGAAAGTAATGTAAGTAACACACACAAAGTAATTTTCAACATCATATTCTTATTAGAAATAAATCAAAGAATACGCTACCCAAGTACTTATGAATAGTACTTGGGATTGAAATGACAAAGTTTGGGTGACTCTCTCTAAGCTCAAAGCTAAGTCCGAGCACAACTCTTAGAACCCACCGAGCTAGCTCAAGGATAAAGTTGATTTGGAGGAGTGAAAAGTTGGCTTGTGTGTATGTGTGTTTTACAATTCACAAGCTTAAACTTTTCACTCATTCTCTTATGCTATTTATACAAGTATGATTTTAACTTTAACCTAGAAGACAAATACATTGATCACAAGAATCACGAATATAGATATATTCGACATCGCTTACTTTGCTATTAGTAGTCGCGGCGAAGCTTCTTTCCTTAACAGAGAATCCTTTAGTATCGCCGCTACTATAAATGGGAAGATATGGCTTTAGTAGATAGGGACTTAGTTTTATCTGGGTAAAGCACTTGGGGACTTAGTTTTATCTGGGTAAACTTTTCCCGCCTAGTCCCGCCATTCTTCGCCTTCAAAGCCTTCGCCTCTTCCTTCGCTTGTCTTCGCATAATAGCTGAGAGGAGTCTTAGGATTCAAAGTGAGTTATTGTCATCACCACCGAATCCACCATCTTCTTCTTGACTTAGTCTTCACCCATTAAGTTCCGCCTTGTCGAGTGGAGAGGCTTCTTCTTCGCCTCATCGAGTATCTCGAAGATGGCTCACCGAGAGTCTCATGCACTCAAAGGACCGATAGTGTTTAACGGATTGAACACTTAGGTTATTTTCATTCAAATCCTAGATTAAGGGGTTTGGGTATTTATCGAACCCAACAGCCTCCCTATTTGGATATACAAATAGCCTAAGTGTTTGATCGCTGTAAGTGAGCAAATGGCTTCTCCTTACACCGAATGTACTAATGAATACAATAAGGAACTTTGAGTAATTTAACAAAACATACATCTTTTATTGATCGATTACATAGCTCCTATCACTAGTACAAGAAAGATAAATATGATGTCACCCGTATGGATACCCAAAGGCTTCGAGCTTCACTTTCTTGGTGATGAGTGTTTCCGTCAGATGGTCTCTTATCTTTGCATTCGTGTCTTGATGTAACCCGATGTTTGCCGGGATTGATCCGAGAGGCCACTCGAATATAGTCGATCATTGCACCACACCACCGATCAATATCACTCCATCTTTGAAATGTCGGGTTTCCATAGACATCAATGTGAAATAGCCCTCTTCGTGCTCTTCAATTACCAAACAGTTCACAAATTTTACACCCTCAGCAAATCTGCATTCTAAGCCGTGCACTTTGATCTCGTGTTGAACTCAACTCTTTTCCTTTGCCGCTGGATGCTTGTGGTTGAGATCCTTGTGGTGCGCAAGGCAGTCGAATTCCAGTTGTCTGGTGCATCTCTCACCTTTCATATCTTTTGTCGAGCATCTTCATCACCTCCTTGACCACCTTATTTTGCTTCTTTCCAATGATCGGACCAAGTTCATCGAGTTCAAGTGATCCCAAAGTCGTTGAATTTTAGGGATCATGAACCTCAAAGTGTCTTTTGTCATCCCTCTATAAACATTCATAGCCAATGGTTTGGTGTTGGGAATAATCTTGACATCCGTGATTTTTTCAGAGCCTTCTACCGGTCATTGTCCGCTTGTATTCCTTAACTCGCTTTGCCCGAGAGCTTCAGCTTTTCTTCTTTTCTTCCAACTCGCTTTCTCATTTCACCATCCGAGCAACTGAGCTTCCTTGAACTTTTGTCCCGCTCGACCTTTTGGAGCTTGCTTGCATCTAATCCCATGTTCTCGCCTTCTTCTACGACAACCTTTGCTGCTTCTCTGTTCCTTTCTCTTCCTCGCCTAGTTTCATTCTTCTTCTTCTTTAGCAAGATGTTTACTCACCGTTGTGGTGTGAGCAGTATTCAAGGTCGCCGATTTTATAGGGAATCTTCTCGTGCTCGCAGCTTGTCATTTTGCCTTTGCCTTTGTCCCGGCCCGAGGAAGATGATGCAACTAAGGGTGGTGTTGTTGTTGTGACCGTGTTGTTGTTGTTGTTGATGTTTGTGGTGGTAGTGAGGATATGGGTATTGCGAGACCGGTGCGTATGATGGGGGGCTACTGACATCGGAGGTGTTTGCTCCCCTCAGTGAAGAGGAGTCTCTTCAAGAAGATTCTCCCCTCAACTGCTGCCGAGAGCTTCAGCAGAGGCAAGAGTTGGAGTTGGTGCCGAGGGGACGGAGCGCTTGACCCTTGAAGGCCCGATAGATTTCGTGATCATGGCCTTAATCTCAAGTATCTCGCGTCAATACCAAAGGACCTTTGCATCCAGTTAGCCCGAGAGATCTCCAATGCGCTATCCGGGGACCAAGATTCCGTGCCATAGAAGATGAGGCCGAGCCATAGCAGCTACCGAGTGTTCAAAGAGTCCACGAGGTCTCAAGAGTCCGAATCAAGATTGAGACCCCGAACATTGGCGATTGGAGCATTTCAATCGCCTCGCTTAGTCGAGATGAATTTTTCACATACACCTCAAACAAGGCTTCCAAGATTTTGGCATTGATTGTTGGGTCTTCTTTAACAAAGATCCCCGATTTCATCAATTGTAACTCCACATGATCAAGATGCTTGAGAAACTTAACCGTGTTTTCATCCACCGATAAGGTGTTGGTACATGAGATCTCGTGCTCATGAACATTTTCATTGAAGGTGAGCACATCGATCAAGATCGCCAGAGTGGCCGCCGCTTCAAAGGTGTTGATCCCAAAATTGTTCAAGAACCCCAAAGTACAGCCTCCTTGAGGCTTTAGTGATCCATCGAACCACCGCCTTTCAAAGATCGGAAGAATGTTGTCAAACGGTTAAATTCCCGAGTCGGATGATGAGGAGTCCGAGTCATTATCTTCGATGAAATGGTGACTCAAGATGCTCCTTTGGATCAGCCGAGGCTCTTGTTCGATTGAACCTCGGCGTCCATTTCTTCTCCAAATGATAAAATTTCATCTTCGCCAAAGAAGTTCATCCTCCGAGAATAGAATACCAAAGACATCAAGAATTGTGAGTGGGGGGTTGGTGATGGGTTCCATATCGCCGGTGGTATATATCCTCTCGAGTCTTTGTCCCCGCTGACCCCTCGTACATCGGTGGAGTTTCCTGCCTTCTCCGAGTCGATTGGTTTTGGGTTCCGTATCGGCGGGTTGTTTCTTTCCTCCGAGTCTTTGTCCCCAGTGACCCCGAGACACCGGTGGTGTTTCCAGTGCCTTTGGCGGAGTCGCGATTGTTGTATCCCTATCGCTGGGTTGTTTGTTTCCCAGTCTTTGGGATCGATCGCTGTGCCCTCGCACAAAGACTTGGATTTGTTAATGTCATCATCAGCGTAGGAAGGCGCCCCCCTACCGGGGGTTGTTTGTTTCCTCCGGATCTGGGAGTAGTAGGTGTGACCAAGGGCACCGACCGTGATGTATCGTGTCCTTCGTTGTCACGGGGTGGTTGTTGCCCGGTCAAGGGTGTCTGCTTAGTCTCGGCTTTTGTGCCTCTTAGGTCAGGCTCCCAAGCCTCGTGGCCCCGAGACTTTGGTTTAGTCTTAGTCCCACCGAGACTTCCCTTTCTTTTTAGAGCAGGGTTTGAGACATCGATCCACTTTGATTGTTTACAAGAATCATGTGGGCCGTCAATTCAATGGGAGTGACAAGGATGGGTCCTTTGAAAATTTGATGGGCTCAGATGCCGTAAATTTCCAAATTTTTCATCCCGAGTATAATTTGAACCCAAGAACGATTGCAAAGCACAAGAGACAAACCTAGGATACGAAACGCATTTCGCCCTAGTTTTGCTCAGAGCTTCGCTACGAGATCACCGTAAATGATCTCCCTATGTCGACAAAGGACCCCATTCATCAGCAAGATGCCATCATCAACCGAATAGAGTTAACTTGTTCAGCTGGATGAGTGGTTCCCGCCGAGGACCCGAATCACAAAAGTGAAGAGGATCCTCCAAGCCACGGGAATGAGCTTTTAGTGACTCGGGTCTTGTCCAAAAAGTTGGATCTAAAACGATTTGTTTTAACCCATCCTTCACCGTGGAGGGTTCGTGATGGGCGACATAAATACCTTTGTTATAATCTAACCTCGCTGAAGTGCAAAACGCTTTGTAATCCAGGTGTATTGTTGCCCCCATTAAGACCGAACTCGATGAGATACTCCCGAGTGGTCTAAGGTTATTCTCATCGCAGAAGGTGTCGGGTCAAAGGTTTTAGTCAGAGCCCAAAACTCCCCGAGGTAGTTTGGGTACAAGATCGAGGACATTTTACAAAGGCCGCTTTGAGTGGGCGCTGAATAAAAATTTTATAATGTCTTTATAGGTTGGGACATTTTCGGGTATTCAAAATTTCCTATGACATTATTTGTTTTAAATTCAACGTTAGTAAGATCCCCACCCATCGAGAAGCAAACCGAGAGATTGTGTTCTAGCCATTTCCAAAGAAGATTTTAGGGTTAAAAAATGTTTTGACTAGAACAATCAAAGTATTTAGATCTCTCAAGTTTGTGATGAAAACTTTGTAAATGTTTACAAGGAGGGTTTTCCAAAAGAGGTTTTAAAGATTTTGAGAACACACAAATTTTTCTCGATTTGAGAAAGGATTTTGACAGAGTTTAGTTGCGTAAAATAATTTGTGTGTGTTTTGTGGTTTTGAAGAGGTATTTATAGAGTAGTGAGAGGGTGATTTTGTATAAACGTGATATGTAAAGACCATTTTGAAATCGCTTGATATTCCACATTTAATGCCACCCACCACTTCACGCAAAGAAAATCCCGCTTTCAAGGAAAATAGCTTGCAATGCACAAGAAAAGTGCACTTTAGCAAGAATAAAATATCCATAGGATATTTTATGTGAGAGAAGGCATTTAATGCCAAGTGGGTGAGGTAAATGATGATACTCCCGACAAGAAGACATGTATTCCTATATTAAATTGGTGGGATTACCAACCTAGGACATTTAAGTAACTAATACTTGGAGCATTTAGTTACTCATTCAATGCTTTCGTCAGGGACCCCGAGTGAGTCTTACTCATTCAAAGGAGAGGTTTGTTTTGATGTTCAGGAGAATGAACCATTTCGTAGAACTTATCGAGATTGGTTTTCGACACCGACTTTCAATGTCAAGCATTCCCAACTCAACCTTTCGCCTCCTCAAGGTAGGTTCATCCAAGGGTTTTGTGAAGATATCACCATTGATATTCAAGAGGGATGAAATGAAGTTCAATGTCTCCTTCATTATGTGATCCCCGATGAAGTGATATCCGATATCAATGTGTTTGGTTCTTTGGTGGAGGATGTGGTTGTTGGAGATTGCAATAGCACCGGTGTTATCACGTAAGATGGGCACCATTTTGTAATGGATGTCATAGTCACCGAGTTGACTTTTCATCCATAATACATTGGCACAACATCCTCGCCATAGCAGCTACATATTCACCTTCACCGAGGACATAGCCACCGATTGTTGCTTTTAGCACTCCAACAAACTAGTTTTCCTCCAAGAAATTGACAGACCCCGAGGTACTTTTTCTCATCCATGTTACACCAAGATAATCGTAATCGAGTAACCCTCGAGATCAAACCCCGAGCATTTTGGATAATAGAGTCCAAGGTTTGGGGTTCCTTCGTACCGAGTATTCTTTTGGTCATGCGAGATGGGATTCTTTAGGATTGACCGATATCTTGCTATTAGACAGATCGAGAATTGAATGTCCGGTCTAGAAGCGCTAGATACATCGCTGAGCCTACAATCCTCCGAAATGAGTTTGATTGATCGATTTGCCAAAGAGATCGTGTCCAAGGTTGTTAGGTGGGACCATTGAGTCTTCACCGAGGCACAATGATATCTCATATTTCTTCAAGAGATTTCGTGTATTTCTCTTGACCGATGGATATTCCTTTATCGCTTGTTCGATTTGTAGTCCAAGAAAGTATGTGAGTTCCCCATCATGCTCATTTCAAACTTCTTTGTCATCGCTTTTCAAACTGCTTGCAAAGTTTGTAGTTTGTTGAGCCAAAGATGATGTCATCAACATACACTGGACTAGAATCACATCCTGTTGAGTTCTATAGACAAACAGAGTGTTGTCTATCTTTCCTCCGACAAACTTGTTTTGTATCGTGAAGGCCGAGAGAGTTTCATACCATGCCCCGGGAGCTTGTTTAAGTCCATAAAGGGCTTTGTCAAGCTTGCGCACATAGTCGTGAATTCACTACTCTCAAAGCCCGGAGGTTGTCGAACATATACATCTTCCTTGAGATCACCATTTAAGAATGCACTTTAACATCCATTTGGTAGACCCTGAAGTTCATGTATGTTGCATATGCAAGAAAGATCCCGATGGCTTCCATTCTTGCAACAGAGCAAATGTTTCATCATAGTCAATGCCTTCTTGTTGATCAGAACCTTTGGCTACAAGTCCGCTTTGTTTTTAATGACAAAGCTGCTTTTCATCGCTTTTGTTTCGAAAACCCACTTCATTCCTATGACTACTACATCCCGAGGACATTTGATCAAGGTCATGACCTTGTTTTTATCAAACTGCAGCAGCTTCTTCTTGCATAGCCCGAACCCACTTGGGTATTTTAGAGCCTCAAGGACACTTTTGGGTTCTATCTCCGATAGGTAATCAAGATATAGACATTCATTGGTCAAGTCAGCAGCTAAGTTAGCGACCATGCTTCTAGTGAGCATGCCTCGCTGGTTCACCAATGATGTTTACAAGCTCAATGTCCCGAGATCTTGTCCACTTACTTTGTGGTCCGGGATCCGAGCTTGAAGATGTCACCGGGAGTTCAAAGTGAGTTCAGTGCAAGAGCCACAAGATCATTTAGATCATCCGTTGAGGTGACTTGTTCGATAGAGGTTCTTGAGTTATAGGATCCCGATCATTTGGATCGTGTTACCTATCCCAAGAGGGACCGATCGATTATCAATGAATTCACCGATAGTTGGTTGTGACAGTTGTGAGGCAAGACATAATATGAGATGTCAAGATCGCCTTGGTATGAGGAATTGGTTTCGTGTTGTACTCATCGAGGATATCTTGATGAGTTATCAATTCCTATTTCTTCCATCAAGTGTTGGTGAACCCGATGCTTTCTATACTTTCATCAAAGGTGACATGATAGGTTTCCTCAACTTGTTGTCTCCTTGTGTTAAATACCTCAAGGCTTTGGAGATCGTGAGTAACCTAGAAAGTATCCATCATCGCCTTTAGCATCGAACTTGCCTAGATGATCCTTGTGGTTATGAATAAACACAGACATCCAAACACATGGAAGTAGCTAATGTCGAAAGTCTACCTTTGAATATCTCATATGGGGTTTTATTATGTCTTTTGACAATGATTGACCTGCTTTTGAGTGTAACAGTCGTTTTAATCGCTTCACCCGTAAATGCTTTGAAAGGGTCGAGCCATTTAACATGGTTCTTGCAACCTCAATGAGAGTTCTGCTTTTCCTTCACCACCCCATTTTGTTCGGGGGTATAAGGAGATGAGAAATTTTGGGAGATTCCTCTCATCACGTAAACTCTCAAGCTCAAGATTTCTAAATTCAAGACCATTGTCGCCTCGATTTGTTTCACCGTAATGTCATTCGGTTTTCAATGTTCCCGATGAATGACATTATAGTATCACCGCCTCGACTCTTTTGGAAAGAAAGTATACCCAAGTGTATCTTGAATACTCATCAACAATGACAAGTGTATACTTCTCATGCCGGATTGATCTAGGACCGATCGTCCAAAGAGATCCATATGCAAGAGGTGAAGGCGCTTTTGATAGAGAAATTTTGCTTGGTTTTGAAAGATGCTCTTTATGTTTGCCTTTTTCACAGTCGAGCATGGTTTATCTTTTGCAAAACCAAAGGATGGTAAGCCAAGGACCTTGTTTTGTTTTGCCAAGTTGTTGATGTTTTTGAAGTTTATGTGAGAGTCTCTTGTGCCACACCCAATTGATAGTTTCAAAGGCTTTGGCAAAGAGACAGTTCCATCTTTAGAGAGAGTTGACATGTCTAAGACATAAACATCGCCTCCTAGAGCAATCAACACAACTTCCTTGTTGGCATTGAAAATGGTACCTTGTTTGTCATTGAATTGTACAATGTACTTAGCATCACATAGTCGATCGACATCGATGAGATTGTATTTGAGACCATTGACATAAGCAATCCTAGAGAAAACTATTCCATTGCGCCATCGAACCATAACCTTCGTGGGACATGATGAGTTATCACCAAATACTACCTTGGGCCTGGTTCCTTTACATACTTGTGCAGATATTCCTTCACACCACCATGCTTCTTGAGCATCCATCGCCTAGATGCCGATAGGCTCCCCGGCATGTCTCTCGCACAAGTAGTAAACCGAATTAGTTTCTTCTTCGTGACCCACTTACTAGTGGGCTTGGGTCTCATGGTCTCTTTGAATTGAGCAATCGATTCATGGTCGCGGTGGAGTGCAATGAGCTACCACAGTTTTGCATTTAGAGACCGAGGATGACTCAATGGATTTTGGTTGTTTTGAACTTCTCCTTGCATGGATGACATTGTCATGTCGAGATGTCTTATGAGTCGTGTTACCGCAAATATCACAAAGATATGTTCATAAGACAATCATCGTATGATGATCATTAAAGCCACAAAAGGGCAAGGAGGAAAAGGCTTTGCTCTCAATTTTGAGCTTTGATGAAGAAGCATACCGATGACCAACTTTGGTGTAGTTTTCTTGACCGAGAGAGCTCACATATTGCAAGTGGTCGCAGCCCTGTGATCATCCTTTTACGATCATGCAAAAAGGATTCTATAACAATTGTCGCTGGTATGACCGGTATAGTGGCATAGATCACACTTCGCTTGTTTTTGGTGGTGGCTTTTGACTTTGAGGAACTAGAGGAAGTCGACTTTGTCTCCTTGATTGGTTCAGTGACCTTTTCAATAGATTCCATTTTGTCGCTAGCTTCCTCACAAGTTCACCGCCATTCGAACTGATCGCCTTCAGGGGACCGAGGATGTGGAATTTTCAAAGGGGTGGATTCTTGTTGAGTTGGTTTTGATGGTCTTTTCAAAATGGTTCTACCAAGTCCGCACCTTTCTTTAGGAGAGTGTGGATTGTAATGTAATGGAGTAAGCTCGAGCTAGGATCAAGACCTCAAGAGGTTCCAAAGGTGGAAGTGGTGCTTGAGATTCATCTTCGCACTCGAGAGATGTGTTCAGCACATCGGGCACATCCGGGAGTCCAAGCATGCTCTTTAGAGCTTGACTTTCGTGCTCTAGAATTCTTCCGAGTCAAAGTTAGAAGCTTACTCTCGATTAAGTCTTTCAATCCAATCACCGGGCTTGGGATCGACAACATATTGGTAATCATGCCACCGCACACAAATGGTTTAGGACTCGGTCTTTGTTGTGAGAGTCGAAGATGATGTTCACCTATGACTCTCTTTTGCTACCGAGCACCCACAAGATCAAAGACTCTTGGATTCTTGTTGGTCCAACTATCAATGATTTCTTTTTCTTTCTTAAGTTCATCTTGAAGAGCCCGATTTCTTTTAACTAATTCAAGTTTTGAATTTGTAAGGTGATAGCCTCAAGCTTGTTTTGTTTTAACACAAGTAACTCATCCCTACACTTATTCAATTCAAAACTTAACTTGTTGTACTTAGAAAAAGATTTAGTCTTTGCTCCTCTACAAACTTAAGATCAACATTGATATAGTTCATATAGGATCGCCAATCGTAATCATCATCCATAGAAAGTAGAATATTTACCTTCTTCATTGTGATGTTGACCCATTCTCCATTTCTCGCATGATTCTTTCCAACAGCCTAGCTTGTCTTCCTCCGAGAGGGCCATCGCTACCGACATGCACCATTTCATCATCTCGATGAGACCGGCTCTTCATCCCAAAAAGGTTTCAAAGAACAAGACCTTTGTTTTACCCCGCATGATTGAACACTTTTTGGTTCTCGAGGGACTGCCTCAAGTAATGCAAGCTTAGCTTTGATCTTCCTATACTTGGCTTCAAAATCTATTGTTTTGTTCTCGCCGATTTATTCGAAAGTTTTGATGAGACCGATAGATTTTAGGTTGAAATTTGCTAAAGCTCGAGGACCGATTTGACCTCGATGGTCTCAGTAAGAGGGTTCGTAAATTGTTTTGAAAAACAGTCCTTTGCAAATGGCCTCTTTTGTGACACTTAAAGCATTCAAGGTCCTCATTTGCTTTAGCAGCTTGAAAACCTTTGTTTCTTTTAATAAACCTTCGAGAGTTTGCAAGGAGTGCCCTTTCCGAAATTCAACGCTCGTGTCATTTAGGTACTCCTCACTTGATCTCTCATCGTGCTCATCATCCGAATTTTCTTGAAAATCTTGAACCACATTGTTAGAAAAGAAGGCGCTTGATATAGGTGAGGTGATGGTCGGGACTTCTTGACTTCGAGACTTCTTTAAGTCGTGGTATCGTCTGCTGATGAGGTTTTCCTCATAGACAAATTTCCCATAAATTTCGTGAAGTTCAAGAGTTTGGATGTGATTTGCATTTCTAAGTCCCCGAGAGAAGTTCAACCATTTCTCGTGGAGACAATTAACAAAACCAACATTTATCTCATGTTTGGATAACTTAACACCATCATTAGCCGCCCATTTAAAAGAGTTTTGTAACGGTGTAAGTTTGAGAGAGTTTTCGTAATCCCTAGCCCCAAGGTATTATACTCAAGTTTCGTGTCCATTATCCTGCTTTTCCTTGGTATCGATGGACCTTCATGGCTATGGACCAGTCATCCTGTGTTTGTTTAGCCGTGTTACAACTTATAATCGACTCCATTATATCATCGTGAAGACATGATATGATGATACTTTTGAGTCTTTGGTCCCGGTTGACCACTCTCCTTTCATCCTCGAGTTCATCGAGCTTCGTGTTTGGGCAAACCTTCAAGCAGCTTTGGGACAAATGGACCTCATTAATACACTTGATATAATAAGGTTCCATCCCAATCAAATAGCAAAGCATACGCTTTTTCCATTTGTTGAATTTGCCAACTTCAAGTCTAGGGCAACAAATTTAATAAGCTCCACCCTTTTATCGACTAGTTGGGGTACATCAATTTCACCATAGGAACTCGATTTAAAACGCTTTTAGAGCGGCTTAAAAGGTTTTATAATCACCTTGCTCGATACCACTTGTTGTTCCCTATTCACTATCGCTTAAAAACAATTAAGTACTTAAAACAATTTAACAAAGGAATAATGACCGAAAGTAATGTAAGTAACACACACAAAGTAATTTTCAACATCATATTCTTATTAGAAATAAATCAAAGAATACGCTACCCAAGTACTTATGAATAGTACTGGGATTGAAATGACAAAGTTTGGGTGACTCTCTCTAAGCTCAAAGCTAAGTCCGAGCACAACTCTTAGAACCCACCGAGCTAGCTCAAGGATAAAGTTGATTTGGAGGAGTGAAAAGTTGGCTTGTGTGTGTGTGTTTTTACAATTCACAAGCTTAAACTTTTCACTCATTCTCTTATGCTATTTATACAAGTATGATTTTAACTTTAACCTAGAAGACAAAACATTGATCACAAGAATCACGAATATAGATATATTCGACATCGCTTACTTTGCTATTAGTAGTCGCGCAAGCTTCTTTCCTTAACAGAGAATCCTTTAGTATCGCCGCTACTATAAATGGGAAGATATGGCTTTAGTAGATAGGGACTTAGTTTTATCTGGGTAAAGCACTTGGGACTTAGTTTTATCTGGGTAAACTTTTCCCGCCTAGTCCCGCCATTCTTCGCCTTCAAAGCCTTCGCCTCTTCCTTCGCTTGTCTTCGCTACAGCTGGAGAGAGTCTTAGGATTCAAAGAGTTATTGTCATCACCACCGAATCCACCATCTTCTTCTTGACTTAGTCTTCACCCATTAAGTTCCGCCTTGTCGAGTGGAGAGGCTTCTTCTTCGCCTGCATCGAGTATCTCGAAGATGGCTCACCGAGAGTCTGCACTCAAGGACTGATAGTGTTTAACGGATTGAACACTTAGGTTATTTTCTATTCAAATCCTAGATTAAGGGGTTTGGGTATTTATCGAACCCAACACTATTTCTCGGTTTAAATCATAGATTTGTAAAATCCGTGACAATGGAAACATCACAGTAATCTTGTAAAGTGCATTTCGAATCTATCTTACGGTTTATTCTTGGTTTTGTAAAATCCCGCGAAAGAAACTATTTCTTGGTTTAAACCTTAGAATTGTAAAATCCCGTAATGATGGAACCATCCTGGAGAAAGGAAAGTGTATTTTGGGATCTTATATGATGCTGGTTCTATGGTTTCTACTTCGAAGAAGGGATAAAAGGGTGTACTTCATGAATTGGGTGATTGATTGGATATTCTTCATGGCAGTTTGGTTATTACGAGGTTTTACGGGGTTATGTGCTTTTAACCATGGTCGGGATGAAAACCATTATTATAGTTCACTTAAAACGTCAAAGGAGGCTAAATTTGAGCTTTTAACCAGAAGGACAACGGCGTTAATTCACTATTATTTATTTGAGGTTGAAGTGAAATATCATGGGCGAGTTTACTTAGTATCTGAAGGTATCGGGGATGGTTGGATGAAGATTCTTCAAGATCCTTGTTCGAGCTTATTATCAAAAACGAAGACATGGAAATCTAGTTATTTTTGGGTGACTTTTTTCCTTTTCTTTTACCACTTGGGGGAATTGAGCTCTTACCACCACAAAATAACTATCACTTTAAGGAGTTACGTTGTAGTGCTCAGTGTCACATTCAATTATGGATTTTCAAGAGGTGATGTACGTCTTATACTTGATGGTTGGTTGGATGAAGAGTATAGAGTACTTAGAGATTCAATGGAGGATGAACTCTCGGCACCGCTCTTTGTTACATATGTGCAAGTTTAAGTCACGAGTTTGGGTTAGTTTACTTCAGGGTCAAATACCTCATCTTGGATTTTCTTCATCAGCTGTCACGACAAAGAGCCTACTGAATGATAATGGGATTGATAACAAGTTTGCCAAGAGAGATTGAAAAGAGAGAGATTATGACGTTTGAACACAACAGTTCAAGCCTCGTTCTCTAAAGAAAAGAAAAGTGTACGTCTCAGTGCGCTTTATCTTCGACAGAAGAGAAATCTTCTAATGACGTTTGAACACAACAGTTCAAGCCTCGTACTCTAAAGAAAAGAAAAGTGTACGTCTCAGTGCGCTTTATCTTCGAAAGAAGAGAAATCTTCTTATGACGTTTGAACACAACAGTTCAAGCCTCGTTCTCTAAAGAAAATAAAAGTGTACGCTACAGTGCGCTTTATCTTCTGAAGAAGAGAAATCTTCTCATTTATGACCATTCTCATCAACATGCTTCATGCTTTTTCCATGCGCTTTCAGTCATCAAGTGAACCGAACTACTATTGATTGTTTTCTTATTCCACTTGCTTAATTATAATGACGATGGCGACATCATATGCTACCTTTGAGGGGTAGAAGTGTGAATAGAATACATTTGGATGATTTTCACTTATCCAATCAAGAGTGGCAACTCCATATGAAATTCTTGAGGGAGAGAAGAAGTGTGAATTTACTGCATGGTTGATTGATATCTGAGAATAAATGGTCAAACGGCTCCAAACTCATGTAAGAACCGAGCTTCTTCTTATCGGGTCATCTTCACATGGAGTTTTCTTCTAAGAGCCATTGGTTAACATCTTCACATAGGCTGATTTGATTAATGACAAAGTGCTTCCATTCTTGGTGATTTCCTTAATGAACATCTTTCTCATTCTTGTTTGATTGGGAGGGATTTGAGTTAAGGGGATTTGCTATTTGTAAGTTATCGGGAATGCATTTGGTGAGTTGAAGATGTTAACTTTTTATTCCCCAAACGGACAATCATGAAGAAGGTCGAGTCTACAGTCTGTTCTACATTTTATGTTGCATGTTACAAGACTAAAGACGAATTGCATTTGATTATCTAAAGACTTCTTCTTAATCCGGGCTGAGAAGAACACTTGAAATCTTCGTCAGTTTAGGGGAGAGCACTAATTGGGGGAGAATAAAAAGCCAAAATTAATCCCCAATTAGATTTTCTCACATTGTCCTTGATGAGTGTGTGAATACTCATTATTTTTGGTCAAATCTGAACTGCAAAACATCTGAAAACACTCAGAAATGCATCAAATGATAAAAATATCACAAATAAGTGTTTTATGTGTTTCAAATGCAAAAATACCAAAATCAGGTGAAAAACATATCAAGTTTGCATAATTGGCAGTTTTAGTCCCCCAAGTTTCAAAAGTTGTCAAAAATAGTCCCTGGTAAATCAAAATAAAACAAAATATCATTTAAGGTCCATGGGATTCAAAAGTTGTCAAAATAAACCCTTCAAAGTTCAGTTTTGCAAAATGGCAGCTTTGGTCCCTGAAGTTTCAAAGATTGACAGAAATTACCCCTGGACATTTTTAATTTGAAAATTATTATTTTTGGTCCTTGGGAAAATTAAACTTGTCATAATTGGTCCTTTTGATAAATTTTGCAAAATGACAGAATTGGTCCCTTGGTTTTGGTGAATTGCAAGTTTGGTCCTTATGTATTAATAAACAAAACACCCTTGGACCTTGACCTCCTTGAGCCTTGGCCCCGCCAAAACACCTTTGACCCCCTGTTTTGACCCCCTGTCTATTATATACCCCGGTCAAATAAGTCAACTCCCGCCCAACACCTTTTCCCTCCAAACACTTCTTCTCCACCTGCTCTGCAACCATCTCCCATCACCCCTCACCTCCAGCTCACACTCCACCCCTTACCACTCCACCTCACCTAACAAAACAAGAAACAATTAATGTTTCTCCTTCCTTGCACTCAAACCCCCTCCCCTGTTGCTATATCAATTTGGCGCCAAAAAAACTCATCAATGGCTAAAAATGATTCAAGTGATCCAATGGCTCAGATTAGTCGTGGGAAATGCTCAGAAGACACGTGGGAGCAATTTTGTTGATAAATAGAAGGAAGAGAAGACTTCAAAAGACTAGTTAATTTTTAGAATTTCTTGTAAAATCGTTTTTATTATCAATGTCTTAGTTTAAGTCTAAAATTGTAATCTCCTGTTTCTATGTACTAAACTTAAGTTGTTATATCATTGTAATCTATTTTCAAGTATCAATTCAAGGTTTTATCATAGTTTCATGTTTTATGTTTCTGTTATAAGTTCAGTTTACATGTACTAAATTCCAAGCTTCAAAGAGCTTATTTACTTCTCAAATAAGCTTACTAAAGCTGTTTATAGCTTCTAGTAAACTTACAAAACAGATTCAAGCAATTTCTCATTTGGTCAACAAAAGTCAACTGTGATCAAATGGGAAGTTGAAATGGTTTAGATACTTGATGCAGAGCTGGAATGGGTTGGATATTGTTTTGATTTGGGGTTGATATCAGTTGTAGGATAGTGGTGATTTGTTATCTTATTTGGCATGCCATTGTGGCTAGGACTTTTGTAAGTATTTGCTTGCTATCTCAAGCCTGTCAATTAGCATAAACTGTTTTAGCTTATATTTTAGTGTAGTATCTGCATTAGTTAGCTTCTATATTGTTGTTAGATCATAATACTTAGTCATCATAGATTAGAATTTAAGCTAGGCTAAAATTAGTTTGCATAACAGTTAGTATAAAGTAGTGTTTGGATTAGCTTACACAACCAAGTTGCAGGTTTCTATATGTCTTAGGAGCAGTGGTCTTACTTGCATCTAGTTGTTAGTAGTAGTCTTTGGTCATAAACTTGTGCTCATTCTCAGACATAGTCAAAAGTCACTTTAATCCAATTTATTGTTTATATCAGTTAAGTCTAGGAGTATACAAGCTTGCATTTAGACTTAGAATCACATAGGATAGCATTATCAGGTCTTCTTTCATCATAAAACATCAAATTTAACTTTGTGTTGAAAGATCAAAACTCATAAAAGTCAAAGTTTCATTTCATCAACAAAAGTCAAGTGAAATTCAGTTTTGTCCAAGCTGTGGGATTTTCATGAACTCGGTTCCTAATCAAAATAAGTGATACTTTGGGATATTCTAGTTCAACCGGTCTTTAGTTGAAATTTGATTTTGTAGATTTTTAGTAATTTTCTTTAAGCTTTAAAACAGCTTTTCAATTAAGCTCATATGCCATGTTCACACTCAGTCATAACTGAGTGTGAAAACAAACTTCTTCGTAAGCTCTAGAAAACTCATAATAGCTTCTCTAGGGCTAAGACTTGGTTCATTGGTTCACTGGTTGGTGGTCTTGAGAATCCAAGTGCTGGTTTCCACTTCAGCTTATTTGGTAGACTTGTGCATAAGCTACAAATTAGCTAGACAAGCCTTTTGGTTCTTGTGCCTTAATCACATTAAATCAGTGTAGCTAGCATTTCATTAGTGTAGGATAGTCACATTTAGTAGAATTTAGGTAGTAATAGCATAATCCAGGTCCTGCTAGCTTTTAGTTCACTATAGTTGCCTTTTGCTTATTATAAGTGCTTATTTTTAAGCAAATTTCACTACAGCCCCTAATTCTTGCATACCTGCATCACTTTTCTTATTTTTCATAGATTTAGAATAATATTTTAGACTTTTCCTGAATTTTTCATAATTTTTCATCACTGTTTGCTATTTTTCCTTATTTAAAACAGTTTTTAGGACTTTTTAAATAGCTTTTAATACAAATAAATCAGAAAAACTTCAAAAAAATAAGTTTTCAATTTTCCTAGATTAAGATAAATATAAAAAGCCAAAAAAATATTTTTCCATAATTTTCCTAGTTTAAATAGTAATTTTTAGCCATTTAATTAGTTTTACGTAGTTTTTAATTCATAGAAATTAGAATATAAATCAGAAAAATACCAAATTAGTTTTGAAAATTCTCTTTAGTTATCTTAGATTTTTGAAAAATAGTTTCATATTTTTCCCATTAATTTTCATAATTTTTAGTATTTTAATTTAGTTTTAAAGTTTAAAATTAGTTTTTAATTCAAATTTATAAAAGAAAAACCAAGAAAATCAAATTTTAAAATAGTGATAGCATTTATTTAATATAATCTATCTTTTAATTTTCTTTAATTTGCATTTAAGCCCTGTAATTTACAAACTTTTTCTTTAGGTATAATTATTCAAAATCCACAAACCTTTTCCGTTCAATATCACTCGATTACTACGTTTAGCTTCAATCGCACACGCTCGTTGGGACTTAACGACACGGAAACACTATACTCTCTGGACTTAATTGCATTGCGTTCTCAAGTCATCGGATTTTATTACGGTTGACCATTCACAGTGGTTGACTTGTGTAATAAACCCGACCGTTTGGGAGCCAATCAAATTTTAGCGCTTGCTTGGGAGTATGCTAATAATCTTACGTTTAGCGATTAGTGATTTGAATATTCACTCCTTGTTCATACCATCTATATATATTTATATTTTCTTATAAAAATCCAAAATCCAAAAACATCTTAAAACATATAAAACACAAAAATATTTTTCTTTTGTTTCTACATATATATAAAACCATAAAACCCAAAAATATTTTCATTCTTTGTTTTACAACATGTTTTCAAAATACCAAAATATTCATCTTTACCCTCTTACCCTTTTGATTCTTTATCCCTTTACCCTATATCCATTTGATTCTAACTTCTTCTATTCTCATGGAATCTCTCGACTCCAGACGACGGAGCGAAGTTGAAAAACTTCATACTTTATCACAAATGTCAAGAATTGTGTTGTTCGTGATGATCCATTAATTCTGCGTGAAATGGATCGAGAAACCGGGTGACAAAGGACCGGTACTTCCTCCGATAATGGAGGTGCTAAATCGTCCAACCTACGGTTATCCAAAGATCTAACCCTCAATTGCTCCTCGGCCGTCTAAAATTGATCCTAAACTTTCACAATTTACGGTTAAAAGCAATCATGCGAAATTTAGACCGGTGACTAGCAAGAATGACTTGCCTAATCTTCACGTTTCTCAAGAATCGAACCGGAGACCATAACGGAAGAGGTGGAAATTGCTAGCTCTCGAGCACACCACTTGTCCCACCTCCGGATTTTTCAAAATGTTCTTGAGACTTGATAGTCATTCGGATCACCATGTTGGTTTTGTTGATTCTTTGAATGAACCGATTCCTTCTCATAACTCTCAAATGGAATCGTTTATTCCTTGTGTCGGTTGTGGTGAGCCTCTTTTTGGTTCACCATGTCATTGTGTACGTGTGTACGGTGTGGTAATGATATTGAGCGGAGTTGTTTGTTTTGTGGTTCGAGGAATTCATTTGATTATGATCCTAATCCGAACTCATTTAACGACCCTCAATTTTTCCAACTACCCACCACACCGACTTATCTTCATATAATCAACATAATTCTTTGTGAATTTTGTGGAGGTCCTTACCAAGGATTTGAGTGTCAATCCGAAACACATTTGTCTATGAGCAGTTTTCCTGATGCTCGTAACTTTGGTTATGACCAATATCCATATGATTCACCAATCCGGGCTCAACAGCTTTCTTGTTGTGAGAATTGTGGAGGTCCTTACGATAATTTTCAATGTCAACCGTGGAATCAAAATTATTATACTTCGGTTTGACAATTTCCAACATTCACAAGACCATACGGTTCAAACTCCACCGAGCCGTTGCCTAAAGAAATTTCCCAAGATTTTGAAACCAATGAAAACACTTGATGATATGATTCAAAACTTTAAGAATCAAGTGAGTGGTGAGAAAACCATGGGAGAATTGCTAGTCAAGAACGAGAGGCTCGCAAATCTAGGGAAGAATTATTAGTCCTAGAGCAAGCGGCTCTAAGGCGTTCCCAATTTCTTAAAGTCGCTATGTATGATGATGACGAGGAGAGTATTCCTTTTAAGAATATTATTTCTCAACTCCTCGGTCGGTTGATATCCCAAATAGCTTGAGATTCCATCTCAAACAATCGCTATCACACCCAAGCTCCTACTCACTCTCCGAACATGGGGACGAGCATCTTGACCTTTGTTCACGAAAAGGAATCGAGACAAATTCATAAAGTCTAGTGTTGAGAACCTTGTCCCAATCCGAGAGAGTCACGAAACTTCGATCATATGTGTGATTCTTCTTCCCTCTTGAGTGTTCAAAGATCATTTGAGACTTTCTCCAATTGTAGCGAAGATTGTGCATCATATGGAGACATCGAGTATGTTGAGGCATCACTTCCACAACTCGATCTCGATCATCTTCTTGAGGAGTTCACCGATGAACTCACTCACATCAATCCACTTTCATCGTGAAGTGATGATGGTCTCTTTGATTTGAAGCCGATCCGGGAGAGATTTAAAGTCTCCTTTATAATGATCGTTCGCTCACTTCTCACCCTAACGGTCCAATAGAGAATGTTGATCACCTTGTTCCCGAAACATTCAAGCTACTTTCACCAATCCTCTATTTGAATTGAATCAATTCACTTGGATTTCTAACAATCCAATCTTTGGCGAGGATAGTGATGAGCTCACAATGGAACAAGAGTTCACAATTTCACTTCATGTGAATGATTCTCTTCATGAAGAGTTCTCGGTGAACTCTCTCATGACATATCTCCTCAAAATATGATCATTTCTATTTTGATCTTGAGGATGATATTGGCTCGGAGGAAGGTGTATTCTATCATAAGAGTTTGCTTATTGATGATACTACCCTCACCCTTCCTCCCGATATGTCTACATTTGAGGATGAGGAATGGATCTTGATTGTTATCAAAATCTTTCTTCCTTTCCTCAAATATCTTGTGATTTCTCTTCATCTTCACTCCTTCAGGAATGAAGACACTATCTTTGACCCCGGCATTTTCATTTATCATTTGGGAGCCGGGTCTGTCTCTCTATATCTCATCGGTGTGGAACTTTCGCGTGCTTCAAATGTTTATACAAACATTTTGAATGAAAGTCCGATGGAGATTGTCTCTTCCACTTACTTCCCCATGAACAAATTATGCGGGGATCGAGTCAAGCTAGCGACTCGGTAATCAAAAACAGTAGTTAAACATGGGTTTTCACCCGTGTATACCACCCTAGTGTGGGGGAGTTGCCCCCTGCTGTTGTATATAAGTTTTCATCTAAAAAAAAAAAAAAAAAAAAAAAAAAAAAATCAAAATAATGGCGTAGTATTTCCTTTTCGTTCTATGTTTCGGCATAACCGCGGTACTTTGAATATTGAGGAAATATTCATTTCTAGTGTGGGGGATTTTCACGAATTTTATCATGTAATTATACCACCCAATTCCCCATTTTGGCCAAAATTTTTTGGAGTAAGTATTTTGCACTTACTCGACTACGGTTATCAATCCGTCATGTCTAACAAACAAAAGGATTGGCTAATCCAGAGCAAGCGGCTCTTGGTAAAGATATCTCAAATCCGTTGACGACTTGCAATTTGCCCAAAATTGTATGGTGTTCAACTCACCATATCTTTAATTAGTGAAGAGTTGGCTAGCCCAAGTTTATGGCTTGTGGTAAAGGCGATTGAAAACCATAATTGGTAATCACTCACCATATCTTTAATTAGTGAAGAGTTGGCTAGCCCGCAAGTTTATGGCTTGTGGTAAAGGCGCTTGGAAAACCATAATTGGTAATCGGCTCACCAAAGATAGTATATATTCTCTAAGAGTTGGCTAGTCCGAGCAAGCGGCTTCGGTAAAGACAAATCAAAACCGTTGAAAGTCGGTGATTTGCTCAAAATCATTTGGTTATCGATGTACCAAGGTTCTTACTTGAATGAAACAATTGGCTACTCGAGTAATGACTTTTGGTAAAGAGATTCAAATCCATTAAGTTTTCATAAAAGATTGCTAGGGACTAGCAATAGTTTAGTGTGGGGATTGATGAGTGTGTGAATACTCATCATTTTGGTCAAATCTGAATTGCAAAACATCTGAAAACACTCAAAAATGCATCAAAATGATAAAAATATCACAAATAAGTGTTTTATGTGTTTCAAATGTAAAAATACCAAAATCAGGTGAAAAACATATCAAGTTTGCATAATTGGCAGTTTTAGTCCCCCAAGTTTCAAAAGTTGTCAAAAATAGTCCCTGGTAAATCAAAATAAAACAAAATATCATTTAAGATCCATGGGATTCAAAAGTTGTCAAAATAAACCCTTCAAAGTTTAGTTTTGCAAAATGGCAGCTTTGGTCCCTGAAGTTTCAAAGATTGACTGTTGGAATCACTCCTAAACAGTATTTCAAGTATTTATATTTCATATGTAATAGGTAGCTTTATTATGGCCTTTATGTTTGTTTAAGGTCTAGCTTATGTAGAAGGCCCATAAGCTTAGGCCCAAGCCCATATAAGAAAGGATGGGAACTAGGGTGTTGCCTAGCTTCCTCCTATAAATCTCTTGTAAACCCTCATTTGAGGGTTGGTTGTTCAAGTTTTCTTTTCATTCATTCCTCTATGCTTAACGGTTTCTTTATACGTGTGTGTGTGATAACTTGTTCATCCGCCTCATCTCCTTTCTATATTACTTGTGTTTGTAAAACTAGTGACCTAACGATGGTATCAATCGCCTACTAGTTGGGTGAATCGTGTTTGTTTTTGAAGTGGGTTTCGGTCCTCGCCTAAAGCACCTTGATACTTTGGTTCGCTTAAAACATCTTTTTAACCTTTTGAATCCAAGATTCTTGTCCTTTCAATGTCTTAAGGTGTTAAAATCGTGTTTTGGCAAAAGTTTCAAACTTTATGCGTGGATAGTTGTTTTGAGCGTGTTTTGTTCTTGGGTGTCGTTCTCGCGTAACCCGTTTAGCGCTTTGGTACATCAAGTTTCACACTTTTGTGTTCTTTTGGTACTATTGAAGCTATTCCATAACAAAATCTGGTTTAGAAACACATTTGGGCAAAATCAACATTACGAGTAATCCTACGCGTATTGAAACCATAAAATTACGCGTAAGATTATCCTTGGTTTGATCTTCATTTTCGTGGTTTATTCCGTGTTTTCTTACTTGGATAAGTGCGAAAATACGTCGACTTTGGATATCTTTTGCCTTTGTGATAGTGTAAAAGATCATTTGAGCAAAACCCTAAACTTACGCATAAGCATAAGCTACGCGTGAAATCCCACGCATAAGATTCACTTTACGCGTAAACTTAGGTCTCGATAAGGTAATCCTCGCCTAACTTTCTATGTCTAACTTTTGTCTACGCATAACTTTAGTGCTTTTATCCTCCTTACGCGTAAGCTAAATCCTACGCATAACTCCTTATTATTACGCGTAACTTTTGGTGTTTTTACGCATAAGTGCTACTTGGTTTCTTGTCTTTTCTCGCCTAAGGACACTTCATCAACAAAGGTTCATTCGACTACAAAGATCCATTTTACTACACAAGTTTAACAACATGTCTCAACCACCATACTCTAACTATTTCCTCACACTTATAATCCTCAACAACAACAACAATTAACTCCACAACATCAACAATGGAATCAACAACAAGCAATTTATCAACAACAATTTAATCGACAACATACTCCACAAATTGGTGCAATTCCACCACCACAAATGGTTCAAACACCGCCAAGTCTTCAAGTTCAACCCTACACAAACGATTTCAATCAACATCCATCAAGGAACACTATGAAAGAACCCACTTGGTTTGCAAAGATGTGTGAAGCTTTAAGCGACCAACAATCAATTCATGAAGTGGATCACTTGATAGACCTCCAATGCTCACTCCGAAACTACGATCAATGGGTGATAAGGTTCTTTAGGTTTTGTGATCCGAAGAAGCCACATGGAAAGTTCTTAAAGAAGGTTATCTTGGAAGGTCCATTTGAGATGCCTCTTGTCATTGTGCCGGAGATCCTGCTTTGTTCCACCAAGAGATGAACAAACCAACATTGCTACATTGCGGATCTAAATGCTACGAACTTCTACACTATGAAGTGATGAACTTGCAATGGAATACATCCTCTTAGGATTACCAAACCCAATTCTTCGTAGTGTTGATGCTCAAAAACGCACAAAAATGTGGGATCATATTCGTCTTCTTATGGAAGGATCTGCATACTCAATCGGAGGATTTGGAATCCAAAATTTACTTGGCTTATGAACACTTCATGATTGAACACGGAGAGACACTAGAGTCCTATCATCATCGATTTTCGAGACATCATCAATGATTTGGATAAACACAACATCATCATGCCAAGAATTGCGGTGAATACTAAGTTCTGAGTAGTCTTGGTCTGAATGGGAGAAGTATGTCATCTTTCTCCGTCAAGCGAAGAATATGCATCATTCTACTTATGGATTGTTGTACGATTACTTGAAGCCTCATGAAAAGGAAGTTGATCGGGATAGGATTCTCCGTGCTCAAATTGCTAAGCAATCGCATCGGATAATCAACAACTTGCCTTGTATGCTCAGCGAATTATCCTCTCAACCAAAGAACTCAACCAACTGCTTCAAACACACCTTCACAAAGAACAACCTCAACAAAATCAATTGGTTCCATACAAAACAATGCTCAAGCATATGTCGTTGAAGCGGTGAGAAATCGATCCATTCAAGCATTGCAACAAGGATTTGTGATGATTGCTAATGCTTTTGACCGTTACACCAACAAATCTAACAATCGTATTCGTTCCTCATCTAACACACGGACTCAAGTGTTGTGAACAATGGACGTGTTGAAGTTCGAAATCGTGATTATGGTCGTCGGATGGGCGGTGGTCAAGGGTTTAATCTTGTGGGTAGGAATAACAATGAGCTCAAGTGGTGGAGCAGAAATGCTCAAGATCGGTTAAATGGTCTTAGATACTACAAGCGCAATGAGAAGGACACTGGCTAATGCATACCCAAAGCCAAGGACTAGGGCGGTGCTTATTTCAAAGAGGCTTTACTTTTGGCTCTTAAGGATGAAGTGGTGGATCTCTCACGGACAAAGAACGAGCTTTATGGCGGATCTGCGACTCGGATGATGATATGGAGGACTTGCGAGCCAATGCATTTATTATGTTGATGGCTAATATGCAAGAGTTACACATGGTAAAAGCAGGCCCAAGATATGACACCGATGGCTTGTCTCGGTGCCGAACAAACCATCATCATATCGAACTAATATCTCCATCAATATACGAATCCGCACGGCTCGGAATGTTCAAAATGAGTCATCTACATCTCATTCTGCAGATTTCAAATAAACCCGTAGTCACATTTGACGATCGGATGACCTTATGGTTTCCCTTGATAATCAAATTGACTCCGTGGTTATACTGAGGATCTAAATAATGCTCATGTTGTGACTCATGTTGAACAAGATGAACCTTGCCCCATCCGGATCATGTTACATTACTTAAAGACCAACAATCCCAAATTCTTTGAATGTGTTGCATTAAATCGGACCTTAAAAGTAAAATGCCTGCTAACCAAGGACTTTGAATGCTTACAAATGCAACTCAACTTTTTCAAAACTCAAGAAAACGTGAAAAGGTTTTGAAGCCGCTTTGCAAAATCTCATCAAAGCGAAAAATATTTAGAGACGGATCGTGATCTAGCCGCCTCGAAGAATGCTTTGTTATGCGAATTAGAACAATCTGAAACATGAACATAAAAGAAAATTAACGCTCTCACCTTGGAAAATCAAAAGCTAAGGTGAGTTGTTAAATTGTCAAAAGCAGTTCTCCGCATACAAAAGGCATTCAACGAATCGGGTAGATGACCTTCTTGAAGAAATTATCGACTTGCAAAACAAACTTAAAGAGTTTAAAACTGTTGTTTACAAACATGGTGAATCGATATGACTATTGAAAAGTTTACCTTAAAACCCAATCCAAAAGGGTATGGAAAAATCTAGGCGATTACAAACCTAAGCTTTCACTAAAAACATTCAAACCAACTCCACAAGTTTCGGTCAGAATACAAAATTGATAATACTATTATGAGTGTTGTTGAATATCATCGTCAAGAGGAATTAGATGCGAAGGCGAGTCGATCAAAATTAAAAACGTTGTTTACAACAAACCTTTAATTATAAAAGCGGTCACTTTGTCACACCAACGGATTCTTCTAACACACCAAGGGTTATCATCAAAACACCGAGTCTTCTATTGTTAATCCCAACCGGATTATGCACAAACTTATTGTCCTTTACCTTCCATTAGTGAAGTAAACTCAAAACACGAAAATCGAAAAATTCTTGATATTTTGACATTTTCATGGTGACCTCAAAATTTTACAACATGAGATAGAATATCGCTCACGAAATCAAAGTTGAACATTTTCAATCGCCTCTGCGCGAGAACAAAGAGACATTTTTCGGAAAATCTTTTACCTAATGTTAAAAACTTGAAAAGTTGTGCAATTGCACAGGAAAAGGATTTTCATAAGGAACTTGGGTAATGAAAACGTTTTAGAAAACAAAAATCTATTTCTAATACTAAGCGTAAAAGAAACTCTTGAGAAAAGATGTTGATCGACTCTTGGAAGATATTATCTGTCTTGATATCCATAATGTTGTGTTACTTCATGCTTTGCCATTTGCATCGATTACATCTCTGCGATATTGTTGAAAATGTTGTAATGTTGAGAACACCGATAATGTGCTTCGGATCGAGTCTTTAAAAGTGAAAATAAACGATTACTCAATGAAATTTACAATGCAAACGTCGTCTTCATTGGTGTGAAAAGATATTCACAATCATCAACTTAGTTTTCAAAAGAAAATCGCTCGGTTGAGTGCCAAATCTTCGATCCTAAAATTGAGCAACCGGATGATCAAAGCGTGTCTTTGAAAAGTCAAATCTCAAAATATGAACAAGAACTTTTAAAAGTTAAGCAGAATATGGTGTCATATTTGATTTGCTCAATAAGACTCGTCATGAAGCATCAAACGAACTTGATCACAATCTTGCTCACACTAGAGAAGTCATGAATTTTCTTTGGTAATATTCGCTACGAAAATCAAGATTTGATTCACACTATCTCTAAGTTAAGAGAAATGTTAGGAAAGTATGAACAACTTCCGCCTACCGTGATTAAGAGAATAGCACCAGTCACACTTAGTAATCGTGAACCTAGAATTCCCTCTTGCCAAATCACAAGTTGCTAATGTGTTTCCCTCTCTTGAAAGCAGAATAGTTGCTTCTTTTCCAAAGTCCGCACTTCACGACCTAGGAGCACTCAATCGAAGAATAGGAAGTTGCGACCTAAGAAAAGAACAATAAGGAATGCTAAAGTAGAAGAACACCCTAGGACTCGAATAAGACTAATGTTGCTTCCACTATAGATGTTGCGTCGGCAAATGTCATAGAAATAGTGATGTAACGAATGCTAAACCGTTAAGTACTTTTGATATTCGATCGATGCACCTTGTGTTATTTGTCGGAAGAGTATGAATTCGATTGTCATGACAAATGTGTTGCTAAAGCTATAATCTCTCGATTCACGGAATCCTAAGAATCGGAATATCTCTAGGCCCACTAATCATTCTAAGTCTCGTGCTTGGTAGACCGCCTTCTTTAGATTCTAAGGCAAACTTTCTTTCACATTTAGCTCCGTTTCACCTCCTAAGAATGAAGTACCACCTAGTGCATTCACTAAGACTAAAGCAAAGAGTAGTTATAGATGGCGAAATGGATATATAACACACTAGGATTTAAATGGATGCCTAAACTTACTAATGTGTGTATGTCTAATATACACTTTGGAACCCTCTAACATTTCGGGTTCCACATCTACTTCTATTCCATATGTGTCGTCATGTGTAATGCGGTGATACATGATCATTCTGGATTGTTGATAGCGGATGTTCCCGACACATGACGAGCAACCTTAAACTGTTATCAAACTTTATTGCAAAGTTCATTGGCTTTGTCGGGTTCGGAACGATCACTTCAGCGACTATCATGGGCTACGGAGATTATGTCAATGGGAACATCGAAATCGGTAGGGTTTACTATGTGGAAGGCCTCGGTCACAACTGCTTTCGATGGGTCAATTTTGTGATGGAGATTTGGAGGTTGCTTTCGGGAGAAAACTTGTTTCATTCGTGATCTACAAGGAAATGACCTTATGTCCGGCTCGCGTAATTCTAGTCTCTACACTATCTCTATGCAAGACATGGTTGCTTCCTCTCCCATCTCGCTACTTTCAAAGGCAACATCTACAAAATCCACGGTTATGGCACCGTCGTCTCACATCTAAACTTTCAAACCATCACCAACCTTGCTCGACACAAACTAGTTGAAGGACTCCCGATTTTGGTATTCAAAAGATCACCTTTGCTCGACTGTGAACAAGGGACAAGCACTCGTGCTCATTTTCCTTCAAAAGTGGAACACGACTCTCGACATGTGCTTCATCTTCTTCACATGGATTTGTGTGGCCCAATGCGCGTGCAAGCGATCAATGGCAAATGCTACATCTTAGTAATTGTTGATGACTACTCACGATGGACTTGGGTCTACTTTCTTGAAGCAAAGACCAAGCTCCACAAATGATCATCACCTTTCTCACAAAAATACAGAGTTCGACTCCGCAACACCGTCGGGATAATCGAGCAGACAAAGGAACCGAATTTGTTAACAAAACCCTTCGTGAATTCTATGAGAAAGTGGGAATTCACATCAAACATCTATTGCACGTACACACGAACAAAGCGGAGTTGTTGAAAGACGAAACCGAACGTTAGTGAAGCGCAAGAACAATGTTAATTAATGCTAAACTTCAGATTACTTATGGGCGTGTGTATCTCGTGCATGCTATACTCAAAACCGTTCTATGATCACAAAGCCACAACAAAACACCTTTCGAGCTTGTCCACAACTATAAACCGAACCTCAAACACTTTCATGTATTTGGATCCCTTTGCTATCCGAATAATGATCGTGATGATTTTGGAAAGCTCAAAGCCAAAGGCGACATTGGAGTCTTTATTGGATCTTGTGACAATTCTAAAGGTTTCGAATCTGGAATCGTCGAACTAAGGAGGTAATGGAAGCGATTCATGCTCATTTTGATGAACTCACGGAAATGGCTTCGAGTATATGACTTAGAACCGGTCACAACCGTTTCAACTTCCTCAACCCCATCATCACCGAACAAAGCCCCGACTAACTCGTCAACAAATGGAAAGGTTATTTGCTCCTCATGCTCGCGGCGATATTGATGAGCGTGCTCGGTGTATCCATTGTTTCTTCATTGCACAACCCGATAATATTCCTATACGATACACTGCTACAACAACTCTTTGTTGAAGATGTACCGCACGATTGACTCCAACACAATAGTTGAACACACCGCTTCCAACAATGATGAACGGTGATGATATTACGAATGAAATACCCCACTGCAGATTTTGATCCAAATCGTTCTTGACCCGTTTGCTAATGAGGCTGCACACGGATGTCGCGAAATCTTCAACAAACCATTTGAATCCTCCGAATCGCACAATGTATACCAACATCAACCCTCTAGACACCGATCAACTAAAGACCATCCTCGGCTAACATTATTGGCAACCCGAATCAACGATCGTTACGAGACAATGTCTTCACACGATGGTGAACATTGCATTTATGCACTCACCGCCCGCCAATCGAGCCTAAAAACATTAAAGACGCAATGACAAAAGACAACGGATTGAATCCATGCGGAAGAACTCAACCAATTCAAACGTCTTGAAGTATGGGAACTGGTTGAAAGACCAACGGGGTCTCGTCATTGGTCTAAAATGGATTTGGAAAAACAAATTGGATCTTTGAAGGGCGTCATCCGAAACAAGTCACGTCTAGTTGCTAAGGGTTATCGTCGAGAAGAGGAATAGATTTGAAGAATCTTTTGCTCCGGTTGCTCGTCTTGAGGTCGTTCGGATATTTCTCGCGTCGCGACTCATATGAATATGACGGTCTATCGGATGGATGTCAAAGCGGCGTTTCTCAATGGACAACTTAAAGAAACTATGTCGACCAACCGGATGGATTCGTTGATCCCGAGTTCCCAACCCATGTCTACAAACTGAACAAAGCTCTTTATGGTCTCAAACAAGCCCCTCGGGCATGGTACGATAAGCTATCATCTTTCCTCATTGCTAATAATTTCACCAAAGGCTCGGTTGACCCAACTCTTTTTATACAATATCATGGGCACATATCTTAATTTCAAATTTACGTGGATGACATCATTTTTGGGTCTACACATAAAAAGTTTTCAACCGCTTTTGCAAAACTAATGAAGAAAAATTTTGAAATGTCCATGATGGGTGAACTCACGTTCTTTCTAGGACTGCAAGTTCATCAATCACCCCGTGGTATTTTCTTGAGTCAGTCCAAATATGCCCTTGAATTGTTAAACAAGATTGGAATGAAAACCTGTGATACTTATGCCACACCAATGACTCATACCAAGAAGCTGAGCGATTTACATGGGAAATTAGTTGACCCTACCAAATACCGAAGTATTATTGGGTCTCTCATGTATCTAACGACTAGCGGACTGATATTGTCTTTGCCGTTTATCTATGCTCCCGTTATCGATCGCGACCAAGCTGAAACCCACCTCTACGAGGCTAAAAGAATCCTCCGATACATCAAGGAACCATTAACTTGGGGATCGGTATCCGAAGGATTACGGTTTTGAACTAATCGCTTTTTGAGGCCGACCACGCGGGATGCTTAGACTCAAGGAAAAGTACTTGAGAGCTCTACAATTTCTCGATGATAAACGGTGTCTTGGCAATCAAAGAAGCGGGATTGTACATCGTCATCAACAAGCGAGAATATGTAGCCATGTCCGCATGTTGTGCTCAAGTCATCTGGATGAGAACACAACTCAAAGACTATGGTTACGTGTTTGTGAAATTCCGATGTCTTTGCGACAATCGGTGCCATTGCGATCTCGTGCAACTCGGTTCGACACTTTCGAAATCAAAGCACATCGATCTTCGCTATCATTTCATCAAGGACCACGTGGAGCAGTGCAGTTGAATTATACTTTGTGGGTACGAATACCAATTGGCGGATCTTCTCACCAAAGCCTTGCCTCGCTAGGTTTAATGAGTTGGTTCACGGATTGGTATGAGGTGTTTGACTCAAGAGGAATTGGATGACCTCTTAAAGCAGTCTTAAAAACATGTCAAACACCAATACATCTTTTGTAAATAAATTTTCAAAACAAAATACAAAAATATAAAACTGATAAAATCAAAATATTCTTCTAATCTACTTTTCTTTCAACATTGCAAGTACATTTCTTCCGTCAACACCCTAATCTTTCTAAATTCGGTATTTTTCCGATCAAGTGTTGAGGGAGAAATCAAAACTTTAATTTTTCAAAACATCTGTACTTGCATGTTATCATACCTTGGTTGTTTCTTTTACAAATGGTGGTGAATTTTACGGTACAATGACACTCCTCGGACTTAAATTAATAACCTTTCATTATTTTCTCAAGTCGAGGGGAGTGTCGTCATGTTTCTTTCCTAAAATCTTTGTTTGGTAACCAAAATGGAAGTTAAAGGCTTTGTTTGAAAAAGGAAAAGGTGGAGGGACCAAAGCATCAAAACCTTAAAGTTATTTTAATATAACACCCCACCTAACTTTCACTTCTCATTTATTACTAAAACCTAAAACCATCCTCGCATAGAATTCACTCAAGAAATCCGTGTTTCGGATCATCATTTTGTAAGTGATTTCGTGTTTACAACATGTTTTTAAGCAATGGTTTGAATTTTCAAAATCCAACGGTTAAAACTTTGTATAATCTCGTTTTTGTGGTCTACGCATATGTGTATGAACACATGATCAAGATTGGTGTTTATGGTTAAAGAATAGTGTCAAAGCGTTTCTAACACATCAATGATACCGTTTTAATCATCAAAACTAGCGAATCACGAATTAAATGATTTACGAAATTAGGGTTTATTTGTCGATTTGGGTTTTTCCAAATGTGAAGTGTTTTGGTATAAAAGATTGTTGGGTTATAGTCTTAAGTTGTTGAATTAATGATTTCCATGGTTATTAATCACCCAGAAACACGAATTGGTTAACATTTTGGATTTAGGGTTTAAAGTTCATAATATTTGGTAACTTTTGATTCACAACGAGTTAAGTGCTATAACTTGGTATAAAGACTCCCTCAACACTCTTAAACTACCAGAAAAAGTTTTGTGCATATTCCATGGCTAGATTTCATACGCGTAGATTTAGGGTTTAGACTACGCGTAAGTTTTTCTGCGCAGCTTCGTTAAGCTGTGCAATTGTGTTTGATCATCACAAAATGAATGTTATGTGTCAAAATTGATGATATGATGCTTTGTTTCGGGCTTGCTACACTTAAAATTCAGAATCAAGGTTGTTGTAACTCTACGCATAAGGATCACCTTACGCGTAGCATGTTATCGTAAGATTAGTCTTCTGGCGTAGCTTCTACGCATAAGGTTCTACATATGGGACTACGGCGTATCCCGTGAAGGATATGCATAAGCGATGACCTCTACGCATAAGGCCAACTCTTACGAGTAGCCCTACGCGTAAGGTTAATATATGCCTACGCGTAACCTCTACGCATAAGGTCCGATTTTTCTTACGTAATATTTCTTACGCGTAGTTAGGATCCTGGCGTAAGTTTACGCCTCGCATATATCATTTCGTCTCGCATAACTTTACCAATCCTCGCATAAGCTGGATCATACCTTCGTTATGAATTGTTACGTGTACAAACTTGTAAATAAACTAATCATATCGTCACGAATCCAATAATGTCACTAATAAACTTAAATCGTTTGATATGTTGTGAACAATAAGTGATAATATAAACTTTAAAACTTAAAGTTAACTAACTCATGAAACATTTCACGACGTCATTGGACTATTGAACATACAAGTGACTTAGGACTCGTAACAATCATTGACACTATACATTCAATAACTAGATAATAAGACCTTCTGTTGACTAACATTATGTCTTTCGATATGTTGGTTCTTTTGGCTAATGTTATTTCAGATCACGACATGGCTGAACAAATGAATGTGGATGCATCGAAGTTCTCTCCATTCTTGATATCTATCCTTATGGCTATCCAATGAAGATAGGAAAGAATAATCTCCGTGTTGACTTTGACACCCTCACTTGCTCGTAATCGTCGTGTTTAATTGCTATTGATATTCGAGGACTCATCCGTGTCGAAATATGCTCACTCACTCTGCTGTTCCTAAGATCTATATCCAGCAGTTACGGAACACTATGGAAAGGGTCAAAGAGACGAAGCTAGCATGTGGGTGACTCGAATCACAAACAAGTCACCATTACACTGCAGACTTAAGAACATTCTCCTAATTCACAAGTCGATCCAACCAAACTATATGCCACACTGTTGAAGAGCTCACTCTCCAATTCTTAATCGATATCGGTTATGGCGAGGCTACGGGAGTAATCACCAAGCATTCTCACGTGAGCTTAAGAGTATTCCTCAACCATTGAGAACTCTCTACATGATCATCACCAAGTCTGCTTACGGTCGTGGCGGTGGCTATGAGCATCCTAAGCTCATGGAGCGCAAATATTTTGGGCATTGGTCAACATGAAACACATCTCTATCGAAGCTCGATTTGGGATGACATGATGTCATTTCTCAACAAGCTTGGCTCAAAGATTCCCTACATCGGATATACTAAGCTGTTGATCCGAGCACTTGGACTTCATCCCGATATTCCCAAGAGGCTCAATGACCCGACAATCACGATATGTTGTGGAACCTATTCTATCTGTCGAGAATCAAGGAATTGTCTACAAAGAAACAAGGTCTTTGTGTTGCAGATTTCCTTCTAGCGAAGATGTCGAAAGCTCGAAGCGTACAAAAGGTATCGAGAAGCGATTAGACAAGGCAAAGTTGGTCATCTCGTGAAAAATCTTACGAACACTGTAAGGAGAACTAGAAGAGAATGCAGAACGCAACAAATCTTGTGAGTCAAAGGAAGCTTCCTAAAGGAATCCTCCTTCTAAAAGGATTGTTCCGTAAAGGAAGTCGAACCTATTCCCACACTTGAACCACAAAGACGACTTGTGGACGAGAGCTCGAAGATCTTGACTGGATGAAGAGTTTCATTACTCTGCAATCGCAACGAAGCACACCTCGAGAGCAAAACCTCCAAGTCCTCCATTTGTCCAAGAAAAAGGAAGACTCCGGCAATTGTACCCTATGATGAGAGCTCAAGAAGAAGAAGAGCAACTGGATAAATCATACGGAAAGAAGTTTAAAATCGTCGGACATCTTCAAAGGCTAAAGAATTTGCTAAAGACCAAATGGGTGGCCCGGTGGGTCAAGTGGTGCAGCTCAATCTTTACCAACTCGATGCGGTTAATCAACCCGATAAGGGGCTGGTGCCACAACTCTTGTGCAACAACAAAAGCTGCGAGAGGATACTATTGTATATGATTTTGAGAAACCGAAAACGAGAAGTCCGAGAAAGATAAAGATGATGATTATGACAAGTTTCTTACGGGAGTCCCACATTCACGAAGGAAACTTCGAACCGCCTAAGGACCCCGAACCTCCTCATGTCTCCTCATCATCGGACTCTTCATCTCATTCATCACCACCACCATCAAAGAAGTCAACGGATCATCATCCAAATCGTGAAGAAACCACCTCGCTCTTGGATTTCTCGGACTCATGAAAGAATTGTGAAAGTCATCCAACAAGTCGGAAAGAAGGACATGCTTCTGAAAACTGAATTGGTTTCTTGACCAAATCTGATGCTTAAATGATGAGAAAGACAAGATCACGAAAGAAAGGAATTTGTTCGAAGTTCATGAAGAGTCATCATAAAGAGGAACTTAACGAAATGATCGAAGGTTACACTAACAAGTACCTTGAGGATATCGTTCCTAAAGTCCAAAAGGAACTGGAGAAGACAACAAGAGATCATACCACAAGTTTCTTCTCGACCTTTGTCCCGGTGTGACTAGAGAAGTATTTTCCGGACAACTCACCCTAACATCGTCGCATTGGTTAAACATACAATGGCCAAAGAAGTCGATCTCTCGAATGCGAGTTAATCGCTAAACTAGTGATGCAAATGTCAAAGCAATGCGGAGCGTTTACTTGGATGAAGCTAAATTTTTCAAGATCTACTTGCTTTTCAACTCGGATCATCATGCAAGGAATCGGCCGATCAACCCAAACGGCCAAGAGATGGCGATGATAAGGACAAGGACTCTGCATCTAAGCGTCGAAGCAATCGGTGAATCTTCTTGATGCCACCTCCTCTACAACGGACTTCTTCTCAGAAGTCTCCTCCACCTCGGTCTTCTACTAATAAACCTCGGGACGATTCGAGTTACCACCCTGTCTCAAAAAGCAGTGATTACTTTGAATATACGGGTGGTGACAATGAAGAGGTCCTTGAGCCCCAACAACAACCCACCTCTCCTAAACAAGGATGAAACCAAGATCATCATCTAAGCCTTGAAAAGAAGAAGAAGCGCTTCATCGACGTCATATCATGGCTAGATGACGATAAAGCAGAAGAATTTGAATGGTTTGCTACACTTGTTAACAACACTCCTACCCTCGAAGAAGGTCAAGAATTGGTAGCGGTAGTACCTTGGAGCATGCAAAGATTTTGCAAGAAAGATTCCGTGTGAAGAAGATGGCGAAATCGAATTGAAGCGCATCAAGAATGAAGCATTCCTACTTTTGAAAACAGCTCGGAAAGTGCAATCGAGGTTGAATATCACCTTGAAAACATTGCTCGAGCCATGTCTAATAACATGGATTGGCTCAACCCGAAGCAAACATCGACTTCACAAAGCGGGACAATCCTCCATATTACACCGATCGGTCTCGACCTCTACCTACCATTGGCCAACCCGATCGACCTAGGATTCCTTTCGGACATTTCTTCAACAAAGACTTAGATTTTCTTCAACACGGTGGCGATGGTTCAAGGAAATCGCTACATCTCGACACTTCCATTCCTGCCGCCATATACTCGATTGTATAGCCATCGAGGAACGTGCTACCCACATGTTCTCCGACAAAGTGGTAGCATATGACCAAGATGCAATGTATGGGATTCACCATTGGCGGGCGAAGAATCTACTACTGTTTGCTTGGTCGTAAGTCTCAACATGCGATGTTCGATACTAAAAGTATCGTGGCCATCCAACATGTTGGTCTATCGTCGAAATGGGACTACACTTTTCTCAAGAAGATTGTGGTCAAAAGACAAGGCGAAAGGGACTATGCATTCTCTGAAGTGACTTTGAGAATTTGAACATCAACGATATTGAAGACATGTATCTTGCCAAAGTTCAAGGTCGCATGAGACAATTTCAAGCGAAGTACAACGTGAATTCATCAAGTCACCGCTCATCTTCATCGACGCATAGTCATCAAAGAGCGTGTTGAAGATCTTGACTTGCCGTTGAATCATATCGAAGCGTGTCAACCTCACTCCTCCAATGCTTGATCTTCGACATCAATCGGCTAACTCAATATCGCTCATCGACAAACCATTCGAGTTGTTTACCGCAGATGAACTTCAAAGCGCTTAATGGCGTGTAGTGAACTTGAAATTGGGATCATACCTTGAAGTTGGTTAGGGATGGATTGGCGTCGGGTTGAAGGATATACGCTGAAAATTGGGTCTCCTAAGCCTTTGGAATTCTCGGGAAAGGAGGGATGTAAGAAGGATCATCACCATGATTGATGAGCGGTTGTTCAAAGGGATCGATTCGAGCGTTGGAAAGTTTTGTTGGTGGTCGACCGGGATCAACATCACCGGCTATCAGCATACTGCTCGTACTCACGGGAACATCACTGCACTTCTGGTACTCCTTGATTTGGTTCTTTCATTAAAAATTTTGGATGTATGATGTTATATGTTGATGGCTTGTGCACAAATAACGATGTACAACCCGTAATTGTCAAGAAAGGACCACGTGGTGCGCTTGATTGCCACAATCCTTATAAAAGGAGCGAAAGCTTCTTATTTTTGAGTAAAACCTATCAAACCTTTCATTTTCAAGGTTTTGCTCAAAAACACAAGTACTTCCCATATGATTTTCAAAACCTCAACCGTTTATATCACTTGTTGAGGGGAGTATTTGAATTAATACTTTGTTCACAAATTGTTCATAGTGGTCATCTTCCCATAACACTCGAAATGGTCATATTTATTCTCAACCGTTCAAAATAACATTTTATATGCCATTTTGAGGGGAAAAATTGTGTGATAAGAAATATGTTGTGCAAAATTCAAATGAATCATGTACCTCGGACTTAACCAACGAATTGACGGTACTAAACTGTTTGTAACTCGAAAAGACTTGTCTGGACGGGTAATAATTTCAAGCTAATACGCTAGTAATGTAAGCGTGTCTCGCAAAGGACTTGTCCAAGTAGAAAGTACCATTCGAGAAACTCTTGATAGACATGAACTCGTGGTATGACAACCTTTCGAGGTTTGTCTACACCTTCAAGGTAGTTATTAGAGCTAGTTGTCACCTAAAAGCGACAATGTAACTCTTTAACTATGCAACGTAACCGTGTCTCGCGGGGATTGTCTATCTTGATGGATCAATTCAAAAGTGCGCTCTTTTCTCACTTTGTGCATTTAACCATTAAAACTATTAAGCACATGTGGAGGGGAGTATTTATGCAAAACCTTATCTCTCACGATGGTTCAAACATGTTTTCATTTACAAACCATTTTAGAGATTTTTCACTTCTTGTGGTTTTAATGGCAACATAGGTTAGTCATGGAGTTATAAGGTGACTAAGGTTAGGAATAACCGTCCTATGATCCGCCAGAGTGGAGGATCTACCCAAGGACATCACAAATAGTTAGTACGTAGAAGTCCTTAGGTGCGATTATAAAAAGGAGAAATGAGAATCGGAGAAAGAAGGAGTTGAAGAATCAAAAGAAATGTAAAGAAAGGGTGAAAAGAAACACCTCAGTTATTCAACTTAGGGCGGACACGGGTTCAATTCATATACTCTTGATTGTCACTTAGTGACACCGTATTGAAGATTAAAAGTCGTCATGGACCCGATGGCGCACGCACTAAACCTTCTTAGCCACTCAAGTTTCTCTCAAAAGAAGCTTGTTTCATTCTCACGAGGAACCCTACGTAAACTATTGGCTTTCTCTTAGAGATCGTTGGTATTGAAGAAGAGACCCTCTCCTAGTCTCCACCGGAAAAACCAAAGCGCACTATTGAGTCTAGAGCCACAAGATTCATCAAAAGATCTCTTAGGAACACTTGACATTTAATCACTTGATGATCAACAAATAAGATTATCGATGGTTCATATCGAGTCCTTCACGGATCTTAGCAATCATCGAGAACATTTATGAGAGGTTCACATCTGCGATCCTCGGTGATTGAATGGAAACTCTGCCGGGTCAACATCAAACAGCCACGACGGCGGTCACTTCGTAACTCCCGTGGATTACGCGGAGTGTGTCTCAAGCGGTCTGATCGTGAGGTGATGCTTGATGTACCTCGGCTCATCTCATCTGAACGTAGATGTGCTTGGTACATCGCGTTATCTCACTTGTGGGACTCGGTTCGAGAGCGGCCTTTGTAAAATTAGAGTTGTGTTTTCACACTATCTTGTTAACACTCTCGAAGTTCAAACTTGTAAGTCTGGAAACCGCTTATTACTAACCGTTTGACATGTTTTCTTCTTATGGAAGCTCGGGGCGGAATGATCGTCTTGATTCTTCTCATGCTCACGCCAACATCATCACTAATGGAAGTTCTATCCAAAAGCAACACAACCGCCGAGAATGATTCTTCGTCAAGCCAAAGAATCTACAAAGTTAAAGACTTAAAGAACTTCATTAGTATTGAATTCCAACGTCAAAGGCGTGTGAGCATGTTGAAGAATGGCGTGGAGACACTGGAGCGTGAAGCGGACACTGAGGCGGTGATGTAGCCAACAACATACTATCACTTTCACCACAAGAACAATGATCAAAGAACAAAGTTAAAGATGACGTGAAGCCTAAGCGTTCAAAGATAACTATCTCTCTACACTGGGAGATTGTTCGAATCAAGGCAATTCCTCTCACAAGAAAGAAGAATGTCGAAGACGTCGAGCTACTATTACATCAACGCCTTCACGTTTACATTCATATATACTTGAGGGAGATTGTTGGAATCACTCCTAAACAATATTTCAAGTATTTATATTTCATATGTAATAGGTAGCTTTATTATGGCCTTTATGTTTGTTTAAGGTCTAACTTATGTAGAAGGCCCATAAGCTTAGGCCCAAGCCCATATAAGAAAGGATGGGAACTAGGAGTGTTGCCTAGCTTCCTCCTATAAATCTCTTGTAAACCCTCATTTGAGGTTGGTTGTTCAAGTTTTCTTTTCATTCATGCCTCTATGCTTAACCAGTTTCTTTATACATATGTGTGTGTGTGATAACTTGTTCATCCGCCTCATCTCCTTTCTATATTACTTGTGTTTGTAAAACTAGTGACCTAACATTGACAGAAATTACCCCTGGACATTTTTAATTTGAAAATTATTATTTTTGGTCCTTGGGAAAATTAAACTTGTCATAATTGGTCCTTTTGATAAATTTTGCAAAATGACAGAATTGGTCCCTTGGTTTTTGGTGAATTGCAAGTTTGGTCCTTATGTATTAATAAACAAAACACCCTTGGACCTTGACCCTCCCTTGAGCCTTGGCCCCTGCCAAAACACCTTTGACCCCCTGTTTTGACCCCCTGTCTATTATATACCCCGGTCAAATAAGTCAACTCCCGCCCAACACCTTTTCCCTCCAAACACTTCTTCTCCACCTGCTCTGCAACCATCTCCCATCACCCCTCACCTCCAGCTCACACTCCACCCCTTACCACTCCACCTCACCTAACAAAACAAGAAACAATTAATGTTTCTCCTTCCTTGCACTCAAACCCCCTCCCCTGTTGCTATATCAATTTGGCGCCAAAAAAACTCATCAATGGCTAAAAATGATTCAAGTGATCCAATGGCTCAGATTAGTGGTGGGAAATGCTCAGAAGACACGTGGGAGCAATTTTGTTGATAAATAGAAGGAAGAGAAGACTTCAAAAGAGTAGTTAATTTTTAGAATTTCTTGTAAAATCGTTTTTATTATCAATGTCTTAGTTTAAGTCTAAAATTGTAATCTCCTGTTTCTATGTACTAAATTTAAGTTGTTTTATCATTGTAATCTATTTTCAAGTATCAATTCAAGGTTTTATCATAGTTTCATGTTTTTATGTTTCCTGTTATAAGTTCAGTTTACATGTACTAAATTCCAAGCTTCAAAGAGCTTATTTACTTCTCAAATAAGCTTACTAAAGTCGTTTATAGCTTCTAGTAAACTTACAAAAGATTCAAGCAATTTCTCATTTGGTCAACAAAAGTCAACTGTGATCAAATGGGAAGTTGAAATAGTTTAGATACTTGATCACGATGGAATGGGTTGGATATTGTTTTGATTTGGGGTTGATATCAGTTGTAGGATAGTGGTGATTTGTTATCTTATTTGGCATGCCATTGTGGCTAGGACTTTTGTAAGTATTTGCTTGCTATCTCAAGCCTGTTAATTAGCATAAACTGTTTTAGCTTATATTTTAGTGTAGTATCTGCATTAGTTAGCTTCTATATTGTTGTTAGATCATAATACTTAGCTGTCATAGATTAGAATTTAAGCTAGGCTAAAATTAGTTTGCATAACAGTTAGTATAAAGTAGTGTTTGGATTAGCTTACACAACCAAGTTGCAGGTTTCTATATGTCTTAGGAGCAGTGGTCTTACTTGCATCTAGTTGTTAGTAGTAGTCTTTGGTCATAAACTTGTGCTCATTCTCAGTCATAGTCAAAAGTCACTTTAATCTAATTTATTGTTTATATCAGTTAAGTCTAGGAGTATACAAGCTTGCATTTAGATTTAGAATCACATAGGATAGCATTATCAGGTCTTCTTTCATCATAAAACATCAAATTTAACCTGTGTTGAAAGATCAAAACTCATAAAAGTCAAAGTTTCATTTCTGTCAACAAAAGTCAAAGTGAAATTCCAGTTTTGTCCAAACTGTGTGGATTTTTCATGAACTCGGTTCCTAATCAAAATAAGTGATACTTTGGGATATTCTAGTTCAACTGGTCTTTAGTTGAAATCTGATTTTTGTAGATTTTTAGTAATTTTCTTTAAGCTTTAAAACAGCTTTTCAATTAAGCTCATATGCCCTGTTCACACTCAGTCATAACTTAGTGTGAAAACAGGCTTCTTGCAGAAGCTCTAGAAAGCTCATAATAGCTTCTCTAGGGCTAAGACTTGGTTCATTGGTTCACTGGTTGGTGGTCTTGAGAATCCAAGTGCTGGTTTCCACTTCAGCTTATTTGGTAGACCTGTGCATAAGCTACAAATTAGCTAGACAAGCCTTTTTGGTTCTTGTGCCTTAATCACATTAAATCTGTGTAGCTAGCATTTTAGTAGTGTAGGATAGTCACATTTAGTAGAATTTAGGTAGTAATAGCATAATCCAGGTCCTGCTAGCTTTTAGTTCACTATAGTTGCCTTTTGCTTATTATAAGTGCTTATTTTTAAGCAAATTTCACTACAGCCCCTAATTCTTGCACACCATCACTTTTCTTATTTTCATAGATTTAGAATAATATTTTAGACTTTTCTGAATTTTTCATAATTTTTCATCACTTGTTTGCTATTTTCCTTATTTAAAAGCAGTTTTTAGGACTTTTTAAATAGCTTTTAATACAAATAAATCAGAAAAACTTCAAAAAAATAAGTTTTCAATTTTCCTAGATTAAGATAAATATAAAAAGCCAAAAAAAATTCCATAATTTTCCTAGTTTCAATAGTAATTTTTAGCCATTTAATTAGTTTTAAGTAGTTTTTAATTCATAGAAATTAGAATATAAATCCGAAAAATACCAAATTAGTTTTTATAATTTAGTATTTTAATAATTTTTTAGTATTTTAATTTAGTTTTAAAGTTTTAAAGTTTAAAATTTTCATAATTTTTAGTATTTTAATTTAGTTTTAAAGTTTAAAATTAGTTTTTAATTCAAATTTATAAAATAAAAACCAAGAAAATCAAATTTTAAAATAGTGATAGCATTTATTTAATATAATCTATCTTTTTAATTTTCTTTAATTTGCATTTAAGCCCCTGTAATTTACAAACTTTTTCTTTAGGTATAATTATTCAAAATCCACAAACCTTTTCCCGTTCAATATCACTCGATTACTACACGTTTAGCTTCAATCGCACAGCTCGTTGGGACTTAACGACCTGGGGAAACACTATACTCTCACGGACTTAATTGCATTGCGTTCTCAAGTCGTCGCTTTTATTACGGTTGACCATTCACAAGTGGTTGACTTGTAATAAACTGACCGTTTGGGAGCCAATCAAATTTAAGCGCCCGCCGAGGAGGCTATGCTAATAATCTTACGTTTAGCGATTAGTGATTTGAATATTCACTCCTTGTTCATACCATCTATATATATTTATATTTTCTTATAAAAATCCAAAAATCCAAAAACATCTTAAAACATATAAAACACAAAAATATTTTTCTTTTGTTTCTACATATATATAAAACCCTAAAACCCAAAAATATTTTCATTCTTTGTTTTTACAACATGTTTTTCAAAAATACCAAAAATATTCATCTTTACCCTTTTACCCTTTTTGATTCTTTATCCTTTTACCCTATATCCATTTGATTCTAACTTCTTCTATTCTCATGGAATCTCTCGACTACGACGAATTCTGGAACGAAGTTGAAAAACTTTATACTTTATCACAAATGTCAAGAATTCGTGTTGTTCGTGATGATCCATTAATTCTGCGTAGGGAAATGGAACGAGAAACCGGGGTGACAAAGGACCGGTACTTCCTCGATAATGGAGGTGCTAAATCGTCCAACCTACGGTTATCCAAAGATCTAACCCTCAATTGCTCCTCGGCCGTCTAAAATTGATCCTAAACTTTCACAATTTACGGTTAAAAGCAATCATGCGAATTTAGACCGGTGACTAGCAAGAATGACTTGCCTAATCTTCACGTTTCTCAAGAATCGAACCGGAGACCATAACGGAAGAGGTGGAAATTGCTAGCTCTCGAGCACACCACTTGTCCCACCTCGGATTTTTCAAAATGTTCTTGAGACTTGATAGTCATTCGGATCACCATGTTGGTTTTGTTGATTCTTTGAATGAACCGATTCCTTCTCATAACTCTCAAATGGAATCTTTTATTCCTTGTGTCGGTTGTGGTGAGCCTCTTTTTGGTTCACCATGTCATTGGTGTACGTGTGTACAATGTGGTAATGATATTCGGAGCGGAGTTGTTTGTTTTGTGGTTCGAGAATTCATTTGATTATGATCCTAATCCGAACTCATTTAACGACCCTCAAATTTTTCCAACTACCCACCACACCGACTTATCTTCATATAATCAACATAAGCTTCTGTGAATTTTGTGGAGGTCCTCACCAAGGATTTGAGTGTCAATCCGAAACACGTTTGTCTATGAGCAGTTTTCGGTGATGCTCGTAACTTTGGTTATGACCAATATCCATATGATTCACCAATCCGGCTCAGCAGATTTCTTGTTGTGAGAATGTGGAGGTCCTCACGATAATTTTCAATGTCAACCGTGGAATCAAAATTATTATACTTCGGTTTGACAATTTCCAACATTCGCAGACATACGGTTCAAACTCCACCGAGCCGTTGCCTAAAGAAATTTCCCAAGATTTTGAAACCGCAATGAAAACACTTGATGATATGATTCAAAACTTTAAGAATCAAGTGGTGGTGAGAAACCATGGGAGAATTGCTATCTCAAGAACGAGAGGCTCGCAAATCTAGGGAAGAATTATTAGTCCTAGAGCAAGCGGCTCTAAGGCGTTCCCAATTTCTTAAAGCGACTATGTATGATGATGACGAGGAGAGTATTCCTTTTAAGAATATTTTTCTCAACTCCTCGATCGGTTGATATCCCAGCAGTTGAGATTCCATCTCAAACAAGCGCTATCACACCAAGCTCCTACTCACTCTCGAACATGGGGACGAGCATCTTGACACTGTTCACGAAAAGGAATCGACAATTCATAAAATCTAGTGTTGAGAACCTTGTCCCAATCCGAGAGAGTCACGAGGAACTTCGATCATATGTGTGATTCTTATTCCCTCTTGAGTGTTCAAAAGATCATTTGAGACTTTCTCCAATTGTAGCGAAGATTGTGCATCATATGGAGACATCGAGTATGTTGAGGCATCACTTCCACAATCGATCTCGATCATCTTCTTGAGGAGTTCACCGATGAACTCACTCACATCAATCCACTTTCATCGTGAGTGATGATGGTCTCTTTGATTTGAAGCCGATCCGGGAGAGATTTAAAGTCTCGTTTATAATGATCGTTCGCTCACTTCTCACCCTAACAGTCCAATAGAGAATGTTGATCACCTTGTTCCCGAAACATTCAAAGCTACTTTCACCAATCCTCTATTTGAATTCGAATCTGAATTCACTTGGATTTCTAACAATCCAATCTTTGATGAGGATAGTGATTAGCCCACAATGGAACAAGAGTTCACAATTTCACTTCATGTGAATGATTCTCTTCATGAAGAGTTCTCCGGTGAACTCTCTCATGACATATCTCCTCCGGAATATGATCATTTCTATTTTGATCTTGAGGATGATATTGCTCGGAGGAAGGTGTATTCTATCATAAGAGTTTGCTTATTGATGATACTACCCTCACCCTTCCTCCCGATATGTCTACATTTGAGGATGAAGAATGGATCTTGATTGTTATCAAAATCTTTCTTCCTTTCCTCAAATATCTTGTGATTCTCTTCATCTTCACTCCTTCGGAATGAAGACACTATCTTTGACCCGGCATTTTCATTTATCATTTGGGAGCGGGTGCATCTCTCTATATCTCATCGGTGTGGAACTTTCGCGTGCTTCAAATGTTTATACAAACATTTTGAATGAAATTCGATGGAGATTGTCTCTTCCACTTACTTCCCATGAACAAATTAATGCGGGGATCGAGTCAAGCTAGCGACTCGGTAATCAAAAACGATAGTTAAACATGGGTTTCACCCGTGTGTACCACCTAGTGTGGGGAGTTGCCCTCATTGTTGTATATAAGTTTTCATCTAAAAAAATAAATAAATAAAAAAAAAAATGGCCGTAGTATTTCCTTTTCGTTCTATGTTTCGCATAACCGCGGTACTTTGAATATTGAGGCAATATTCATTTCTAGTGTGGGGGAATTCTCACGAATTTTATCATGTAATTATACCACCCACTTCCCCATTTTGGCCAAAATTTTTTGGAGTAAGTGTTTTGCACTTACTCGACTTCGATTATCGATCGCCATGTCTAACAAACAAAAGGATTGGCTAATCCAGGAGCAAACGGCTCTTGGTAAAGATATCTCAAATCCGTTGACGACTTGCAATTTGCCCAAAATTGTATGGTGTTCAGCTCACCATATCTTTAATTAGTGAAGAGTTGGCTAGCCCGCAAGTTTATGGCTTATGGTAAAGGCAGTTGGAAAACCATAATTGGTAATCAGCTCACCATATCTTTAATTAGTGAAGAGTTGGCTAGCCCGCAAGTTTATGGCTTGTGGTAAAGGCAGTTGGAAAACCATAATTGGTAATCGGCTCACCAAAGATAGTATATATTATCTAAGAGTTGGCTAGTCCAGAAGCAAACGACTTCTGGTAAAGACAAATCAAAACCGTTGAAAGCTGATGATTTGCTCAAAATCATTTGGTTATCAGTGTACCAAGGTTCTTACTTGAACTGAAACAATTGGCTACTCCGAAGTAATGGCTTTTGGTAAAGAGATTCAAATCCATTAAGTTTTCATAAAAGATTGATAGGGACTAGCAATAGTTTAGTGTGGGGATTGATGAGTGTGTGAATACTCATTATTTTTGTCAATCTGAGCTGCAAAACATCCGAAAACACTCGAAATGCATCAAAATGATAAAATATCACAAATAAGTGTTTTATGTGTTTCAAATGCAAAATACCAAAATCGGTGAAAAACATATCAAGTTTGCATAATTGGCGGTTTAGTCCCCAAGTTTCAAAAGTTGTCAAAAATAGTCCTGGTAAATCAAAATAAAACAAAATATCATTTAAGTCCCTAGGGATTCTTGAGTTGTCAAAATTGGTCCTTGAGATTTAAAATTGCAAATTTACAACTTAGGTCCCTAAACTTTCAAAAATATCAAGTTTGGTCCCTGGAATCTGAAAATGTCAAAACTGGTCCTTGTACTATTGGAACTTGTCAGTTTTGGTCCTTGTGACAACTTTGGAGAAATTACAGGTTTGGTCCCTCTAGTTTGGCAGAATTACAAGAAAGGTCATTATCATTAATAAACAAACCAACCCTTGTCAAATCTATTTTGGACCCCTGCCACTATACACATTTGGCCTCTGTCATTACCCCTTTTTGAACCCTTGGTCAAACACCAGTCAAACCCCACTTTCCCTCCCACCTTATCCTGTATATCTTCCCCACTTGCCTGCAAAAATTCAGGCCACCTTCCCATCACCTTTTCTCCTCAAACCTCCCCCCTCATCATCATAACCCACCACAATTAATGCCACCCCCCCTACTTGCAAATTGAGTAGCGCACAGGTCAAAATAGCTTTTCCCGCCAAAATTGATCCTATGGCCAAAATCCACCCTTTTGATCCAACGGTTCTGAAATGAGATGGGATGTGATCAGAAGACTAGTGGGAAGCTTTTTGGATATAAAAAAGAGAAGAGAGGCAAGAGAAGAAGTAGTAGTTAGTTTTTTTAAATTCATGTATGTCGTATTTCATGTTTATGTTTTTAATTAAGCTTTAAGCTGCAATCTTTTGTTTCATTATATCAAATTAAGTTGTTTAAGTGTATTAAAATTGTTTTCAAGTGTCAATTCAAATTGTATTAACATTTCATATTCTATGGTCCACTGTTGCAAAAATCAGCTTTCAATCTCTTGTACTCAAGGCTCCATATAGCTTTATTTCAATTCAAACAAGCTTACTCAAGCTTATTATAGCTTTTTGTAAGCTTGTTATTCGATTCAAGCAAAATATTAAGTTGGTCAACAAAAGTCAATGTCAGGAAAATTTGGTTCAAACAATGGAAATGGTTTATGGTTGATGCGATTGCTTGGAATGGGTTGGAAATGGATTAGAATAGTGGTGTTGGGTTCTGTATAAGCTACATCATAGCTGGGACACTTGTGAGCTTGTTATCTCATTTTCATTTTTAATGCAGTTTTCATATTGTGCTTGTATTGATATCTGTGGTCAATGATAGTTTAGACATGTTTATTTAGTGGTAATTAGGGTCACTAGACTTAGTTTAAATAGTGGAATGAGTTAAATCAATAACTGGCTCAGTTTAAATTGCATAACAGTTTGAACATCAGTGTTTGGATCAGTGGATTTGCATGAGCTTGAGCTCTTGTTTTTGCTTAAAACCTGTCTATGTACTCTCAACTAGTTGCATTAGAGTCATTTTAGTCTTAATATTGCACCTGCATATCTCAAAAGTCAAAATCACTTTTATCCTGTCCTCATCTCTTAACTGTTGGAATTTTGTAAAACCAAAAGGCTAATTTGTGTTCAAAAATCATATATATTGGTTGCATGAGTCTTAGTTTAACATAAAACATCATATTCAGGCATTAAATTAAGATTCAAGTTCAATAAAGTCAAACCTCTCATTTCTGTCAAAAGTCAAATTTGCAAAAATCAGTTTTGAACCAACCTAAGTTGATTTTTAATTAAGTCATTTCTGGGTCAAATCAAGTGAGACTTTTGATTTTTAAAAGTTCAACTGGTCTATTTTCTTATTGTCATTTTTCTAGGTTTTTAGAAATTTTCTATAAGCCTCAAAAGAGCTTGTCAAACAGGGCTTATTTGCCCTGTTCACAACTCGATGAACACTTGAGTTTTGCCGATTCTTGCAGTTCTTGCACGAGCTCATCGAGCTTCTCTTGGTCTTGTCTTTAGTTTACAAGTAGCCAACCAGGTCTAGTTTAGATTCCAATAAGCGGTTTTGATTTCCGACTTATTGGTTAGCTTATTCTTAAGCTACAAGTTGTAGTCAAAACCTGTTTTAGCACTTGATCTAAAATAGCCAAAGCTGTAGTTTGCATTTCAGTGGTCTAAGCTTGTTGTAATTTGTTGTTTTAAGTACTTTTAGCTTATTATAGCTTCGTGAAGGTTTGATGCCCGTTTGAACCTTGTGCTTATTTCAAGTGCTTATTACATAAGCACTTGTATTGCGATTCATTTTCTACACATAAGCCCCTGTTTTATATTTTCTCAGATTCATAATATTATTTTAGAGTTTTCCTGAATTTTCATATTTTTCTAGCACTGTTTACTATTTTTCCTTAATTAAGCGGTTTTAAGCATTTTAATTAGCTTTTAATACAATTAATTGAGAAAAGTTTCAAAAAATAAGTTTTCATTTTTCTAGGTTAAGATAAATATAATAAGTCAAAAAATATTTTTCAGATTTTCTTAGTTAAATTTGTATTTTTAAGCAATTTAATTAATTTTAAGTAGTTTTAATTCATAAAAATAGAAAAATAATCGAAAAATATAAAATAGTTTTGAAAATTATTTTTAGTTATTTTAGATTTTTCAAGTCATAATTTCATTTTCTAGCTTTATTTCATATTTTCTTGTATTTTAGGGTATTATTAAATAAGTAAAATAGTTTTAATTAATAATAATTAGATAAATAATTTTAAAAATAATTTTCTTTTTCTTAAAATTTTCTCTTATCATTAGGTTGGTAAAAATATCATTTTATATTTTAGGATTAATATTGTTCAAGTTTCACATTTTCTTGTGTACGTCGTAGTTTTTAATTTAAGTTTTATAAAAGAAAAATCAAAAACATTAGATTTTACAAATAGTGATAGCGTTTATTTAATATAGTTTATCTTTTTAAAATTCCTTTAATTTGCATTTAAGCCTCGCTATTTGTATACTTTTTACGTAGTTATAATCAAATCATATATCTTTTCTCATTCAAATCATCTCGATCACTACACGTTTGATTATTCTCATTGACTCGTTGGGACATAACGACCGGAAACACTATACTCTCGATCTTCATTGCATTTGTTTCGGTTGTTTTGAGTTTGTTACGGTTGGCCATTCACAAGTGGTCGGCTTGAGTGATAAAACTTGACCGTGTGGGAGCGAATCAAATTTTAGGCGCCACGGGGAGTCAGTACTAATTATCTTACGGTTAGCATTAGTGATTGAATAATCACTCCTTGTTCATACCATCTATCTATATATATATATATTTTTCTTATAAAAATCCAAAACCCAAAAACGACTTAAAACGTATAAAACACAAAATATTTTCCTTTTGTTTCTATATATGTATCAAAGTTAAAAATACAAAAGATTTATCGTTTTCTTTAATAATAACAACATAAAAGATTACCACATAAACCAAGGCGTTGTACTACCTAAGCTGGGTACGACCATAATAAGTTCCCGAACCAAAGATTTAAAACTTGCCTTTGTGTCCTTGATAGTGGTGTACCTTTTTCAAAGAAGTCATTTATCTTGTGATTATTGGTTTAAGTTCACTGTTGTTTTGCCTCGATTTTGTTTTAATTGGATTTGTTGTGATATCTACTTTTCAGAACCAGAAAACCCAAAAAGATTCTTCTTACCCCATTTTCATAATTCACTTTCATAATTCCTTTCCTTGAATCTCTTAGAGTTAACTCTAGTGCATGCGCACTCGTTCTTCTAGATCATTGAGTCCTTTTCGTGATCTAACAGAAATTCCTAGAAGACGTTCTCGCAGACGTGCTGCCCAAATAGTCGAACCCGAGATTCGTACTATTCCAAACAACAATATGGCAGACGAACGAACTATGGCGGAAATGCTCCAGGCACCCACCGAGGGTTATGGAGATGCCATCGTTTTACCAGTAATCAATTCTGATCACTTGAATTGAAGACACATTTGATCACACTTGTGTCTACAAATCAATTCCACGGGTTTGACCGAGAAGACCCGTATGCACACATCCGTTGGTTTAACAAGTTGACTTCAACTATCAATTTCAAGGATGTGCCACAAAAGTAATCAAGTTGATGCTATTTCCATTCTCACTTGAGGGACGGCCGGTTGGGTGGAAAAAGAACCCCTCGATCCATCGAAACTTGGGAGGATCTTGTTCAAAAGTTTGTCAATTATTTCTTTCCTCCATCAAAGGCGACTAATCTTAAAATGAAATTTCGGATTTCGTCAAAATTTCGATGAAAACTTTGGAGGCATGGGGAGATTCAAAGATCTCCTCGGAAATGCCCCATCATGAATTCACGGAGCTTCAACAAGTTAATATCTTTTATAATGGGTTGAGCAGTAGCGATCAAGATTCTTTGAATGCGACCGCGGTGGCAATATCTTGAATCGTAAGCCTAAAGATGTGATTGAGATTTGCGAGCAAAATCAAAAGTTCCTATTTCTGCAACAAAGTCAATACTCCAAACACTCGCTTCTTCATCCAAGAACTCTTACGGTTAGCGCTCCGATAGCCGCTCTAACGGACGCCATCCGTTGTATGATGAAAGATGTAAAGGAAATCAAAAGCGGAATTCATAAGCGGGACCAATCAAAGCCGTAAACAAGGTGTGTGAAACTTGTAGTGGTCCACATCGTATTATGATTGTCAAGCAACCGATGCTCCCTTTACCAAGCTCCGTAGCTTCACGTAAACCACAATCAATACCGACCACAAGTGATCCTCACTACCGTGCACCTAGCGGTATGACACCACCTAGTTTTCCTCCGTGCAAAACCATGGCAATCAAAATCGCTTTGTTCGAATCAAGGACAAAACTTCAATAACTCTCAAAATTTCAATCAAAGCGGAACAATTTCAACCAACCATATCAACCTCCAATCGGCAAAGTTATCAACAACCTTCTCAAGCTCCCCACCAAATGACTTCATGAAAATTCTTGAGTCAAGCATCGTTCAATGCAAACTCGGATCAATAACATGAGGTTGAGCTAAAAAGGAAATTGATACCACAATGTCTCGGCGGACAAATGAGTTGAAGAATATGATGAGCGGTTTCATGAACATGAATATGAACCAAGCTTCATCATCTTACGGAGGACTCCCAAGCAATACAATTCCTAATCCCAATCTTTGAGTTGAAAGCCGTCACCACTCGTAGTGGTAAGGCGTACAATGGACCTTCGACTCCAATGCCTCCTCCACGGGAGCGGTGAGTCAAGTTACCAAGGATACAACGGACAAGGTGCATTTCTCAAGCCCACAGTACAAGACACGTCCCACCTTGGTAGTCAAGCTCTAAGTTCGAACCCGAGGTTCGAAGACAAGTCTGAGCCGAAATGACTTCCGTCCCGGCTCAAAAGTCTAGTCGACTTCCTTACCCATCAAGAATGAATGATGAGAAGCTCAAAGACAAAACAAAGAGCAAATGGAAAAATTTTCCAAATCTTCAATGAACTACACTTTGACATAAGCTTCGTTGATGCTCTCGTTCTAATGCCTAAATTTGCATCCACGCTTAAAGGTTTCTTGAACAACAAGGATAAGCTATACGAGATGGCTAAAACCCTCTCAATGAGCAATGCTCAATGTCCTTCTCAAAAGCTTCCCAAAAGCTTGAAGACCCGTGATTTTTAATGTGTGATTTCTTGGGGATGGTTCAATGCTCCGCCTTGGCGATCTTGGCGCTAGCATTAACCTCATGCCACTCTCGATATGGAAGAAACTGTCTCTTCCTAAACTTTCACCCACTTGTGTGACACTCGAGCTAGCGGACCGTACCATAACTCGTCCACTTGGGATAGCCGGGATGTCGTGATGAAAGTAGGAAAGTTTCACTTTCCTCTTGACTTTGTTGTAGTAGACTTTGATGCGGATCCTAGAGTTCCCTCATCTTGGGAGGCTTTCTTGAGAGCAGTCGTGCTCGATTGATGTGTTCTTTGAAGAATTGACCATACGGGTTGACAACGAAGAACTCACGTTGAATATCAACCAAAAATCCAAACCTCTATCCAAGCAGTGTTGCCACAATTGATCAAAAATCGAAGATTCAATGCAACACTCTCAAATTTCACAGTTAAGAGAGTCACCAAAAGCGTCTTTGAGTTAAAAGCTTTGAAAATCAACCTGGTTCAAGCGGATGGTTTGAAAGTTGTACCGGAAAGTCAAGAGTGTTCTTGATGATGATGATCTAGAATCGGAGACTTTATCGGAGTGGTGGAAATTGCTAGCTCTAAGAGCACACCAAACTCTCTTGATTTCATCGAATTGGATGATGATGCTTGTGATCCAATGGGAGACACTCTTCCCATTGAAAAATTGCTCAAAATGATCCATCATCTCTAGTCTAATTATTCCCGACTCTTCAATCCTTCCCTCACTCGATGAGGAAGATGACAACTTTGGAATGAAGTCGATGCCTTTCTTAGTGATGAGTCAATTCCAACAGAATTGATAATACTTACTTTGATTCGGAGGGGACATCCTTTTCTAGAAAATCTGTTGATTGAAGAGCCGTTTCCGCCCTCCTCCCGGATATCTTATTGACAATCACCATATAAGCTTAAAAATGTCAAAATGGTGATTTGCTTCTTTACGATGCGGAATGGACTTGCATTCTCATGCACATCTTTATTCCATTCTTCACGGATGGTGTGGTTGCTCTTTCCTTTTTCTCTTTCGGGAATGAGGACACCATCTTTGACCCGATATCATCCCTTATAGTTTCTACTATTAACAATACCGCGGTTGTATCTCGTCGGTGTGGAACTTTCGATGTTCATATGTTTGTTAACACCGTGAGCGAAAGTCCGATTGAGATTGGTTTTCCACGTTACTTTCCCCATGAACAAATGAATTGGGTCGAGTCAAGCTAGCGACTCGGTAATCAAAAACAATAGCTAAACATGGGTTTTCACCGTGTGTTCCACCTAGTGTGGGGAGTTGCCCCATTGTTGTATATAAGTTTTCAAAAATAAATAAATAAATAAATAAATAAATAAAAATAATAATAATGGCCGTAGTATTTCCTTTTCGTTCTATGTTTCGGCATAACCGCGGTACTTTGAATATCGAGGACAATATTCATTTCTAGTGTGGGGAATTCTCACTGAATTTTATCATGTAATTATACCACCCAATTCCCCATTTTGGCCAAAAAAAATTTTTTTGGAGTAAGTGTTTGCACTTACTCGATTCTGATTATCGATCCGCCATGTCTAATAAACAAAAGGATTGGCTAATCCGAGAGCAAACGGCTCTTGTTAAAGATATCTCAAATCCGTTGACGACTTGCAATTTGCCCAAAATTGTATGGTATTCATTCACCATATCCTTAAAAGTGAAGAGTTGGCTAGCCCGCAAGTTTATGGCTTGTGGTAAAGGCGATTGAAAAACCATAATTGGTAATCACTCACCAAAGATATTTTATCTAAGAGTTGGCTAGTCCGAATAAACGGCTTCGGTAAAGACAAATCAAATCCGTTGGAAGCGGTGATTTGCTCAAAATCATTTGGTTATCGGTGTACCAAGGTTCTTACTTGAACTGAAACATTTGGCTACTCCGAAGTAATGGCTTTTGGTAAAGAGATGAAATCCATTAAATTTTTCTCAAAACATTGCTAGGGACTAGCAATATCTTAGTGTGGGGGATTGATGAGTATCTAAATACTCATCGGTTTTGTACCAATTAAACGCAAAACATCCGAAAACACTCGAAATGCATCAAAATGATAAAAATATCACAAATAAGTGTTTTATGTGTTTTAAATGCAAAAATATCAAAATCGGTGAAAAGCGTATCAAGTTTGCATAATTGGCGCTTTAGTCCCCAAGTTTCAAAAGTTGTCAAAAACAGTCCCTGGTAAATCTAAATAAAGAAAAATATCATTTTAAGTCCCTAGGGATTCTTGAGTTGTCAAAATTGGTCCTTGAGATTTAAAATTGCAAATTTACAACTTAGGTCCCTAAACTTTCAAAAATGTCAAGTTTGGTCCCTGGAAATCTGAAAATGTCAAAACTGGTCCTTGTACTATTGGAACTTGTCAGTTTTGGTCCTTGTGACAACTTTGGAGAAATTACAGGTTTGGTCCCTCTAGTTTGGCAGAATTACAATAAAGGTCCTTATCATTAATAAACAAACCAACCCTTGTCAAATCTATTTTGGACCCCTGCCACTATACACATTTGGCCCCTGTCATTACCCCTTTTTGAACCCTTGGTCAAACACCAGTCAAACCCCACTTTCCCTCCCACCTTATCCTCATATATCTTCCCACTGCTGCAAAAATTGAGCCACCTCCCATCACCTTTTCTCCTCAAACCTCCCCCCTCATCATCACAACCCACCACAATTAATGCCACCCCCCCTACTACTAAATTGAGTAGCCCATGTCAAAATAGCTTTTCCCGCCAAAATTGATCCTATGGCCAAAATCCACCCTTTTGATCCAACGGTTCTGAAATGAGATGGGATGTGATCAGAAGACTAGTGGGAAGCTTTTTGGATATAAAAAAGAGAAGAGAGGCAAGAGAAGAAGTAGTAGTTAGTTTTTTTAAATTCATGTATGTCGTATTTCATGTTTATGTTTTTAATTAAGCTTTAAGCTGCAATCTTTTGTTTCATTATATCAAATTAAGTTGTTTAAGTGTATTAAAATTGTTTTCAAGTGTCAATTCAAATTGTATTAACATTTCATATTCTATGGTCCACTGTTGCAAAAATCAGCTTTCAATCTCTTGTACTCAAGGCTCCAAATAGCTTTATTTCAATTCAAACAATCTTACTCAAGCTTATTATAGCTTTTTGTAAGCTTGTTATTCAGTTTCAAGCAAAATATTAAGTTGGTCAACAAAAGTCAATCTGTCTGAAAAATTTGGTTCAAGCAAAGAATGGAAATGGTTTATAGTTGATGCGATGCTTGGAATGGGTTGGAAATGGATTAGAATAGTGGTGTTGGGTTACATATAAGCTACATCATAGTTGGGACACTTGTGAGCTTGTTATCTCATTTTCATTTTAATGCGGTTTTCATATTGTGCTTGTATTGATATCGTGGTCAATGATAGTTTAGACATGTTTATTTAGTGGTAATTAGGGTCACTAGACTTAGTTTAAATAGTGGAATGAGTTAAATCAATAAGCGGCTCGGTTTAAATTGCATAACAGTTTGAACATCGGTGTTTGGATCGGTGGATTTGCATGAGCTTGAGCTCTTGTTTTGCTTAAAACACGCTCTATGTACTCTCGACTAGTTGCATTAGAGTCATTTTAGTCTTAATATTGCACTGCGTATCTCAAAAGTCAAAATCACTTTTATCCTGTCCTCATCTCTTAACTGTTGGAATTTTGTAAAACCAAAAGGCTAATTTGTGTTCAAAAATCATAGATATTGGTTGCATGAGTCTTAGTTTAACATAAAAAATCATATTCAGGCATTAAATTAAGATTCAAGTTCAATAAAGTCAAACCTCTCATTTCTGTCAAAAGTCAAATTTGCAAAAACCAGTTTTGAACCAACCTAAGTTGATTTTTAATTAAGTCATTTCTGGGTCAAATCAAGTGAGACTTTTGGTTTTTAAAAGTTCAACTGGTCTATTTTCTTATCGTCATTTTTCTAGGTTTTTAGAAATTTTCTATAAGCCTCAAAAGAGCTTGTCAAACAGGGCTTATTTGCCTGTTCACAACTCGATGAACACCGAGTTTTGCCGATTCTTGCAGTTCTTGCACGAGCTCATCGAGCTTCTCTTGGTCTTGTCTTTAGTTTACAAGTAGCCAACCAGGTCTAGTTTAGATTCCGATGGCGGTTTTGATTTCCGACTTATTGGTTAGCTTATTCTTAAGCTACAAGTTGTAGTCAAAAGCTGTTTTAGCACTGATCTAAAATTGCCAAAGCTGTAGTTTGCATTTCGATGGTCGAAGCTTGTTGTAATTTGTTGTTTTAAGTACTTTTAGCTTATTATAGCTTACGTGAAGGTTTGATGCCCGTTTGAACCTTGTGCTTATTTCAAGTGCTTATTACATAAGCACTTGTATTGCGATTCATTTTCTACACATAAGCCCTGTTTTTATATTTTCTCAGATTCATAATATTATTTTAGAGTTTTCCGGATTTTCATATTTTTCTAGCACTGTTTACTATTTTTCCTTAATTAAAAGCAGTTTTAAGCATTTTAATTAGCTTTTAATAAAATTAATTCGAAAAGTTTCAAAAATAAGTTTTCATTTTCCTAGGTTAAGATAAATATAAAAGTCAAAAAATATTTTCAGATTTTTCTTAGTTAAATTTGTATTTTTAAGCAATTTAATTAGTTTTAAGTAGTTTTAGTTCATAAAAATAGAAAATAATCGAGAAAAATATAAAAATAGTTTTGAAAATTCTTTTTAGTTATTTTAGATTTTTCCAAGTCATAATTTCATTTTTCTAGCTTTATTTCATATTTTCTTGTATTTTAGGGTATTATTAAATAAGTAAAAATAGTTTTTAATTAATAATAATTAGATAAATAATTTTAAAAATAATTTTCTTTTCTTAAAATTTTCTCTTATCATTAGGTTGGTAAAAATATCATTTTCATATTTTTAGGATTAATATTGTTCAAGTTTCACATTTTCTTGTGTACGTCACGTAGTTTTTAATTTAAGTTTTATAAAAGAAAAATCAAAAACATTAGATTTTACAAATAGTGATAGCGTTTATTTAATATATTTTATCTTTTTAAAATTCCTTTAATTTGCATTTAAGCCTCTGCTATTTGTATACTTTTTCTGTAGTTATAATCAAATCATATATCTTTTCTCATTCAAATCATCTCGATCACTACACGTTTGATTATTCTCGCTCAGCTCGTTGGGACATAACGACCCGGGGAAACACTATACTCTCCTGATCTTCATTGCATTTGTTTCCAGACTGTTTTGAGTTTGTTACGGTTGGCCATTCACAAGTGGTCGGCTTGAGTGATAAAACTTGACCGTCTGGGAGCGAATCAACAAGCTTGCATTTAGACTTAGAATCACATAGGATAGCATTATCAGGTCTTCTTTCATCATAAAACATCAAATTTAACCTGTGTTGAAAGATCAAAACTCATAAAAGTCAAAGTTTCATTTCATCAACAAAAGTCAGTGAAATTCGGTTTTGTCCAAGCTGTGTGGGTTTTCATGAACTCGGTTCCTAATCAAAATAAGTGATACTTTGGGATATTCTAGTTCAACTGGTCTTTAGTTGAAATCGATTTTGTAGATTTTAGTAATTTTCTTTAAGCTTTAAAACGACTTTTCAATTAAGCTCATATGCCTGTTCACACTCGGTCATAATCGATTGTGAAAGCAGAACTTCTTCTGACTCTAGAAAGCTCATAATAGCTTCTCTAGGGCTAAGACTTGGTTCATTGGTTCCTTTGGTTGGTGGTCTTGAGAATCCAAGTCTTTGGTTTCCACTTCACTTATTTGGTAGACACTGCATAAGCTACAAATTAGCTAGACAAGCCTTTTGGTTCTTGTGCCTTAATCACATTAAATCTGTAGCTAGCATTTCGAGAGTGTATGATAGTCACATTTAGTAGAATTTAGGTAGTAATAGCATAATCCGAGTCCTGCTAGCTTTTAGTTCACTATAGTTGCCTTTTGCTTATTATAAGTGCTTATTTTTAAGCAAATTTCACTACAGCCCCTAATTCTTGCACACCTGCATCACTTTTCTTGTTTTTCATAGATTTAGAATAATATTTTAGACTTTTCCTGAATTTTTCATAATTTTTCATCACTGTTTGCTATTTTTCCTTATTTAAAACAGTTTTTAGGACTTTTTAAATAGCTTTTAATACAAATAAATCACAAAAACTTCAAAAAAATAATTTTTCAATTTTCCTAGATTAAGATAAATATAAAAAGCCAAAAAAATATTTTTCCATAATTTTCCTAGTTTAAATAGTAATTTTTAGCCATTTAATTAGTTTTAAGTAGTTTTTAATTCATAGAAATTAGAATATAAATCCGAAAAATACCAAACTAGTTTTGAAAATTCTCTTTAGTTATCTTAGATTTTTGAAAAATAGTTTCATATTTTTCCCATTAATTTTCATAATTTTTAGTATTTTAATTTAGTTTTAAAGTTTAAAATTAGTTTTTAATTCAAATTTATAAAATAAAAACCAAGAAAATCAAATTTTAAAATAGTGATAGCATTTATTTAATATAATCTATCTTTTTAATTTTCTTTAATTTGCATTTAAGCCCCTGTAATTTACAAACTTTTTCTTTAGGTATAATTATTCAAAATCCACAAACCTTTTCCCGTTCAATATCACTCGATTACTACACGTTTAGCTTCAATCGCACAGCTCGTTGGGACTTAACGACCTGGGGAAACAATATACTCTCCTAGACTTAATTGCATTGCGTTCTCAAGCTGTCTGGCTTTTATTACGGTTGACCATTCACAAGTGGTTGACTTGTGTAATAAACCTGACCGTTTGGGAGCCAATCAGTCCTTCAGCAAGTTGATTCTCATAAAACTTCAAATGGTCTTCTCAAAAGATTTCGAGTATATGGGCTTACAGTGTGTTGTTGATTCTGAAGTATCAAAACCAGCAAGGGGGAAGGAGACAAGCATCTAAACGCGAGTAAACTTGATGAACTTAATACTTCTAAGTGATTCAAGATATCCTGGGAAGACAATTGTCATTACCGCAGAGAAACTCAAGGTTTGACTCATGGCGTTTAGTGTTCTTATTCCAACTATGTGGGGGAAGAGATGAAAGAGACAATTTCTAAAGAGAAAAGAGGTACACAAGTGTGTGATGATTTCGATGTTATCGCAATCATCAGGGGAGAGAGATTGTGTACATTGGGGATGCTCGATTGTTTCACTTGAGAGCGTAACCGTGATTCGATGATAATCACTTATTCCGAGATGACATCCGCAGAGATAATCGGTGATTGACATGCTACTTGATGTTATCGATTATTCTTTCTTTGGGCATTTGGGTACTTGGGTTCTTGAGCTTCATACATTTTATTGGGGGAGAAAAAGTATACATCGGGTTATTCTTTGGAAATCGGACTTAATCGCTACTTGATGTTATAAGGTTCTCTGTCTTTGGGTATATGTGTATTCGGGTTCTTGAGCTTTATTCCAAGAGACTGGCGGCATCAATTCAACTACTTGGAGGAATTTTTCTCTTGACACCTGTTGGTACGGTTCGCTTCAGACGTCAGTAGAAAATAAATATAACATTGTTTTATGTGTGGGATGATACGTTGCTGTTCTATTGGATGATATAACCTCGAACGAAGAATCACGATGATTATTCTTAAAAAGAGCAGCAAGATCGATGATAATGGTGTGCTTCTTTGTGCACCTGGCTAAGGCAAGCTTGAAATAGAGCTTCGAATCTGCCCAACAAAAGGATTTTCGGTTTGGGGGAAGCTGCCAAAGTCTCACTTTCAGAAGGTTTAATTTCTCTCAATTCAGGAGCCTTGAAAGCTTTGGTGGGGAATTTTTAAGAGATGATGATTTCTATCTTCTACAACGGTGTTGTTCGATATCCTTATCTCGATACTCGTATCATCATCTTCTTAAATTATATCATCTACTCTATCTTTGTAAATATTTATCAAAAAACCCAAAATACAAAAATATAAAACCAACAAAAAGAAAATAGAAAAATATAAAACCAACAAAAACCCATAAAAATCAAAAATTTGAAAAATACCAAAAATATTGTTTTCTATAGACATATCTTCTGGTATCGATAACATCTACGGTCTTAGAAATGTCATTCAATAATGGCACGGGGACCATAGATGAAGTTCGAGCGGGAGGTGTAAATATTCTTTTTCCAAAACATGTCTAAAAATATGGCTTCCAGTTATTTTGGACTGTAACCCGCGCTAAAACCATGGTTTGCTACTATTTCAGATAGCAACCCGTTCTTCAAGAAGGAAAGTGCTGCGCTAAACCAATTTTCATAAATTCCGTGCACTTATCCTAAAACTAATTAAGGAAAGTATGTCGAAGGACTGTTGTTCCTATTCAAATATTTTTCCTTCTAAAATTCTTCAGAAAAATATTTGTTTTAACAAAATGGTGGTAAATGAGTTGCTTGAAAATCAATCAGAATCATGTTTTCATAAATTTGCAAATTCAGCTTGTTTAAATTTTCTTTATGAAATGAGTCATTGATTGAGGGGGAGAATGTTTTCAAATTTACATCATCTAACGGGCTTTCTTAATCATTCTACGTGCTTATCAAAAAACGATATTTGCCTATGTTGAAGGACTAGTAATTTAGGATATGATTGTTAGAATTAGATGACTATAGTTTGATAAACACATTGTTCCCATGCCTTACATGATCTGATTGATATGTTGGATTGACTTGCATTAGTCGATTGTTGTTTGGGTGTTGTCGACCACCATATATGTCTATCTGTGTTTACTAACGTATGCAGATAACATGGTTTAAAAGAATGTTCCCGATCCGGATCCCACAAAAGAAGATGATTGGATGCCGAAAGGAAAGGGTAACTATTTCTTAGGTCAACAAATGAAGAAGCGGAGCTTAATTAGATCTCCATGGAGAGTTGGCACGATAGATGCAACTTAAGAGGTCTCACTGCATCTGCAGATGGTTTTTCTTCCAGCCCTACAGCAACAACAGAAACTTATTATCCACCTAACGTATCTTTGTGCAGGACAAGTAGTGAATAACACCATTTTTCAATCAAATTAGATAAAATTGTTTTGAAAATTGAAAAATATTGTTTTGAAAATAAAGTGAACTAAGTTTTGGAAATCAACTGGACTTCACTTTTTCAAAACTTAAGTCACTCAATCAACGACTACGATCATTGATTGAGGGGGAGAGTGATTTCAATATTAAATATTTACAAACGATATTTCATCTATCAAGTCCGTTTGTACAAATAAGTGGTGATCTAAAGATTTAATGTTATCTCATGGTATGATTTTCTTTAATACTTAAAGATCTTTCAAAATGAATTTTTTCCTGTTCTTGTTTGATTGTGAAATTGTTTTATTTTACTTAAAGATCTCTTAAAAACTATCATACCTGACACTAACAATCTTTAATGTCTATAATTGGTCCTCATCAGTCAATTTCAAAATTAAATCAAGCCATGTCTTTCCCCAAAATTTTCTAAATGATTTAAATCATTTGGGATCACAAATCTCAAATGGTTTGATAGTTTTGATCGGGGGAGAGATCGTGATTTAAATCTCAAATCGGTTTTAAAGGGTGATTGTTTCAAAAGCACTCCTTCTTTCATGAGCCAAACGATTTCAAATACATAATGCACATGATTGTGGAGGAGCATTTAACCAAAAACCAGAAGAATATTTAAACAAGGCCACATTTTCTCCCATGTTTTCTAAACCTATTTAAATCTCTTGAGATCCAAAATCTCAAAGGGTTTGATATTTTTGATCGGGGGAGAATTTGTGATTTAATTATGAAATCTAATAAAAGGTGATCATTTGATTCAATTGTGCAGGCTGCTCTCCCATATGTGCTAAACGCTTTTGAATCTCGAAGCACATATTGAGGGGGAGCATTTCAAAAGAAAATAAACTATCAAGGTACAAATGCTTTTATGCTTTAACATAAAGTACCTTGATTGATTTTCTAAATGGTTTCTTAATGGCCTTTGTGATCGTGGATGTACTTCAAAAGAACTTCTTCCTCTATGTGATAAAATTATTTCAAATATCCTACGCACATATTGAGGAGGAGAATTTACCAAAGAAATTCAAATGGCTTTTTTTAAGGAAATTGTGATCAAGGAAATATTTCAAAGTCCTCTTGCCTCCATGTGCTAAACAATTTCACAATCATATGCACATGTTGAGAGGGAGCATTTCTAAAAGATCAAAAACAATTAAGGTACAAAATGCTTTGATATTATATCACAAGTACCTTGATTGATTTTTCAAATGATTTTTCAATTGGTTTCAAGAAGGACTGAACTGTACCAAAAGACCGACCATTTTACTTTATGTATGGAGTTATAAGGTTGGTGAGGTTAGGTATTAGTTCCTACGATCTCGCTAGAGCCGGAGGGATCTATCCATGGACAATCCACTAGATAGTGTAGAGTCCTTAGGTATGATGAAAAAAGGAGAAAAATGAGAATATGGGAAGAGTGCGGACTGAGACTGAGCTAGTACTGGAATAAACACAACAAGATTCTAGTTATGAAGTCTCGGTAAGCACTGAAGGGGTTGAAGAATGAAAAAGAATTGAATGTAAAAAGGGTGAAAAGAAATAGCCCTCCAATAATTCAACCTTAGGGCAGAAATCGGGTTCAATACATATGTCATTTTTTGTTACTAAGGTAACACTAGTATTGAAGACAAGAAGTCATGGACCCAGTGACGCACTGCACCTAACTTCCCAAGCTACTCAAGTTCCTCTTAAAAGGAATTGTTTCATTCTCACGGGGAACCTACATAATCTATCGACTCTCTTAGAGATTGTTGATATTGAAGAAGGAGACCCTTTCCCTAGTCTCCGGCATAGGAAACCAAATGTGCACAATTGAGTCTAGAGCCAAGAGATCATCCACAATATCTCACTAGGACACAAAATTAATGAAGACTTATTTGTTTCACACAATGTAGAAAGTAAGTATATATATTGAGAGTCCTCGCATTATCCTTGTGGTATTGCGGAACATCCGAGTGATATGTAAAATATTCACGATGAAGATGGAAATCCTTCTAGAGCCAACATCAAAAAGCTCTTGGTGGGTGACATGTGAGATCTTGCAAAGATCAAGCTTGTGACAACCGGATAGAAACAATGGGCGATTCATTCTTGAATCAACCTTGGTCGAGAAATGAATTGACGAATACTTTTGGAAAAACCGTTCGATGTGCAAATCTTCTTTTCTCTAGCACATCGAATGTGTATTCATGTTTTCAAACACAAAAAGTATCTCTGATTGAAAAAATACTTTTGGAAAAACCGTTCGATGTGCAAATCTCTTCTTTTCTCTAGCACATCGAATGTGTATTCTTCTTCAAATACAAAAGTATTTTTGATTGAAAATTGATCTTTCTCATAAAACCTTCGTCGTATTGCAAAACTCTTTCTTCAAGCAATACGCGATTGTTTTCAAATCAATTTTCATCAATCGGTGAATCTCAATTATTGGTTCACTCACTCCGTGTTGTCTACTTTGGGACGCTCCGGTTTGAGAACGGCTATATCAAGTCGTGAAACCACATCAAGGAGATTCTTGAACTCTATCGATCACAAGCGGTATTTATCTTGATCAGCGAAACGATGGTTCTTGCAACTATATTCAACGAAAGTGAACAAAGACATTTTCGTGTGTTTTAGTGCTAACTGTTGTTTGTAGGAACATTTGGACGGTTGCAGCTGATCGATATTGAGAAGTCAATTCACAGCCGCATGCTCACATCATTCACACTTAATTGAAGAAAATCATGACAATCAAAGATATACAAAGATGCTTCCGCTACTCTGATGAAAAGATGTCATGATCTAGAAAGTGTGAGCATGTCGGTCCAAAAGTCACAACATCACATGAAGGCAACACAATAAAGGGTGATCCAGAGATTTACTGTGGCTGATGATCTCCATAAAGCTCGAAGATCATCAAATTTGTGGATCAGTTTAAAGGCCTCCACTAAAAGTACAAAATCATTGGACAATGAAGAGTCACTACTCAAGCACAAAGAATTCGGAAATTGAAGAATTGAAGTCTACGAGCTCAGAACTGAAGATTAAATAGAATTCTAGGATTCGAAATGTAAATCATGGGGTGACCTCCCTTAGGGGGAGATTGTTAGGAATTGGAAATTCCATGAGGAAGTGTCGGTCACCCCAATTATAGTCTAGCATATGTTAGCTCGTAGACATGTCGTTATTTACGTTATTTACGTTATTTAGTAGTTAATTAGTTAGTTAGTAGCGTAGATTAGTTTAGAGTAACACCGTGGAGGAAGGACGGGTCTTTTCCCACTGTATGCCTGATCCATACCCCGACAGGAGGGCGTGTAGTCTGTAACTATAAATACCCCTTCAATCCTTAGAAGGGGTGGTGCTTCTTTGATAATCTAACATTTTCTCTTTGGTTTATCTCTCTAGAATCACCCTCTCTACTCTTTTCATCTATCTAAACATGGCATACTTGTATAATCATAATCCTAGACCACCCAAATCATTAAACAACATAAATATACGATCCTACACTACTTTCGCTATTATTGAGTACCTTTGGTTTGATATTTGTAGATTTTAAAACTTGTTTCTTGATTCACTCACAAATCGCTGCTAACGATCCTAACTTACCATCATAATCTTGCTATAACGGACGAGTTTACTTGCTCGTATGTGTTATTAACAGATTTGTTAAATCACCTTTTATAAATTTAAAACTTGTACACACGTAGCACATCAAACCCATAATCACAAAAATTAGTTGGATCTGATACCACTGTAGGGATTTTATGTTGTTCCCGTTTCACAATCGTATAAAAAAGTTTAAAGTATTAAGTAAACAGATTGTGAGTAATGACTGAAAGTAATGCAAGTAAAAGCACACTGATAAATTTTCAACTTAATATTCTTTATTAGAAATCAATCAAAAAGAATACATTACCCAAGTACTTGCGGAACAGTACTTGGGATTGAAATGACAAAGTGTTGTAACTCCTCACGAAGCTCAGGCTAAGTCTGAGCACAACTACAATGGAACCACTGAGCTATCTCAGGGACTGAGTTGTATTTGGAGGAGTGAAATATGACTTGTGTGTGTGTGTGTGTGTTTTACAATTTACAAGCTTAAATCTTTCACTCCATCTCTTATGCTATTTATACAAGTATGAGTTTTAACTCTATCCTAAGTGACAAACTGACAGGTTACAGAAGACAAAATACTGATGTATTTTGTCTCTGTTTACAAAGACTATATTGGGTAAGTGACAAGGTTGCTTTCTTCTAGTCAGTGACCTAATAGTTAGCCATTCAGGGAAGTTTACTTTGGTTGATAAGGACTTTGTCTTATCTGTTTAAACTTATCCCGCCTTGTCCCGCTCATTCTTCAGTCTTCTCATCCTTCAGTCTTTGTTCTTCAGTCTTGTCTTCAGTAGAATAGTTGGTGAGGAGTTGAGGGATTCAGTAAGTTATTGTCATCACACACTGAATCAACTTTCTTCTTCTTGACTCAGTCTTCACCCTTTAAGTTCCGCCATACTGAGTGGAGAGACTTCTTCTTTGTCTCTTATTAAGTATCCTGAAGACAACTCACTAAGAGACTATGCACTCAGTGACTTGTTTAACGTTTAAGGGATTAAACACTTAGGGTGTTTTCTATTCAAATCCTAGAATTAAGGGGTTTGGGTATTTGCTGAACCCAACAGTCTCCCCTATTTGGATATATAAATAGCCGAAGTTTTTGATCAGTGTAAGTGAGCAAATGGCTTCTTCTTATACTGAATGTACTAATGAACATAATAAGGAACACTGAGTATTTTAACAAAACATACATCGTTTATTGATCAAATTACATAGTTCCTATTACTAGTACAAAAGATGAAACAAAAAATGTCACTCAATGTGGATTCCCAGTGCTTCAAGCTTTGGTTTCTTCTTGAGGAGTGTTTCTTTATTAGGGTGCTCTCTTATCTTAGCATTCAGGTCATTGCAGAACCTGACGTTTGTTGGGGTTTGGATCTGAGAGGCCACTGGTAGATAACTTGCCATTGTAGACACTCCTGCAAGGTCAAGGTCACTCTATCTCTGGAATGCTGGGTTCCATAGACATCTATAAAGAAGAGTCCTCTTTCAGGCTCTTCAATGCAAAGACAGTTAACAAACTTTACTCCCTCTGGTAGCTCCCTGTTGCATTCCAGGCCAGGCACTTTGAATTCAGGCTCGGACTCAATTCTCTTTCTTTGGCCTTGGGATGATTGAGGTTGGGATCCTTGAGGTGCGATTAAAATTGGTGAATCCCAAGTCATCTTGGTGCTTCCATAGTCTTTCATACCTTTTCTTGAGGTTTTCATCGGCTCCTTAACCTGACATTCTCGCTTCTTTGCGATGATTGGACCAAGCTCATCGAGTTCAGTGATCCCAAAGTTAGTGAATTTCATGGGATCAGAAACCTCGAAATGTCTTTTATCACCCCCCCTGTAGACATTCATTGCCAGTGGTTTGGATTTGGGGATGATTTTTACATCTGTGATTTTCTCAGGCATCCTTCTGCTTGTCATTGACCAGTTGTAGTGGTCAATTCTTTCTTTCCTGATAATTGCAGCTCTCCTGTTCTTTTCATCCAGCTTCTTTCTTATTTCAGCCATTTGAGCAGCTTGAGCATCTTTGAACTTTTGCCCTGCCTGACCCTTTTGAAGCTTCTTGGGATCAATTCCAATATTCTCAGCTTCCTCAGCAACAACTTGTACCAGTGCTTCTTTGCTCTTCCTTTCTTCCTCAGCTAGTTTCTTTCTCGTTTCTTCCTTTGCAAGGTAGGCACTTAGCTGTTGTGGAGTAAGCAGATACTGAGTGTTGCCGATGACATAGGAAATCTTCTCAGGATCAGGTGTTTTCATTATGGATTTTCCTTTATCCTGGACTTAAGAAGATGATGCTACCAAGGGTGGTGTTGTTGTCATGATGGGTGTTGCAACTGTCATTGTCATTATTGTTGTTGTTGGTGGTGGGACTGATGATATGGGTGTTGCAGAGACTGGCTGAGCTGGCTCCCCCTCCGTGTGAGAGGGAGGCTCTTCAGTGGCTTTCTCCCCCTCAAATGTTGTTGCAACATCAGTGAGAGCAAGAGTTGCCTCGGACACTGAGGGAGTTGGAGTCACTTGACCTTTGAAGGCTTGGTAGATCTCTGTGACCATAACCTTGATGTCAGTAGTATCCTTTTGAAGACCGGTGACCTTTTCTGCCATATTTGCCTGAGATAGTTCCAAAGCAGTCATCCTAGGCCCAAGATTCTAGACCATAGAAGATGGTGCCTTAGCCAGAGTAGTCACTTGAGCATCCAAATAACCCAGTGTTGTCTGAAGAGACTGAACAGAAGACTAAAGACCCTGAACATTGGCAGATTTGAGCATGTCGATTAGTTCAGTGAGGCTGGAGGAATTCTTCAAGTAAGCCTCAGTAGCCTCCAGCACTCTTGAGTTGAGTCTTTGGGTCTTATTAATGAAATCCACGATTTCATCTATCTTTGTGCCACACCACGAAGGTGCTTGAGAAATTTAACGAGTTTTCATTCGATGCAGTGAAGATGTTGGTACATGAGATCTCTGTGTTCATCGGTGTTTGCATCAAAAGCATGTACCTCGACTTTCGGATCGCATAGTGGCATTTGCCTCGATGTGTTGATCCCATAAAGTTCTGATAACCGGAATATAACTTCCTTGAAGCTTTAGTGATCCACATAACCAGTTGTCTCTCTGTCAGTGGAAGAGTGTTGTCAAACTTTCTGAATTCTTCAGGACAGGATGAAGAAGAAGAGTCAAAGTCATGATCTTCAGGCTTGAAAGGTGACTCTTCAGGCTTTTAAGGATCAGGCTGATGTCCTTGTTCATGTGTTTGAACATCAGCGTCCATTTCTTCTCCTGCTAAAAGTATATCATCTTCACTGTCAGCCAGTTCTTCATCAGAGAAAAGAATTTCATTAACCTCAGCAACTGTTAAGAGACCAGTGGTGGTGATTGGTTCCATATCGGTGGTGGTATTAATCCTACGAGTCTTTGTCCCCGTTGCTCCTTCAAGAAGCGGTGGGTGTTTCCAGTGCTATCCCTAGAAGCGATGGTAGTGAGATCCCTATCGGTGGGTTGTTCATTTCCTCGAGTCTTTAGGATCATTCGATTGGCCCTCAAACAAAAGTTGTGATTTGCGAGTGTCATCCTTGGGCATTATGGGCGCTCCCTACCGGTAGTTGTATGTTTCCTACGGATCTTGGGAGTAGTAGTTGGGACCAAGGGCATTGATGTGATGTCGGTATCCTTCATTGTCACCGTGGTGGATGTTGTTTCGTCTTGATGGGTGGCGGATCAATGCAGGGCTTTCTTTACCTTTTAGGTGTGCTCCGAAGCCTCGGGGCCCGAGAGTTGGGTTTGGTCTTAGTCCCATCGAGACTTCCCTTTCTCTTTTAGGACCGGGGTTAGGAGTCATCGAGTCCCTACAGTTGTTCTGACAACCATATGGGCCGTCAATTCAATTTCGATGACTTAGGATGGGTCTTTTGAAAATTTGATTGACTCGGGATACCGAGTAAAGCGGTGTATTTGTATTCACGAGGGTAATTGCAACCCAAGAACACTTGTAAAGCACATGAGACAAACCTAGGATACGAAGCGTATTTCGTCCTAGTTTTGCTCGATAACAGTTACAAGATCACTTGTAAATGATCTTCCCAATGTCGACGGTGACCCGTTCATCAAGCAATATGCCACCATCAATGAATAGAGTTAACTTGTTCGGTGGATGAGTGGTTCCCCGAGAACACGAATCACAAATGTGAGCAGGATCTTCCAAGCCGCAGAAATGAGTTCTTAGTGATTGGGGTTTTGTCCAAAACTTTAGATCCAAAACAATTTGTTTTAACCCATCCTTAGCGTGGAGGTTTCGGGATGGGCAACATAGACTCGAATTATAGTCTAACCACTTGATGTACAAAAGTTTTATAGTCGGGGTGGTGACCTTTGCCCATTAAGCAGATGAATTTGATGAGATACTCACGAGGGTCCGAGGTCGGTCTCATCGATGAGACGGTGTCGGGTCATAGGCCTAATCAGTAGCCCAAAACTCCCTGAGGAGATTTTGGTACATAATAGAGGGGGACTGAGTAAAGGCAGTTTTAAGTGGGCAGTTGAATAAAAACTTCATGATGCCCTTATAGGCTGGGACATCAGGAGGGTATTCAAAAGTGCCTATAACATTATTTGTTTTAAATTCAGCATTATTTAGATCTCCTACCCACTGAGGTGCAAACTAAAGAGATTGTGTTCTTGCCATTTCCATTAAAATTTTTAGGGTTTGAAAAGATATCTTGACAAGAACAATCAAAGAGTTTTGAATCTCTTAAGTTTTGTGATGAAAAACCTTTTGTTTACAGAGAATATTTTACTGAAAAACTTGTTTTGAGGATTAAAGAACACAAATATTTCTTGGTTTGAGAAGGGATTTTGACAGAGTTTAGATGCAGAAATTCTTTGTGTGAGTTTTTAGTGTTTTTTAGAGGGGTATTTATAGAGTGGTGAGAGGGGTAATTTTTGCATAAAAGAGGATTTGTAAAGTCAGTTTTTGAAAACATTTTATTTACCTCATTTAATGCCACCTACTCCACTACCATGATAATTTCCGGTTTTCAAGGAGCAGTTGCGATGCAGGTAAAGTGAATTCTGCGAAATAAAATATCCTTAAGATATTTCATGTGAGAGGAGGCATTTAATGCCAAGTGGGATGAGGTAAGGTTTTGAGGGACCTTTGACTTGTCAAAGAGACATATATTCCTATATTAAATTGGTATGTTTACCAACCTAGGACATTTAAGTAACTGATACTTGGTGCATTTAGTTACTCATTCAGTGCTCATTATCTAAAGTCAGAGTCCCTGAATGAGTCTTACTCATTCAGTGAGAAGGTTGTTTTGGGTTTTGTTCAGGGAGAATGGACTATTTCAAAGAGAACTCACTGAGATTAGGACTAATTTTCAGTTTGCTGACTTTCAATGTCAAGCATTCCTAATTCATCTTTCAGTCTTCTGAAGGTAGGTTCATCTAAAGGTTTGGTGAAGATATCAGCAAGTTGATATTCAGTAGGGATGAAATGAAGTTATATGTCTCCTTTCATTATGTGGTCCCTGATGAAATGATATCTGATATCAATGTGTTTGGTTCTTTGGTGGAGAACAGGATTGTTGGAGATTGCAATAGCACTGGTGTTGTCACAGAAGATGGGTACCATTTTGTAGTGGATGTCATGGTCACTAAGTTGAATTTTCATCCATAATACATTGGCACAACATCCTGCCGCGACATACTCGACTTGGTGAAGACATAGCCACCGATTGTTGCTTTTAGCACTCCAACAAACCGTTTTCCTCCAAGAAATTGACGGACCACGAGGTACTTTTTCATCCATATTACGACCGGCATAATCAGTCGAATACCTTTGAGGTCAAACCTTGAGCACTTTGGATAGTAAAGTCCAAGGCTTGGATTTCCTTCGTATCGAGGATTCTTTTGGCTGCGATGAGATGGGATTCTTTGGGATTGGGCGATATCTTGCTATTAGGCGGTGAGAATTGTATATCCGGTCTAGAAGCGATTAGATACATTAGTGAACCAACAATCCCCACGAAATGAGTTTGATTGGTGATTTGCGGTGAGATCGGGTCCTAGGTTGTTAGGGGACCATTGGTGTCTTCAACGAGGCACAATCGGATATCTCATATTTCTTCAAGAGATTTACGGTGTACTTCTCTTGGTGATGGAATTCCTTTATCAGTTTGCCTAATTTGTAGTCCAAGGAAGTATGTGAGTTCACCCATCATGCTCATTTCAAACTTCTTTGTCATCAGTTTTTCAAATTGCTTGCAAAGAGTATAATTTGTTGAGCCAAAGATGATGTCATCAATATATACTTGGACTAGTATTACATTATGCTTTGTCCTGTAGATAAACAAGGTGTTGTTTATCTTACCTCTGACAAACTTGTTTTGAATCAGGAAGGCTGAGAGAGTTTCATACCATTCTCTAGGAGCTTGTTTAAGTCCATAAAGGGCTTTGTCAAGCTTGCAGACACAGTCAGGGAATTCACTACTCTCAAAGCCAGGAGGTTGCTGAACATACACATCTTCCTTAAATTCACCATTCAGAAATGCACTTTTTACATCCATTTGATAAACTTTGAAGTTCATGTAGGTAGCAAATGCAAGGAAGATCCTGATGGCTTCTGTGGAAAACTAAAAGGGGGGTTAAATAGTTTTACCAATTAAAACTTCCTTTTAAACTATTTAGATCGACTTATGTCAATCTATTTGGTTGTGTGTGTTGGATGTTGATAAACAAGCATATAAAGATATGTAATTAAAAGATAAGAGTAAGAAGCACAAAACCACAACGCGAGTATTTATAGTGGTTCGGCTACAAGGACACCTTCCTTTCCTACTCCACTCCCGAGTCACCTACTCGAGAGTTCGTAAACACTACACCAATCTCCTTATGGCGGAGAAGCCTTCACAACGTCGCCTACCCTTTTTCGGTGCTAGGCTAACCACGGGTTCTTTCACTCCAAGGTGAACCAAACCTACACAACGTCACCTACCCTTTATAAGGTATTAGGCTAAGTACCTAGTTCTTTCACACCAAGGTGAACTACACCTTCTGGCGTCGCCTACCCTTTATTAGGTACTAGGCTAAACACCTAGTTCCATTGCAATGGAGGAACTACTACCACACTACACCAACGACTAATCCCAAAGGAGATCTACTCCTTTACAACATCATCAAGGACATCAATATCCTTGGATCTAATGCTAGTCTATCTAGTACATCGAAACACACCATATTGAATGTACATCTAAGGCACATTTCGTTAATGCCAGGCATATTGAATGTACATCTACAAGACACCTTTCACTAATGTCTTGTGTCTTCACTTCTAAGCACCTTTCACTAATGCTTCAAGTCTTGACTTCTAAGCACCTTTCACTAATGCTTCTTGTCTTGACTTCTAAGCACCTACCACAAGTGCTTATGCTATAGACGATAGATACTCTTCACTAATATCTTCGTCTTGACACTTGAGACACCTTTCACTAATGTCTTCAACACTACACGTCTTTGAAGAAATAAAGGAATCATCAACAAGAAGACTTCAGTAGCCTTGATGATGAGGAAGCTTGGCAACTCATGAACTTAAGCTTGCTCGATTTCAAAGGTGGTGATCTTGCCTTTAAGAGGAACCTAAAAGATCACACAAAAACAAAACTACAAACATAGATCTCTTGGATCTAAGGTTAGTGAGATTTAACTTAGGGGAGAAAGTGTGTTAGAAAGGGGTGAGAAATAATGAAGAAATGGCTCACTATTTATAGAGGAAAAAACCTACTGTTCCCTGGATCCCACGGATCCCTTCCACAAGGGATCCGTCTAGCGTTAAGCTAGGGATCCGTGGGACGCTCCCTTTTACCCATGGGTATTTTGGTTATGGGTCATGGGTCATGGGTTGAACCATGGATCTTTGGCTAGATACAATGTATCTTTGAGTGCAATGCACTTGGTCATTTGGGTATGGGTTGATCCATGGGTTATCGATATTATCCATGTATGATATAAGCATGATGTCATGTAATGGGTTATGGGTCAAGATTCATGGGTTATGGGCTTTGGGTTGTACCCACCTACATTCAATGTATTTGCCCAATGGGTTGTGATATTAAAGTTTCTACCCATTTATATTACCCAATATACTACATACTAGTTATGTGTATATTTTATCCAAATATGTAAACACTAGTTGTTGTACATATGTATTACTTAAATCATAAAATCACTTATACTTGTTTTAGTGTTTTATGTGAATATGTTAGAAACTGTTAGTTCAAACCATTTACGTATTTTATTTGTTTCGTTAATATGATTTTACGTTTGTTATCGACAAAACATTAGAAGATCGTAAAATATAAGTAAACGTTTTTATGGCTTATTTGTATTAACAATCTCCCCCTTTTTGTTGATGACAAAACATAAAATTATTTTTAGGAAAAGCTAAAATTCGTAAAAGTTTGAATTTGTAGTTTTTACTTTCTTCTCCCCCTTTTTTGTCGAAACAAAAGTGTTTGAAGGAAAGCAACACATCGTTTTAAGAAAACCATGTGAAAGAAGTAAAAGTAAAAGAAATAGAGAGCAAGTAACGGAAAGGATCTCGTCGTTACTCCCCTTGACGAGTCCATCCCTAAGTAAGGCGTCAAGAAACTAATTCTAATCTAGTTCATTTGCAATTAACTTTTGCAAAAGATTACTTCTATGTGTTGGTGTGCTCCCCTAGATGATTGCAATTTTGCAGCGGAAATCATGAAATATAAATCTAAGATTGCAAGTAATTTGCAATGTATTGCTTTGACATAAAGCTCCCTTAGCTTTAGGATGTCAAAGTCTTCATGTGTAAATTGAATAACTACAAAACAAAGATTAGAAAGCAAGTATAATTCACAATTTCACGCAAATGTGATTCAAGTTAGTAGAAAAAAACTTTACATCTCACGGATCCCACGGTTCCCTCTAGTAGGGATCCGTCTAGGCAATATCTTGAGGATCCGTAGTAGGCGATTAATTTCGACAATGGTGATATAACAAGTAATGTTATCACAAAAAATGAGATATGAATACAAGGTAATCATATGCTCAGAAAAATAACAAGTAGCATGTAATTCCATTTAATAAAACTAGAGTTATGATATACATGACTCTAAAAACTAAGAAAATAGACAATACATGACTAGGAATTTCTAGACCACCTAACGCTTGATGCTAGGACACCACTAAAATCTTCTAGCTCAAGTTTTGTTTAGGTTTAATCTCGTTGAAACGTTCGAGGAGATGATAAAACATGAAACGTTGGTCTTCTCGTACTTCATGTATCAAACTTTCAACATGTTGACAATGATAGCAATCTTTGTCATGGCTAGGTAGTGGCGATGGAGGAAATGAAATAGCTTGATGCGAAGGATCAAGTGAAGCGGCTTGTGGAGCTTCAAACAATGGAGGGATTAATGGAGGTACATTTGAGAATGACTCAACCAAGAATGATGGTGGTGGTAGAGAAGTGTCAACTTCTATATGATCGGGTGGTTGACTTTGATGATTTCTCATAATCCAAATGGGATTATATGATGGAAACAACGAAAAGGAGGCCGGAGCAAGTGTTGACTCAACACCTTGATTTTGAATCATTATTCCTCCTAATAAGGAGAATGTTGTCAGCGGAAGCGGATGAGACGGCCTAGGAGGCAAGTCCTCTAAATTGTAGAGGTGTGGTGATGATAGTGGGGATGTAAATGAAATAGCTCTAGGAACCAATGGTGATGGTTTAGTGGAGATAATATTGTTTGGCCTAGGAGGTATGGTGGTGTTTGGCATTGGTAGTTTTGTGGGTACTATCCTTTTAGGAATTGGTTTAATTGGATGAGGAAGAATCCTATCATTTGTTGACTTGACCGGAGATGATTCGGTTGAAGAGATTTCGTGTATAACACGAGCCTTTTTCATGGGTGGTTCTTTGGTGGATAAGTTACTACATGAGGTTTTCCTCATGATAAGATGATTTCAAGAGGTTGCAAGAGCTGAAAGTTAGGATGAGAGTGATGACTATGGAGGTTCTAGCAAAGTGGTTTATAAACCAAGAGATTTGGCAAGTGCATTTAAGCCTTAAGCCACTAGGATTCATTGGAATGTGATGATTAACATGCACAAGAGTCAACTTCAGAGGTTGTACTGATCTAGGAATTCATTTAAGATGAGATGGAGTGTTTGAGTTAGGAAGATAAGTTGAAATGATTGATTAAGCAAGATTTGACATAAAGCGTCATCCGGATCCCACGGTTCCTTCCTCGAGGGATCCGTCTAGGCTAATCCTAAGGAACCGCTTTCGTGATTATGAAAAAGTGGAAATGATGTTTCTAAGATCTAAGACCTATATCATCTTGAGTGTTTCAGTCCTCCTAAGTGTTTTAAATGAAGAGGTGCTTGAGTACTTGAAGGTAATGAATGATGTAGCTAATGATTGTTATTTATGGAAGGATTTGGAACTTTTAAGAGTACCAATGGATGAGCAAGGATGACACTAATAATGTAGAGTGTCAATTGAAGCTAAATGATCCTAGAGATCAGGTTGTGTCTTAGGATAGTGTTTTGGAAAATATCCTAGAAGTTTTGAGATGGAAAAACTATATTTTGATCAACTTTGATCAATTTTGAGATGAGGATGATTTATGATCAATTTTGTCATAATCAAAAGATTTATAAAACTAGATGTGAGGGATTAAGTAAAAAATGAAGTGTGAGTTTAAGAGCGGAAGAGTAATGGATTAAAAACGAAACGGTAGATCTACAAGCTTCTTAGAGTGTGATCTAGGTGAGTTATGTAAAAGATCAACTTATCTTGATAAGGACTTAATTTGCCTTAAGACACTGTGTTTAGTTTAGTGTGAGGTATTCTAAGAATATGGTTGAAATATAATGCTTGCAATTGCATTTTACATTTGCGGATCCACGGTTCCCTAAGTGTAGGGATCCGTCTAGCACAATCTTTGGGATCCGCCTATCTCTCAAGGGACCTTTACTAAAGGTATGCAATGATCTTGACAATGCATTATATCTCAAGAATAGTCTAAAGGAGTTCTAATACTAAGATATCAAATGTAAGATGTTTTATTTCATGAATGAAATTGGATTACATTGATAGAGCACGAATAAAAGAGAATTTGATCCTATTTTGGAATACTACTAGGTTTCTTGAGTGTTTTCACTAGGAGGATCATTATGTGGTTGATGAGTGTTGGTGGAATCAAGAATGAAGAAAGTCTTCATGAGAGATATGTTTAGCGGTTCCATCATCTTGTTCACAAGTACGTACAACGGACTTTGAAATTGAGGATGGAAGTGCATAACATTATGATAGAGGTGTGTCAAGAACATTCCATAAGGGATGATTTTATTCTTGGATCCTTGAAGATTTGCAATTCGTCTTGCGAAGAAGTAGGCGAGATTGTATGGTTGTTGTGTTAGCAAACAGTACAACATGTGAGCACAACAAGCGGGAAGAAATTCTCGATTTCCCCTAAGACTCCAAACATTTTCACGTAGGATGAGTGCAAGAGGCTTGTACTCTTCTCGGATATCCCTTGTAAAGATAATGTTTAGATCGGAGTAATATGGTCGAGGTTTGCATATTATGCGATTTAAATCTTCCGGATAGGGTATGTGTGAACAATATGGACTATTTTCTTCACAAAAGTTGAAGAGAGAATCAAGAGACCAATCTTTGGTGAAGGCACATTGTCCATGATTTGGAATCCGGAGGATGTGAGAAAAATGACCAAGGGTTAGAGTGAACTTTTGGTTTTTGATATAAAACCAAAGAGATAGAGAGCGATCCTCATTACGAACGAGTTCGACTTGACGGAAGAATTCCATTATAAACCTTGGACATATCTTCTCGTAGATTTCAAGAAGACATTCTAGTCCTATGGCTCGGAAGGAGGTATTGATACCTTCTTCAAATTGTAGAGAGGTGTCTGTCGTCCTTCATGGAAGTGACGGGTTTCGAGATTGTTAAACCCACGGACATGATTGCCAGGTGTGTTGGGCTCAAGAGAGATGTTAGGAGTGTAGACGCTAGTGAGTGAAAAATCAAACTCGTATTCATGTGTCATAGTTGAACCTATAGAAGTGATGGGTTAATAAGAGGTGATGTTTATGGTCAACCTATAATTATCTAACGTTTTTATTAGATTTTTATTAACAATGGTTTTTAAACAAGAAAGATACTTGACTCATTTATGGTTTTGACATTCTAGTGGAGTATTACTTCTAGAAGAAAAAGTGGTTTTTAATTTGCATGAAAAACTGTTCTCCAGTAGGACGGATCCCACGGTTCCTTTTCAAAAGGGATCCGGCTAGTATAACTTTCGGGATCCGTGGATGCAGTAATAATGAAAGCAGTTAGATAAAAACATAGGTTTTATATTTTTATACCACGAGAAGTGTTTTATCCTACATTTTCTTTTAGCATGCATTCATGACTTCTAATGTATCACGAAGGAATATGAAACATATAAATCACAAGAAAATAAATAATAACTAAGATAACAAGATTATTAGTAATATTGCATTTCAATGCTAAGGATGATACAAAGGATTGGGTATATGATCCCAATGTAGATTAACAACACAAAGTAAATGTCTCCATATGTGAACTTCATCATAGGGAACACAAGTGCGATGAGTGTTAAGGCGATGAGCACAAGTGCGATGTAAACCATGTTGATGACGGATCTTCTTGGTTTCGGTTGAGATGGAATGAGGAGGAAGATGAAGTTTTTGATTGAGATGAAATTTTTGAAATTGGAAGATTTGAAAAAGTGAGGATTTGATAGATAGCTCGACGGTGGGAGTTTTTATAGGGAAGGAGGAATTTTTAAAATTCGTGTTTTTGTTTTATTATTGAATTAAAAGAAAAACAAAACATAAGTTTTATATACCACGACTTTAGACGAGAATTAAGACACGTATTTAAGAAAAAGGCTTCCTAATGAAGCTTCATGTAAAACATGTAATTTGCACAAAAAAAATAATAAATAATCAAATAAATACCTAAATAGGTATACTTAATTATCAAGCAAAGTAAAAAGAGAATCATACCTTTAGCGCACTTAGGAATGTCTTTACAAATGACACAGCAAATGTCACTTAGACTATTCATGTTCCTTTGCGTTTAAGATACCTTCTTAAGGAAGGTATTCTTGTTACCAAGCGACTCCTAAAGCTTGGTGGGTATGAGCTTGGACTAATCAACATGACAAGGAAGATTAGTGCAAACAAAAAAATATATATATATATATAAAAAAATGTTGTTATCGAATCAACATCCAAACATATAGGTTTAAAAGACATGGTGTTTGTATTTATGAAAAACCTTCTTTGTAGTTTTCAATTAACCATGGATCGTATTAAGTTTTTAAAGTACAATATACTTCAAGAAACTTGGTAACGAAGCTCTGATGCCAATTGTGGAAAACTAGAAGGGGGTTGAATAGTTTTACCAATTAAAACTTCCTTTTAAACTATTTAGATCGACTTATGTCAATCTATTTGGTTGTGTGTGTTGGATGTTGATAAACAAGCATATAAAGATATGTAATGAAAAGATAAGAGTAAGAAGCACAAAACCACAACGCGAGTATTTATAGTGGTTCGGCTACAAGGACACCTTCCTTGCCCTACTCCACTCCCCGAGTCACCTACTCGAGATTTCGTAAACACTACACCAATATCCTTATGGCGGAGAAGCCTTCACAACGTCGCCTACCCTTTTTCCTGTGCTAGGCTAACCACCGGGTTCTTTCACTCCAAGGTGAACCAAACCTACACAACGTCGCCTACCCTTTATAAGGTACTAGGCTAAGTACCTAGTTCTTTCACACCAAGGTGAACTACACCTTCACAACGTCGCCTACCCTTTATTAGGTACTAGGCTAAGCACCTAGTTCCATTGCAATGGAGGAACTACTACCACACTACACCAACGACTAATCCCAAAGGAGATCTACTCCTTTACAACATCATCAAGGATATCAATATCCTTGGATCTAATGCTAGTCTATCTAGTACATCGAAACACACCATATCGAATGTACATCTAAGGCACCTTTCGTTAATGCCTTTTACTAGATCTACAAGACACATTTCACTAATGTCTTGTGTCTTCACTTCAAAGCACCTTTCACTAATGCTTCAAGTCTTGACTTCTAAGCACCTTTCACTAATGCTTCTTGTCTTGACTTCTAAGCACCTACCACAAGTGCTTATGCTATAGACGATAGATACTCTTCACTAATATCTTCGTCTTGACACTTGAGACACCTTTCACTAAGGTCTTTAATACTACACTTCTTTGAAGAAATAAAGGAATCATCAACAAGAGGACTTCAGTAGCCTTGATGATGAGGAAGCTTGGCAACTCATGGACTTGAGCTTGCTCGACTTCAAAGGTGGTGATCTTGCCTTTAAGAGGAACCTAAAAGATCACACAAAAACAAAACTACAAACATAGATCTCTTGGATCTAAGGTTAGTGAGATTTAACTCGGGGAGAAAGTGTGTTAGAAAGGGTGAGAAATAATGAAGAAATGGCTCACTATTTATAGAGGAAAAACCTCATTCCCCGGATCCCACGGATCCTTTCCACAAGGATCCGTCTAGCGTTAAGCTAGGGATCCGTGGGACGCTCCCTTTTACCCATGGGTATTTTGGTTATGGGTCATGGGTCATGGGTTGAACCATGGATCTTTGGCTAGATACTATGTATCTTTGAGTGCAATGCACTTGGTCACTTGGGTATGGGTTGATCCATGGGTTATGGATATTATCCATGTATGATATAAGCATGATGTCATGCAATGGGTTATGGGTCAAGATCCATGGGTTATGGGTTATGGGCTTTGGGTTGTACCCACCTACATTCAATGTATTTGCCCAATGGGTTGTGATACTAAAGTTTCTACCCATTTATATTACCCAATATACTACATACTAGTTATGTGTATATTTTATCCAAATATGTAAACACTAGTTGTTGTACATATGTATTACTTAAATCATAAAATCACTTATACTTGTTTTAGTGTTTTATGTGAATATGTTAAAACTGTTAGTTCAAACCATTTACGTATTTTATTTGTTTCGTTAATATGATTTCGTTTGTTATCGACAAAACATTAGAAGATCGTAAAATATAAATAAGCGTTTTTGACTTATTTGTATTAACGACTTCCATTCTTGCAACAGAGCAAATGTCTCATCATAGTCAATGCCTTCTTGTTGTTGTAACCTTTGGCTACAAGTCGGCCTTGTTTTTAATAGCAGATGCCGTTTTCATCGGTTTTGTTTTGAAAACCCACTTCATTCCTATGACAATGATATCCACGAGGACATTTGATCAAGGTCATGACCTTGTTGTTATCAAGCTGTTGAAGTTCTTCTTGCATAGCTGAACCTAGCTTGGATGTTTTAGAGCCTCAGTGACACTTTTGGGTTCTATTTCTGATAGAAAATCAGCATATAGACATTCATTGGCTGAAGCTGCAGTTAGTTTAGCATCCATGCTTCTAGTGAGCATGCCCTCAGTGGGTTCACCAATGATATTTACAAGCTCAATGTCCTGAGATTTTGTCCACTTACTTTGTGGTCTAGGATCTGAGCTTGCAGAGGTCACTGGAAACTCAGGCAGGAGCCATAGAATCATTGAGATCATCTGTTGAGATGCTTTGTTCAGATTGGGATATTTGAATCACAGGTTCCTGAACATTTGGTTCAGTATTACCTATCCCAGAAGGGACTGATTAATTATCAATGATTTCACTGATGGTTGGTTGAGGAAGGTTGTGGGGCAAGACATATTATGAGATGTCAGCATCAGCTTGATAGGAGGAATTGATTTCAGTGTTGAACTCATCAGGAGGATATCTAGTTGAGTCATCAATTTCTGTTTCCTCCACTGAGGTATTGGTGAATCTGATGCTTTCTGAACTTTCATCAAAGGTGACATGAAAGGTTTCTGATAACGCTACACGCGTCGTTCGGGGTCAAGGAAACTTCCTTTTCTTCGAGCAAGTTTTATAACACCCTAGGCAGTGAACCTAATCGTTGTAGTGTAGTAATTAGGGTAAGCCACGGGTATTGATATCTGATAACGCTACACGCGTCGTTCGGGGTCAAGGAAACTTCCTTTTCTTCGAGCAAGTTTTATAACACCCTAGGCAGTGAACCTAATCGTTGTAGTGTAGTAATTAGGGTAAGCCACGGGTATTGATATCGTTCTCTGGGGAATAGGAATGCTAGTAAGAAGTTACTACGCTAAGGTTAAGGTTGAGGAAGATTATTTTGTATTTTATATTTTATGAAATGGAAAGGTACGAATCTCGGGTATTGGATTTGGGGGTTGGTATTTCTACCGATTACTCTACTTATCTAATTATCTAATTAACTAAGGTGAAGGTAGTCTATGTCTATTGTTGTGTGCTCTTATGATAGTTAAAGATGTGTTTACCTAGATTCTACTACTCCTAGTTATCTCCTATTGAAGGTTGAATTGTCACGTCCTTATTGTTAATGCGTTGTGTTTTCTAAGGTTGTAAGGTGTGCATTCCCTAACTCTTTGAAGTTACCTTTAAGTATAGTAAACGAAATCCACTAAGTCATTCATAAACTAACTTTGAGGTTATCTTTGGGTTTAGTAAGCGAAATCCACTAAGTCATTCATAAACAATCAAAGATTTATCAAGTATTAAACACAACGATAGCCTAGTCGCACTCCTAAGCCAATTACAATTAAGATAAGAGACAACCTAACAATAATTAACAACTAGGTTTCATATATCTAAGCAAACACACAAGTAATTTAGCGGACATGGTAAACATGCAAGCATACACACAATCAATCAAAGACATAATTAAATTAATGAAGTAAATACTTAGCTTGATGTATAATAGGGTTTAGAACCTAAAATCTTGCACAAGAAAGCCTTGGTTCGGTTTTAGGTTTTACTCCAAAAGACTACACACTAAAAGCGAAAAATTCGGATTCTATATATAAGATTACATCTGCGACGGCGTCACCTTATGTTTTGTGGCGTCGTGTCGCCGTCATTAGGGTTTCGTCTTGGCCACGTAAACCTTTCGGCGGCGTCACCTTATATTGTGTGACGCCGTCCCTTGACTCGACGCCGTCTTGGCGCATCTAGGCCGTCCCGAGTAGCGACGGCCTATTCCTTTAGAACTGGACGTCGTCCGCGAAAACATGCAATTTTCCTCACGAGCCGTCATAAAATTCCTTACCGACGGCGTCATGATATCTTGATGTGACGCGTCGCCTTATGTTCAATGACTTTGAGTGTCTCGATTCGACTTTGGCCATTTTCTTCATATATTCGCGCTTTTCGTCCAAATAAGCATCATTCCAACATTTTGCCTTCAAGAGACCTAAAAGTGAAAAGGAGCGATATTAAGCAATAACGGATACAAAGTGATCGAATAAGGGCTTAAATGACCCCTCAAAAGGTACCTTTTAAAACCTTATCAAATATCCCTACACTTGGTATTTGCTTGTCCTCAAGCAAATGTGCTTTCTTGAATTAATTTATAAGTTAGGGGTCATGAAGCATCCATTCAAAGCGGTCCACAACACATATAAGCCCATAAAAGTCATAACAAGCACGGAATTACATACTAGCACCTCACATGGGGTGTTTGGATACTCACATCTCTCTCGGTGTATATATGAAATATAACAAATCGAAATGGAAGATAAACACTCATTAACGGTCCTAGTACATAGATTACCATAGGCTTGAGAATAGATCAAACCTCCGTCGCTTTGGCGTAAGCACCTAGGAAAGACTATCAAGAGGTCTTTTAAAGGGTTGTAACGTTAGGCTTACGGTAGGAAATGAAGGGTTTGGTGGGATAGGCTATTTAGTGGTGGATAGTCAAAAATCTCTATGTTGCAAGTATCTGAAGAATGGCGTTGCTAAGCCAAGACTCGACACTCTAAAACTCTAGGCAGCGAAAATAAACAAACATAATTTAAAAGATAGATGTAGGATGGTAGCCCGTATGTTTTTTTTTTTTTTTTTATTTTTTTTTTTTTTTTTTTTTTTTTTTTTTTTTTTTTTTTTTCATACACTTTTACTCTACCATCCTCTACGGTACATCAAAATGATAGGGATTTAGAGACACATCCCTACACTTGAGTTTTATTACTCTAACACTAATTTGACCCGAATTGACAAGATCAAAACACTTGGAGTACATTATTATGCAAACAAAGGGAATTTGAGTTTAACGTTCTCTTCCTATATTTCATAAACTTTAACTTTTCCCATGAATCCCAATCATCCCAAAGCGTATACAAAGGATATGACTCGACTTAGCAACTCATGCAAGCAACGGATAATTGAACTAAGGGTTTTGGGTGATAACATAAATTGCACTAAAAGTGAGTGCAATAAAGGTAGGCTAAAGCGATTTGGGTGTATATTTGGGGTGGGGTGTAAACAATGCTCTTCATTGATATCCGGATAAACCGAAACATCACGAGAACCGCGAAAAGGATAGGCTCGAGGGGTTAACTAGGGTATCGTGTACTAAAGATGAGTACATCGCAAAGGGTGTGGGGAATTACTCAACCGATATGGAAGAAGTAATTATATTACGGTATCAAACAAGGGTTTATCCTAATGCCTCTTATCATTTAGTTATTCCTAACTACACAAGTGTAGTCTCACTAGCGATCTCGGAATGCATCACAAAACAAGTTCTAGAATCTAATATACTACCGGTTCACACTCTAAGCATTAAAGATGAATGCTTTAATTCCTACTAATCTAAGGCGATCCTCACATTTTGGTGGAATTTAGGTGGTAAAGGGTTTTGTGCTAGTCATGCAACTTCCTATCCATGAGGCGCTTTTGTTAAGACTAATGGCCCACTCTTATCGTCATGAAAAATTTTAAATTTGGCTAAAATTACCCTAACCTACATTTTCTCATGGTTTATTACACAAATACACTTGGACAAAGCAAATAGTCAAGGATAAGCATAGTTTCAAAGTTCCGTTTATTTTCCTCCCTACACTTAAACCGAACATTGTCCCCAATGTTCCCAAAATATCAAAGTTATGATAATAGAAGGTAATTAAAAGCGAAAGAAACTAATACTCCCGATTAGCTCGGTAGGATCCGTAAAAGTGGTGGTTAAATCTTTTCCAAGAAGAGTTTTTGCGTGAAAGGCTCCTTCCAAACTTGTGTAACTTCTTCTTGACAAACTAAACACACACTAGAAGAAAACAAAGCGAAACCTTCGCGTAAAATCGGTAATAATATACATAAGACTCGATTTAAACTAGGATATAATGCTTGTGGAATGGATGTTTACAATTTGTTTTGAAAGTTAAGATCTGGAAAATTCCAAAATTTTACAAGTAGCTCGAAAACGAGAAAAGTAAGTCGATGTTTTATTCCTTCACGCCGCGTCGGTTGCAATCTGACGCCGTCGGTTATCTGACAAAAAGCGGTGCGATTTTGGAAAAATTACGGAAAATTTGCATCTTTAGAATCTGGAAAAACTTACGCAAAAACATCCATTATGACTCGATACAAGCATTTGACTCGAACAAACAAACATATATATCTTTTAGTTAATTGTTATTCTCATGTTCACGTTTCTTATGAAAGCGTGTGTAATCCTTCTACACTTATCCTTTATGTAAAATACCTTTATATGTAATTAAGGCGAGGTTAAAAACAAAATAAAGCATTTTACAAATTCAAACATGAGGACAAACAATTAATAAAGAGATATGACACTAACAAGCAAACAATTAAGCATGGGTTGCCTCCCACGAGCGCTTTTCTTTATTTATGAGTCTTGTAGCTAGACTCGAAGTCGTGCCCTACGTGACTTCATTGCCATCCTTCCTTTCTTCCACTAAGCCCTTATCATAAGGTTGTAGACGTTGTATGCTCACCGTGAATTCTCTTCCAACATCGTCTATTATGATAGCGGTTTTATTTTTAGATTAGTTTCTTTCACCGTATAAGGTCCAAACCATCTTGGCTTATTCCTTCCCATAATGCTTTTATTCTTGATTTATACAAAAGCACCTTTTCTCCATTCAAAAATTCCTTAGGGTTCTTTTGAGTTTGTGGTATTGTGGTATAGTTATTTCCTAACTTTTATCACGTTTCCACAATGTCGCATTAACCCTTGAACCATGAATTCTCTAAGCCCTTTTTCCCAATCGTTCATTTCTTCCTAACCACATTGTTAGGGACTTGTGGATTCTCATCCGTAATCTTTTCCATGATCTTAAGAGGATATCTCGGAACAATAGGTATCCTAACTTGTCCTTTTCCACTTCTAAGTATCATAATCCCTTCACGCATTTGATGGTTGCCTTAGCGGTGGTCGGGAAAGGTGTCCCTAGGATTAATGGCGGGTTTTATCTTCCTCAATGTCTACAATTGCGAAGTCCACGGATAGACAATATGGGCAACCTCAATTAATACATCCTCCGCTATTCCTATGGGATAAGCGTATGAATGATTTGCTAAGGAAAGTCTAAGATTGGTCTTGGTCGGTTCCTCCTTAGTTAACTTATTATAGACCTGAAGCGGCATTATGTTTACATCGGATCCACAGTCGGCCAAGGCATTTAGGTTCTCTAAGTCACCTATGCTACATGGAATTACAAAGTTCCACGAGATCTCTTGCTTCTTAGTTCTTGGCTTTCTCGAGAATCGACTCGTACATAGGTCCAATAGGCATGGTGTCATACTCTTCCTCTCTATTTCACCTAAGAGGGCTTTCTAAGAACATCATTGCACCTAAAGTTTTGACTTGGTTAACGATTGTTTTCTTATTGATCTCATGCTTAAGGTAATGCTTGATGAATTTGGGTTCATCATTAGTCCGAGCCTCATTCTTATCCTTACCATCCTTGCTGCTCTCGGGCTCCTTCTTCTCAACTACTCCATCCTCATCGGAAGAAATGGAAATGGCGTTAATAGACAAAGTGGGGTGGCGTGCTCATCGTTCCTCACTAGCACCTTCTCGGAATCTTCGTCTTAGTGTACTCTTTCAGAGTCCATCATCTCCGCCATTTTTCTGTATTACATCCCTATGTCCATTGAAGGCTTTTAAGAGGGTGTCGAGCTTGGTTGTCATCTCGCTTTGTCGTTGCTTGAAATCGGCTTCAAGTTCGTCAATCGAGCTTCTTGAGATGACATGAATTTGGACACCATTCCTCAAGACTAGTGGAAGTTCCGGTGTTTGGAGGGTTGTTGTAGGATTTTCCTAAGTTATTTGGCTCGAGCTTAGGAGTCTCGTAGGAGTTCATTAGGAATTTGGCTTGATCTTCAAGTTCGAGCATCCTACGATTGGAAGGTTGTGAGTCAATGGGAGGCAAAGAGACGCCTTATCGGTTTTGGACAACTCACGGGGTCATTCCAACATTCATTTTCATAGAGGCAAGGTCCTCTATTGTACCCCATGATTCTTCCACGGTGAGTTTACTAAGTTTACCACCGGCCGCTTGGTCGATGGATTTCTTAGTTGAGAAGTTGACACGATCGTAAAGATTTGGACTAGAAGCCAAAGATCGATGCCGTGATGAGGACTTTGTGGATCAATTCCTTAAATCGAGTCCATGCCTCGTCTGAGTTTCGCCTTGGCGTTGTTGGAACATCAAGATGTCATTCCTAAGTTTGGTAGTTCTCTCCGTGGGAAAAAGCGGGCGAGGAAGCGAGTGGTGAGATCATCCCATCTTGAGATGGATCCGTGGGAAGTCCGTCAAGCCAATTACTAGCTTGGTCCCGTAGAGAATTGGAAGAGCCAGACGCGTGGTCTCCGAGTAGTAGCATCAATGTCGATGGAATCGGCAATTTTAAGAAATCCTTAAGATCTTGATTAGGATCTTGAACGAAGTCCATGGAATACACATCCGTTTGCACCAACCGGATGGTGTCGGATCGCAGGCCATAGTTCGGGCTTGGTCGGGAAGCTCAATGGTGTTTCTATAGCTTAGGTGGCTTGGTCTTGAGTATTCACCAAAGTACGGCCTCTTGGCGGGTCATTTGGTGGTGGGTTGATGAGTGGTGGTTGGTTATCACCTTCCATGATGAAAAGTGATGGGACTACGAACAAAGGTCACGAAGAAGGGGATAGACTAAGAAAGCTAAAAATGAGAAAAAAAGTTTACTTGATAGGAATCAAGCAAAGAAACCTAAGCGAGGTGGACTACTAACTAGCTATTCTATTCCCGGCAAGGCCAAAAACTTGATAACGCTACAGCGTCGTTGGGGTCAAGGAAACTTCCTTTTCTTGAGCAAGTTTTATAACACCCTAGGCGGTGAACCTAATCGTTGTAGTGTAGTAATTAGGGTAAGCCACGGGTATTGATATCGTTCTCTGGGGAATAGGAATGCTAGTAAGAAGTTACTACGCTAAGGTTAAGGTTGAGGAAGATTATTTTTGTATTTTTATATTTTATGAAATGGAAAGGTACGAATCTCGGGTATTGGATTTGGGGGGTTGGTATTTCTACCGATTACTCTACTTATCTAATTATCTAATTAACTAAGGTGAAGGTAGTCTATGTCTATTGTTGTGTGCTCTTATGATAGTTAAAGATGTGTTTACCTAGATTCTACTACTCCCTAGTTATCTCCTATTGAAGGTTGAATTGTCACGTCCTTATTGTTAATGCGTTGTGTTTTCTAAGGTTGTAAGGTGTGCATTCCTAACTCTTTGAAGTTACCTTTAAGTATAGTAAGCGAAATCCACTAAGTCATTCATAAACTAACTTTGAGGTTATCTTTGGGTTTAGTAAGCGAAATCCACTAAGTCATTCATAAACAATCAAAGATTTATCAAGTATTAAACACAACGATAGCCTAGTCGCACTCTAAGCCAATTACAATTAAGATAAGAGACAACCTAACAATAATTAACAACTAGGTTTCATATATCTAAGCAAACACACAAGTAATTTAGCCGGACATGGTAAACATGCAAGCATACACACAATCAATCAAAGACATAATTAAATTAATGAAGTAAATACTTAGCTTGATGTATAATAGGGTTTAGAACCCTAAAATACTGCACAAGAAAGCCTTGGTTCGGTTTTAGGTTTTTACTCCAAAAGACTACACACTAAAACTGAAAAATTCGGATTCTATATATAAGATTACATCTGCGACGGCGTCACCTTATGTTTTGTTACGCCGTCGTGTCGCCGTCATTAGGGTTTCGTCTTGGCCACGTAAACCTTTCGACGGCGTCACCTTATGACTGTGACGCCGTCCCTTGACTCGGCGCCGTCTTGGCGCATCTAGGCCGTCTGAGTAGCGACGGCCTATTCCTTTAGAACTGGACGTCGTCCGCGAAAACATGCAATTTTTCCTCCGAGCCGTCATAAAATTCCTTACAGCGGCGTCGTGATATCTTGATGGCGCCGTGCGCCTTATGTTCAATGACTTTGAGTGTCTCGATTCGACTTTGGCCATTTTCTTCATATATTCGCGCCTTTTCGTCCAAATAAGCATCATTCCGACATTTTGCCTTCAAGAGACCTAAAAGTGAAAAGGAGCGATATTAAGCAATAACGGATACAAAAGTGATCGAATAAGGGCTTAAATGACCCCTCAAAAAGGTACCTTTTAAAACCTTATCAATATCGTTCTCTAGGGGAATAGGAATGCTAGTAAGGAGTTACTACACTAAGGTTAAGGTTGAGGAAGATTACTTTTTATCTTTTTATATTTTATGAAATGGAAAGGTACAAATCTCGGGTATTGGATTTGGGGGGTTGGTATTTCTACCGATTCTACTATTATCTAATTATCTAAACTAAGGTTGTGGGAGTCTATGTCTAATTAATGTGTGCTAGTATGATAGTTTAAAGATGTGTTTACTTAGGTTGTATTACTCCTTAATTATCTCCTATTGATGGTTGAGTTATCACGTCCTTATTCCTAGTTGTGTTGTGTGTCTAAGGTTGTAGGGTATGCGTTTCTCCCTAACTCTTTGAACTTACCAAAGGGTCTCGTCTACAAACCCACTAGGGATGATAAACTCCTACTCTAAGGCGCTCTTTGGATGGTTTAGCCTACAACTACTCAGGTAATTATATTCTAAGGTTCACAAAGATGAATCAAGCATTAAGTACACAAAGAATGACCTATCGCATTACTAGATCATTAATCAACTAAGATAAGAAACAACCAATCAATATTCAATAATTAAGTTTCATACTTCCTAAGCAAACACACAAATAAATTAGCCGGACATGGAGAACATGCAAGCATACACACAAATAATCAAAGACATAATTGAATTAATGAAGTAAATACTTATCTTGACGTAAGATAGGGTTTAAAACCCTAAAATCTTGTACAAGACACCTTAGGTTCGGTTTAGGTTTTCACTCCAAAAGACTCTCCACAAAAGACCTAAAAATTCGATTCTATATATAAGATTACATATCGACGGCGTCACCTTATGTTTCATGGCGCGTCGTGTCGCCGTCATTAGGGTTTCGTCTTGGCCACGTTAACCTTGCGACGGCGTCACCTTATGTCCGTGACGCCGTCCTCTTGACTTCCGCGTCGTGCGGATTGCATCTAGGCCGTCCGAATAGCGACGACCTACTCTTTTACAACTCGGCGTCGTCTCTTGAAAATCTGAGTTTTGGGTTACGAACCGTCACAAAAATCTTGGGACGGCGTCGCCATTAGCACTTTGATGCCGTCGCCTTGATTTCAAGAATTGTGAGTGTCTCGATTTTGACTTTGGCCATTTTCTTCATATATTCGCGCCTTTTCGTCCAAATAAGTGCCATTCCACATTTTGCCTTCAAGAGACCTAAAAAGTGAAAAGGAGCGATATTAAGCAATAACGGATACAAAAGTGATCAAATAAGGGCTAAACGACCCTCAAAATGGTACCTTTTAAAACCTTATCGAATATCCCTACACTTGTTATTTGCTTGTCCTCAAGCAAATGTGCTTTAACCAATTAATTTATAAGTTAGGGGTCTGAAGCATTAATTCAAAGCGGTCCACAACACATATAAGCCCATAAAAGTCATAACAAGCACGGAATTACATACTAGCACCTCACATGGGGTGTTTGGATACTCGCATCTCTCGGGTGTATATATGAAATATAACAAATAGGAAATGGAAGATAAACACTCATTAACCGGTCCTAGTACATAAATTACCATAGGCTTGAGAATAGATCAAACCTCCATCGCTTTGGCGTAAGCACCTAGGAAAGACTATCAAAGAGGTCTTTTAAAGGGTTGTAATGTTAGGCTTACGGTAGGGAAATAAAGGGTTTGGTGGGATAGGCTTTTTAGTGGTGGCAAGTCAAAAATCTCTATGTTAAATGCATATGAAGAATGGCGTTGCTAAGCCAAGACTCGACACTCTAAACTCTAGATAACTGAAATAAACAAACATAAATTCAAAGATAGATGTAGGATGGTAGCAGTATGATGATTTTTTTTTTTCACACTCTATTTTTTCTTTTCTCTTTTCTATTTTTTCGATTTTTTTTTTTTTTTTTTTTACATACACTTTTACTCTACCATCCTCTACGATAACATCAAAATACTAGGGATTTATAGGCATATCCCTACACTTGAGTTTTTATTACTCTAACGCTAATTTGACCCGATTTGAAAAGATCAAAACACTTGGGGTACATTATTATGTAAACAAAGGGAATTTGAATTTTTAACGTTCCCTTCCCGTCATTTCATAAACTTTAACTTTTCCCATGAATCCCAATCGTCCCAAAGCGTATACAAAGGATATGACTCGACTTAGCAACTTATGCAAGCAACTAGATAATTGAACTAAGGGTTTAGGGTGATAACAAACATTTGCACTAAAAGTGAGTGCATAAGGGTAGGCTAAGGCGATTTGGGTGTATATTTGGGGTGGGGTGTAAACAATGCTCTTCATTGATATTCGGAAAAACCAAACATCACGAGAACCGCGAAAAGGATAGGCTCGAGGGTTAACTAGGGTATCGTGTACTAAAGATGAGTACAACGCAAAGGGTGTGGGAGAATTACTCAACCGATATGGAAGAAGTAATTATATTACGGTGTCAAACAAGGGTTATCCTAATGCCTCTTATCATTTAGTTATTCCTAACTACACAAGTGTAGCCTCACTGCGATCTCGGAATGCATCACAAAACAAGTTCTAGAATCTAATATACTACGGTTCACACTCTAAGCATTAAAGATGAATGCTTTAATTCCTACTAATCTAAGGCGATCCTCACATTTTGGTGGAATTTGGGTGGTAAAGGGTTTTGTGCTAGTCATGCAACTTCCTATCCATAAGGCGCTTTTGTTAAGACTAATGGCCCACCTATATGTCATAAAAATTTTAAATTTGGTGCCAAAATTACCCTAACCGACATTTTCTCATGGTTTATTACACAATCACATTTGGACAAAACAAATAGTCAAGGATAAGCATAGTTTCAAAGTTCCGTTTTATTTTCCTCCCTACACTTAAACCGAACATTGTCCCCAATGTTCCCGAAAGTATCAAAGTTATGATAAAGAAGGTAATTAAAAGCGAAAGAAACTAATACTCCCGATTAGCTCGGTAGGATCCGTGTAAAGTGGTGGTTAAATCCTTTTCAAGAAGAATTATTGCGTGAAAAGCTCCTTCCAATCTTATGTAACTTCTTCTTGACAAACTAAACTGCACACTTGAAGAAAACAAACGAAACCTTCGCGTAAAATCGGCGGTAATAGTATATATAAGACTCGATTTAAACTAGGATATAATGCTTGTGGAATGGATGTTTACGAATTTCTAAGAAAATTAAGACACGGAAAATTCCAAAATTTATAAGTAGCTCGAAAAACGAGAAAAAAGTAATCGATGTTTTACTCCTTCCCGGCGCGTCGGTTGCAATCGACTCACAGTTATCCTAACAAAAAGCGGTGCGATTTTACGGAAAAATTACGGAAAATTTACATCTTTAGAATCGGAAAAATTTACGCAAAACATCCATTATGACTCGATACAAGCATTTGACTCGAACAAGCAGACATATATATCTTTTAGTTAATTGTTATTCTCATGTTTACGTTTCTTTTGAAAGCGTGTGTAATCCTCCCTACACTTATCCCTTATGTAAAATACCTTTATATGCAATTAAGGCGAGGTTAAAACAAAATAATGCAATTTTACAAATTCAAACATGAGGATAAACAATTAATAAAAGATATATGACACTAACAAGCAAACAATTAAGCATGGGTTGCCTCCCGAAGCGCTTTTCTTTATTTAAGAGTCTTGTAGCTAGACTCATAGTCATGATCCTACGTGCCGATATCGTAAGTCTATCCTCAACAATGTCGTAAGGATCAAACTTATCATTCAAGTTCCTAGTAGTACGTTCGGTTAAATATGCCTTTTCAAACATCTCACCATCGGGATCATAGATTTGTATCCTAATGTGCCACTCTCCATTACCATCACTAGGCGGTCTATCCCAATCCCACTTGTGTTGATTTCTCAACTTTCCACTTATTCATGACAAGGTTAATGGGCAAGCTTCCTAGGAACTCGGTCATCTTCCTAAATACTAAGGCGTCCTCGAGCGGGTTCACTTCTATGTCCCTATCCATTTCTTTTCTTGGAAAGTTCTTTGCACTAGCGAAGGCTTTATCTAGGTAAAAAGGTCTTTGGGGCCTATGATGTTCTTATCAATCCAAGGTCCATATCTAGAAGGCTCTTTATCCAACCCTATCTCTTGTGGGGTTTCCTCATCCTTGTAGTATGTATGCTTTTAACATCTTAAGCGGATCTAGCACTCCCTCCCCTACCACTATTTTGGACATCTTACAATCGATGATGGCACTAGCGGTAGCTAAAATCCTCTTCCAACTAGTAATGGGCATGTCGGGTCCTTATTCATGTCTAGCACATGAAAGTCGGCCAAAAGAGTCAACTCTCCTACATGTACTACCATGTCCTTTATTATTCCTACGGACGTGCTATACTACCGTCCGCTAGTCCTAAGATGGTTTCCGTTGGTTCAATTTTACCTAAGTTAAGGCTTCTATGGAGGACAACGGAACAAGATTGATGCATGATCCTAAATCGGCTAGAGCATCGAGTGGTTTGGAAGTTCCAAGTCTACGGAAGAGTAAATAGCCGAGGATCGTCTAACTTCTTAGGTAAGTTGTTTCGCACAAAGGCGGACCCATGTTTTCCAAGCCTAAGTTCTAACTCATATTTTTCTTTTAAAGCATTATAGTAAGGTGCATGAGCTAAGACTTCAAGAATCGGTTTTTCTTGATGGAGTTCCTTGTACTCCTCTTCTAGACTAGGTTTGGACTCTTGGCTGACGGGTTTCTCAAGAGTAGGCTCTACCAAAGGTGTCGGGCCTTGGTACCTCTTGGATGGCTTGGAACCCTTTTTGATAGCATTTACCGAGTGAACCGTTGGGTGGGAGGGGCATGGATGTGCACTCTCCCATGGTGAACTAGAACATGAAGTCGATGCAATCGAATTCACTTTTGGGTTCTTTATGGTATCACTTGGGAGTGCTCCAACTTCCCGCTCATTGAAGGCTTTTAAGAGGGCATCAAGCTTGGTTGTCATCTCGCTTTGTTTTTGCTTAAAATCGGCTTCAAGCTTATTCAATCGAGTTTCTTGGGATGACAAAATCTAGATGCAATTGCCTCAAGATTAGTGGGGTTCCGGTATTAAAAGAATTGACCCTAGTAGGTGAACTAGATGAGCTTTGGGGTGTGCTTGAGTTTTGGTTCCACTTAAGGTTAGGGTGATTTCTCTATGAGGGGTTGTATGAGTTTCCTAAGTTGTTTTGTTCGGGTTTGAAAGTGTACCACTTCTCTCCCGCTCCGTCGATGCGTATGGGCGTAGTCATAAAAGCTTGTTTGGAGAGCCTTGTGCAATCACGAGTGTCATGGGGACCTTGCATAACTCACAAGGTAGAGTGATTTGATTCACTTGTCGTGAGGACTTAGGATTTTGTAGGAACTCATGAGGAATCTAACTTGATCTTCAAGTTCGATCATCTTCTGATCGGGAGGAGGCAAGGAGATTGCCATAACGGTTTTGGGTAGCTCACGGGGTCATCCCAACTTTCGTTGTCATAGAGGCGAGGTCCTCTATTATTTCCCATGATTCTTCTGCGGTGAGATCACTAAGTTTTCCACCGGCCGCTTGGTCAATGGATCGCTTAGTGGGAAGTTGACATGATCATAAAAGATTTGGACTTGGAGCCAAAGATCAATGCCGTGATGAGGGACTTTATGAAGTAAGTCCTTGAATCGGGTCCATGCTTAAGAGAGATTCACCTTGGCGTTGTTGGAACATCAAGATGTCATTCCTAAGCTTAGTGGTTCTCCCGGTGGGAAAAATTGAGCAAGGAAGCGAGAGGTAAGATCATCCCAACTTGAGATGGAGCCGGCGGAAGTCGCTCAAGCCAATTACTAGCTTGGTCCCGTAGAGAGATTGGAAGAGACGCAGGTAGCGTGGTCTCCCGAGTAGTAGCATCAAGGTCGATGGAATCGGCGATTTTGAGGAAATCCTCGGATCTTGATTTGGATCTTCGGAACGAAGTCCATGGAATGCACATCCGTTTTGCACCAACCGGATGGTGTCGGATCGCAGGGCCGTAGTTTGGGCTTGGTCGGGAAGCTCAATGGTGTTCCTATAGCCTAAGTGGCTTGGTCTCGAATACTCACCAAGAGTACGGGCTCTTGGTGGGTCAATTGGTGGTGGGTTGATGAATGGTGGGTGGTTATCACCTTCCATGATGAAAAGTGATAAGATTACGAACAAAAGTCACGAAGAAGGGGGATAGACTAAGAGAAAGCTAAAAATGAGAAAAAATTTACTTGATAGGAATCAAGCAAAGAACCTAAACGAGGTGGACTACTAACTAGCTATTCTATTCCCGGCGGTAGCCTAAAAACTTGATAACGCTACACGCGTCGTTCGGGGTCAAGGAAACTTCCTTTTCTTGAGCAAGTTTTATAACACCCTAGGCGATGAACCTAATCGTTGTAGTGTAGTAATTAGGGTAAGCCACGGGTATTGATATCGTTCTCTAGGGGAATAGGAATGCTAGTAAGGAGTTACTACGCTAAGGTTAAGGTTGAGGAAGATTACTTTTTATCTTTTTATATTTTATGAAATGGAAAGGTACAAATCTCGGGTATTGGATTTGGGGGGTTGGTATTTCTACCGATTCTACTATTATCTAATTATCTAAACTAAGGTTGTGGGAGTCTATGTCTAATTAATGTGTGCTCGTATGATAGTTTAAAGATGTGTTTACTTAGGTTGTATTACTCCTTAATTATCTCCTATTGATGGTTGAGTTGTCACGTCCTTATTCCTAGTTGCGTTGTGTGTCTAAGGTTGTAGGGTATCGTTTCTCCCTAACTCTTTGAACTTACCAAAGGGTCTCGTCTACAAACCCACTAGGGATGATAAACTCCTACTCTAAGGCGCTCTTTGGATGGTTTAGCCTACAACTACTCGGTAATTATATTCTAAGGTTCACAAAGATGAATCAAGCATTAAGTACACAACGAATGACCTATCGCATTACTAGATCATTAATCAACTAAGATAAGAAACAACCAATCAATATTCAATAATTAAGTTTCATATTTCCTAAGCAAACACACAAATAAATTAGCGGACATGGAGAACATGCAAGCATACACACAAATAATCAAAGACATAATTGAATTAATGAAGTAAATACTTATCTTGATGTAAGATAGGGTTTAAAACCCTAAAATCTTGTACAAGACACCTTAGGTTCGGTTTTAGGTTTTCACTCCAAAGACTCTCCACAAAAGACTAAAAATTCGGATTCTATATATAAGATTACATATGCGACGGCGTCACCTTATGTTTAGTGGCCTTGGTCGTGTCGCCGTCATTAGGGTTTCGTCTTGGCCACGTTAACCTTGCGGCGGCGTCACCTTATGTCCGTGACGCCGTCCTCTTGACCGGCGTCGTCGGATTGCATCTGGGCCGTCGAATAGCGACGGCCTACTCTTTTACAAGCGGGCGTCGTCTCTTGAAAATCTGAGTTTTGGGTTACGAACCGTCACAAAAATCTTGGGACGGCGTCGCCATTAGCTTTTGACGCCTTCGCCTTCTAATTTCAAAGTTGTGAGTGTCTCGATTTTGACTTTGGCCATTTTCTTCATATATCCGCGCCTTTTCATCCAAATAAGTGCCATTCCAGCATTTTGCCTTCAAGAGACCTAAAAAGTGAAAAGGAACGATATTAAGCAATAACGGATACAAAAGTGATCAAATAAGGGCTAAAACGACCCCTCAAAATGGTATCTTTTAAAACCTTATCAGTTTCCTCAACTTGTTGTCTTCTGGTGTTAAACACCATGAATGCTTTAGAAATCAGTGAGTAACCTAGGAAGTATCCATCATCAGCTTTTGCATCAAACTTTCCTAGATGATCCTTGTGATTGTGAATAAACACAGGACACCCAAACACATGAAAGTAGCTGATATCAGAAAGTCTACCTTTAAATATCTCATATGGGGTTTTGTTATGTCTTTTGACAATGATTGACCTGTTTTGAGTGTAACAGGCTGTTTTGACTACTTCATTCCAGAAATTATTTGAGAGTGCTGAGCCATTTAACATAGTTCTGGCAGCCTCAATGAGAGTTCTGTTTTTTCATCACCTACCCCATTTTGTTCGGGGTGTAAGAGGATGAAAAGTTTTGGGTGATTCCTTTTCATCACGAAATTCTCAAGCTCTTCATTTCGAATTCGATGCCATTTTCGATTCGATTTTTTAACAAGATAATATCATTACGGTTTTCAATGTTCCCGGTGAATGACATTATTGTATCACCATTGCGACTCTTTTTGAAAGAAAGTATACCTAATTGTATCTTGAAAACTCATCAACAATGACAAGTGTATACTTCTCATCTTGGATTGATCCGGGACCGCGGGTCCAAAGAGATCCATGTGAAGGAGGTGAAGGCAGCTTTTGATGGAGAAATTTTGTTTGGTCTTGAAAGATGCTCTATGGTGTTTGCCTTTTTCACAGGCTGAGCATGGTTTATCTTTTGCAAAAACCAGTAATGGTAAACCAAGGACTTTGTTTTGTTTTGCCAAGTTGTTGATGTTTTTTAAATTTAAGTGAGAAAGTCTCTTGTGCCACAGCCAGTTGTTAGTTTCAGTGGCTTTGGCAAAGAGACAAGTTCCATCTTGATAGAGTGCTGACATGTCTAAGACATAAATATCATCTCTTCTAGGAGCTATCAAAACAACTTCTTTGTTGGCATTGAAAATGGTGCCTTGTTTGTCATTGAATTGCACAACGTACTTAGCATCACAGAGTTGACTGACACTATATTGAACCATAACCTTCAGTGGGACATGATGAGTTATCACCAAATACTACCTTGGGTCCTGGTTCCTTTACATACTTGTGCAAATACTCCTTAACACCAGTCATGCTTCTTGAGCATCCACTCTCTAGATGCCAAATAGGCTCCCTGGCGTGTCTCTGTACAAATAGTAAACTGGATTAGTTTCTCTTGCTGGCCTACATACTAGTGGGCTTGGGTCTAAAGGTCTGCTTGAATTTGGCAATTGAATCATGGTCAGTGGTTGAGTGCATTGTGCTACCAAAGGTTTTGCATTTGATGACTGAGGATGACTCGGTGATTCGGGTTGCTTTGAACTTCTCCTTGCTTGGATGACCTTTGTCATCTTGAGATGTCTCATGAGTTTGGATTTTGAAAATATCACGGCATGTGTTCATGAGACAATCATCGGGGTGATGATCATTGAAGCCACAGTGTGGGCAAGGAGGAAAAGGTTTTGCTCTATTCTTGTGAGCTGGTTTGGAGGTTGAAGCATATTGATGGCCAACTTTGGTATATTTTGCTTCACTGAAAGAACTTACATACTGTAAGTGATCATAAGTTCTGTGATCATCCTTTTTGCATATCATACAAAAAAGGATTCTGTAGCAATTGTCAGTGGTATGACTGGTATAATGGCATAGATCACACTTCTGCTTGGGCTTGTTGGTGGATTTTGACCGTGATGAACTAGAGGAGGCTGACTTAGTTTCCTTGATTGAATCAGGAGCATTTTAGATGGATTCCATCTTATCAGTCAGCTTCCTCACAAGTTCAGGCAGTTGCTAAATTTGGTCTGCTTTAGTAGGACCTGAAGATGTGGAAGTCTCACTGGGAGTAGACTCTTGTTGGATTGGTTTTGTTGGTCTTTTTAGGATAGTTCTACCAGGTCCAGACCTCTCTTTTGGTGAATGAGGATTGATTTGTAATGGAGTAAGCTCAGAGCTTGGTGCAACACCCTGAAGAGGTTTCACGGGTGGAAGCGATGCTTGAGATTCCTTGAGACTCGAGATGTGTTCGATACTCTGGGCGCATCGGAAGTCAAGCATGCTCTTTAGAGCTTGGCTTTCAGGCTCTAATATTCTTCCAGAAACGAAAATTTGGAAGCTTACTCTCAGGGTTTACCCGTTCAATCCAATCACTGGGCTTGGGAATTTTCAACATATTAGTAATCATGCCACCAGACACAAATGGCTTTGTACTTTGGTCTTTGTTATGAGAGTCAGGGAGATGGTCTTCACCTATTACTCTCTTTTTGCTACTAGGGGCACCCACAGCATCAAAGACCCTTGGATTCTTAGCAGTCCAACTTTCAATGATATCTTTTCCCTTTTTAAGTTCATCTTGAAGAGCCTGATTTCTTTTAACTAGTTCAGTGTTTTGAATTTGCAAAGTGACAGCCTCAAGCTTAATTTGTTTTAAAATAAGCAGTTCATCCCTACACTTGTTCAGTTCAAAGCTTAGCTTGTTATATTTTGAAAAAAGATTTAATCGTTGCTCTTCTACAAACTTAAGGTCAACATTGATATAGTTCATATAAGACTGCCAATCAGAGTCATCATCCATAGAAAGCAAAATATTTACCTTCTTCATTGTGATGTTGACCCATTCTCCATTCCTAGCATGATTTTTCCCAATAGCTAGCTTGTCCTCATCTGAGAGAGCCATCAGTGCACTGACTTGCACCATTTCATCGTCAGAGGAGGCGGCTCTTCATCGATCGAAGACTTGACAAACTAGGCCCTTGTTTTACCTTGCAGTTACGATGCTTGTTGTTTACGAGGGTGGCCTCAGCGGTGCTAGCTTGGCTTGAACTTTCTTGTACTTAGCTTCAAAATCAACAGCTTTACTTTGATCGAGACTTGTTTTGTAAATTTTGATGAGGCCGATTGATTTTGGTTGAAATTTGCTAAAGCACGAGGACCGATTTGACCACGATGGTTTATAAGAGGTTGAAATTGTTTTGAAAAAGCAGGTCTTTGGCAAAATGGCCTCTTTTATGACACTTAAAGCATTGATGTCCTCATTTGCTCTATCATTTGAAAACCCTTTGTTTCTTTTAGGTACTCCTCACTTGATCTCTCATCGGGCTCATCATCCGAATTTTTCGAAAATCTTGAACCACCTTGTTAGAATAAAAAGCGGTAGAGATAGGTGTTGAAGTGGTGGTCGGGACTTCTTGAATTCACGAGACTTCTTCAAGTCGAGTATCGTCTGTTGATGAGGTTTTCCTCATAGACAAATTTCCCATATATTTCAAAGTTCAAGATTACGGATATGATTAGCATTCCTAAGTCCACGAGAGAAATTCACCACTTCTCGGGGAGACTATTGACAAAACCAACATTGATTTCATTTTGGACAACTTAACACCATCATTTGACAGTTCATTTAACAAATTTTGTACCGGGTGTAAGTTTGAGACGAGTTTCGAGTCCTTAGCCACGAAGGTGTTATACTCAAGTTTCGGTCTATTATCCTGTTTTCCTTGTTATCGATGGACCTTCATGACTGTGAACTAGGTCATCCCAGTTTGTTTAGGCGTACTACGACTTATAATGACTCCATAATATCATCGGGAAGACAAGATATGATGATACTTTTGAGCCTTTGATCCTGGTTGACCACTCTCCTCTCATCCTGAGTCCATTGAGCTTCATGTTTAGGAAAACCTTCAGCAGTCTTTGGGATAAATGGACCTTCATTAATAAACTTAATGTAATAAGGTTCCATCCCAGTCAAATAGCAAAGCATTCGCTTTTTGCATTTGTTAAATTTACCAACTTCAAGTCGAGGGGCAACAGCAAAATACGCTCCACCCTTTTTGTCAACTAGTTGGGGCACATCAATTTCAGCCATTTGGATCCTGATTTAAAATGGTTTTAGAGCGGCTTAAAAGGTTTTATAATCAGCCTTGCTATGATACCACTTGTTGTTCCCGTTTCACAATCGTATAAAATAGTTTAAAGTATTAAGTAAACAGATTGTGAGTAATGACTGAAAGTAATGCAAGTAAAAGCACACTGATAAATTTTCAACTTAATATTCTTTATTAGAAATCAATCAAAAGAATACATTACCCAGTACTTGCGGACAAGATTGGGATTGAAATGACAAAGTGTTGTAACTCCTCACGAAGCTCGGGGCTAAGTCCGAGCACAACTACAATGGAACCATCGAGCTATCTCGGGGACTGAGTTGTATTTGGAGGAGTGAAAGATGGCTTGTGTGTGTGTGTGTTTTACAATTCACAAGCTTAAATCTTTCACTCCATCTCTTATGCTATTTATACAAGTTTGAGTTTTAACTCATCCTAAGTGACAAGCGACAGTTCTGAGAAGACAAAATCTTGATGTATTTTGTCTCATTCTAAAGACTATATTGGGTAAGTGACAAGGTTGCTTTCTTTTAGTCAGTGACCTGATAGTTAGCCATTCAGGGAAAGTTGACTTTGGTTGATAAGGACTTTGTCTTATCTGTTCAAACTTATCCCGCCTTGTCCCGCTCAATCTTCAGTCTTCTCATCCTTCAGTCTTTGTTCTTCAGTCTTGTCTTCAGTAGAATAGTTGGTGAGGAGTTGAGGGATTCAGTGAGTTATTGTCATCACTCACTGAATCCACTGTCTTCTTCTTTACTCAGTCTTCACCCTTTAAGTTGCGCCTTACTGAGTGGAGAGACTACTTCTTTGTCTCTTACTGAGTATCCTGAAGACAACTCACTGAGAGACTATGCACTCAGTGACTTGTTTAACGTTTAAGGGATTAAACACTTAGGGTATTTTCTATTCAAATCCTAGACTTAAGGGTTTGGGTATTTACTGAACCCAACATTTTATAATCAAGTTAACCAATTAACACTACGAGTACGCAGCGGAATATGGATCTAGTTAATGTAATCAAGTTAACATGTAATTAATAAACAATAAAGTATAAAAGGGAACAAAAAAATAACCCTCGTAGTCACCCGCAAGTTTATCAAAACAACAAAACTAAGTGATCAACACGATCACCTCTACGAGTGCTCACACAAACACTTTAACACGAATACGCCCGATAAAGCTAGTCGTACATGTTTAACCAAACAACCCATGTATTACTTGAACCCACTCGAACCAAACAAACCCTAGAACACTTTCACTTGTTGTCCGAGATCTGTAACCAACCCAAGAACTGATATTCAGTTATGCCCGATATCGGATGATGCTATCCGATGTCTTCTGTCTTCTTTGCCCGAGAACAAAACAACCAAACACCACTTCTTTTCTTGCTATCTTATTCGACCAGGAACTTCAAGAAAACAAATACAATAAAACCTAAACACGCCTTGGATCAAATTGATACAAGTTTAAAGGTTTCTAAGTCACGATTCAAAAACCAAAAACCTAAACGACTTAGAGTTTTAGAATCGGTTTAGAATGATGATGATTGGATCGATTATACTTGCTAAGAATAAGAGTATATGCGTGAGTTTTTTTAGCTAAGGAGGGTGTTTATATAGCCTAAAAAAGCTAGCAAACTTGGGCTTGAAACTTGTTCTCCAAGTTAGCTTATACTCCTAATTCTTATACAATTCTACTAGCCCAAACAATTAATCCAAACGCCCCTTATGTGACCGGCAGTGGGCTTGGAACGGGTATAATCTAAACGGGTTAATGGTTCAAGTATTTAACGTACAAACGTACTCTCGTATTTAACGTGTGTGCCTCCAATAGGCTCATACACTTTTAGTTGTTTTCATGCGAATCAACTCCCATAATCCAACATTATTAAACTACAATTTATGGAGATTACATGAATTTAAACCTACCGGACTTTAAACCCACAAAACGGGCTCAAGACTACTAACATATCCTCTAATAGTTTGTTTATCACTTAACCCTCACTTCACAACTGGATCGCATTCTTGTCGAAGACGTTTCGGTCAAAATACGGTGTGCCGAAAAACGAGCGCTATCGGTGTCTATGATCGGAATGAGATGGCGGTGAAAATGGTGCAATTTTCAGCAAAAATGAATGTGTGTGCGAGAAGATATGACCGATTATGTAAAGTTGTTGGTGCAATATATTATTAAATAAAGTTGTAAATACATGTGTGAAAAATATAAAAGGCGGCGTTAATTCATTAAACAAATTTTACAACAAACCTTTATAGCATTTACCGACATAACCATCTGGTTCGTAAACTTTTTGAACTTTTGTTGGCTAATTTGTTAGGTCAATGCTAATGGTGACCGTAAGTATTATGGTCACCCTCTATCACATAGGCATCGCATCAGCTTTGTTTTTTTCAGACTATACCTTACCACAATTTGCTAATGGATAAAAAATAATAATAATAAAACATAAAAAACAAAAACAAAACAAAACGCATTTTCTTCTTCTTCTTTTTCATTTGCTTCAAACACCACAACTAAAAGGGGAAAAAAAAACACAAAAACAAAAAAAATCCTTTATTTTATTTCCTACCAAACTGATTAAATAATAATAATAATAATAATAATAATAATAATAATAATAATAATAATAATAAAAAATAAAAGAAGACCCACACTAGCTATAACTGTAATTAAGGGTGACCAATCAAGATTCGGTTGAGCTAGTGGACATAGCTCGATCACTTACTCGGTTGAGGGACAACCAACTGAGCCATTGCCTTAGTGATACTTTCAATGATGGCTTTGTTACTGACTTGTATTTTCTTCAATGGAATTAGAAAGAAAAGCTTTTAGCGACTGAACGTTAACTTTTACCGAGACATCTCATTACTCAGTAAAAATTTTCAATCTTGTAGCGATATCAAAATTCAATAAAAGATGCTCAAACACCTGGTATATCAAATGGACGAGAAGTCAAGACTCGAGTGGATCACATAACTAACTTGTTTGGACTTGTCCTTATCAGTTCATCAGCTTGATTTGTTTATCTATAGCCCATTGGGTTATTTAAACTTGTTTGTTTATATAGTCGTACTCATTTCAGTTGGAATAAAAATGAAATTTATCTTCAAGAAAAAGTTCGATAAAATATTATAAGGGTTAAACAGTAGTTTTGCTACTTAAATCAACGAGTTTACATAAACTAGCATACATATTTGTAAAGAACGAGTGTGCATCTCGACAAATTAATTACTAATCCATTATTATTTATTTGTATAGATGTCGCTGTAACATGCAATGTGTCACATACAACCATATTGCAAAACAGAAAGAAAAAAATAAAAATAAAAAATAAAAAATAATTAATAAAAGGGACCTTAATTTTAAAAGATAAATTAAATTTGAAAGAGTGAAGCAATTCTGATTTAAACAAACATAAAATTAAAATGTATTATTAGAAGTAATAAATAGAAGCACGATGGTCCATCGAAAGCTTGCTATTCTTGTCTACTGAATTTATATTGTGATATTTTTTCCCATGACTTATATTTATATAAAAGAACTTAAGCATGAGGCCATGTCTCGTCTCCACATGTCCATGTCAAAAAGCTTTTTTACTTTTCATATATAACCTTCATGTGCACAAAAGTGACAAATCTAAAAACTGAGTGATGATTAAATATATTTTTATATTTAATTTTATGGTGATATAACTTTTGATAGTGTCTCACAAAATTCATATTCCATCGGTCCATCCCTAACTTTTTATCTTTTAGGGCGTTGAGTAGACAAAACTAAAAGTTGATGTAACTATTCAGTTACCTATAAAATTAATCAAATAAAAGTAGCGCGGTTTACCCATTTCATTGGTTAAAATCTAGATTTTAACCTAATGTAATAGAAAATCAGATACTATTCGACTTAAAATTGGCACTCTAAGTGTCTAACTATGTAAATTTTAGGAAAAAGAAAGAAAAAGTACTTTTACAAAAGTTGATAAATGTAATGTTTACTGGTTCACATAGTATGCTCAAAGCATATATGTAGAAGACAATGTGTTGTTCCTTATTCACTATCGTTTAAAAACAATTAAGTACTCAAAACAATTTAATAGTGAACAATGACTGAAATTAAAGCAAGTAAAACATACAAAGTAATTTTCAACATCATATTCTTTATTAGAAATTAATCAAAAGAATCGTTACCCAAGTACTTGCGAATAGTACTTGGGATTGAAATAACAAAGTTTGGTGACTCTCTCTAAGCTCTGCTAAGTCTTAAGACAACTCTTAGAACCCACCGAGCTATCTCGGGATAAAGTTGTGATTGGAGGAGTGAAAAGATGGCTCATGTGTATGTGTGTTTTACAATTCATGAGCTTAATCTTTTCACTCCATCTCTTATCTATTTATACATGTATGATTTTGACTCTTTCCTAAGTGACAACCGACATCATCTGTAAGACAAAATCTTGATGTATTTTGTCTCACATAAAGACTATTCTAGGTAAGAGACAAGACTACTTTCCTAAGTTCGGTGATGACACCGAGCACGATCTTTTGCCATCTGGGAAAAGTTGACTTTGGTTGATAAGTACTTCGTCTTATCGATTCAAACTTATCCCGCCATGTCCGTGATTCTTGATCTTTACATCATTCGATCTTCTACTTGGTTTGTCTTGATGTAAGTAGTTGGAGAGAGTCTTAGGGGTTCGGTGAGTTATTGTCATTACTCACCGAATCCATCATCTTCTTCTTGACTCGCCTTCACCCTTTAAGTTCCGCCTCACGGGTGGAGAGACTTCTTCTTCGCCTCATACTAAGTATCCTCGAAGATGACTCACCGAGACTATGCACTCGGTGACCGTTAGTGTTTAACGGACTAAACACTTGGGCTATTTTCTATTCAAATCCTAGATTAAGGGTTTGGGTATTTATGAACCCAATAGTCTCCCCTATTTGGATATACAAATAGCCTAAGTGATTGATCGATGTAAGTGAGCAAATGGCTTCTTCTTACTTGAATGTACTAATGAATACAATAAGGAACACCGAATATTTTAACAAAACATACATCGCTTATTGATTAAATTACAAGGTTCCTATCACTAGTACAAAAGATAAATCAAAATGATGTCGGTCCGGATGGATTCCAGTGCTTCAAGCTCGACTTTCTTGGTGATGAGTGTTTCCTGTCGGGATGGTCTCTTATCTTGGCATTCGGTCTTGATGTAACACGATGTTTCTTTGGGGTTTGGATCCGAGAGGCCACGGTATGTAGCTCAAGATTGCGGCTACACCACTGATCAATATCACTCCATCTTTGAAATCTTGGGTTTCCATAGACATCAATGTGGAATAGCCCTCTTCGTGCTTTTCAATCACTAAACAGTTCACGAACTTAACACCTTCGCGGTTCCTTGTTGCATTCGAATCCGTGCACTTTTATCTCAGTGGAACTCAACCCTTTCCTTTTGCCAGTGGATGATTGTGGTTGAGATCCTTGAGGTGCGATTAAGGCGGTGAATTCCCAGTTGTCTTGGTGCATCCTCGCCTTTCATATCTTTTATTGAGCATCTTCATCACTCCTTAACCACCGCATTTTGATTCTTTTCTATTATTGGACCGAGTTCATCGAGTTCGGTGATCCCAAAGTCGGTGAATTTTAGGGATCATGAACTTGAAATGTCTTTATCAACCCCCAGAGAGCGTTCATTGCCGTGGTTTGGATCCGGGATGATTTTGACATCTGTGATCTTTTCGAGTTGCCTTGACTTGTCATCGCCCGCTTGTAGTGCTCAATTACGCTTTGCATGAGGGCTTGACTTTCTTCTTCTTTTCTTCCAACTGCTTTTTTCATTTCACCATTTTCTTTGCTGAGCATCCTTGAACCTCCGTCTGCCTCGACCTTCTCGAGCTTCTTTGGATCAATTCCCACATTCTCGCCTTCTTCTAAATCACTTTAACCATGGCTTCCTTACTCTTCTTATCTTCCTCGACTTGTTTCAATCTCCTTTCTTCTTTAGCAAGATATTTACTTAGTTTGTTGAGGTATGAGAAGGTATTCGATGTCACCGATTTTGTAGGGAATCTTCTCGTGCCCGTGGTTGTCATTATGCATTTGCCTTTGTCCCGCCCGAGGAAGATGATGCAACCAAGGGTGGTGTTGTTGTCATGATAGGTGTTGTATTGACCGCTGTTGTTGTTGTTGTTGTTGATGTTTGTGGTGGAAGTGATGAGATTGATATTGCCGAGATCGGTAGTGTTGGCTCCTCCTCGGTGTGAAGAGGAGTTTCTTCAAGATATTCTCCCCTCAACTGTTGTCGAAGCATCGGTGAGGGCAAGAGTTGGTGTTGGTCTTTGAAGGGATGGAGCCGCTTGACCATGAAAGCCCGATAAATATCGATGATCATGGCCTTGATATCTCAAGTATCTGTTTGAATGCCGGTGACTTTAGCTTCCAAATTAGCTTTGAGACACTTCCAAGCAGTCATCGTGGCCCAAGATTCCGTGCCAAGGAAGTAGATGCCTAAGCCAACGTAGCCATTTGAGTGTTCACGAGCTCAATGTAGTTTGAAGGACTAGATCGAAGAATGAAGACCACGAACATTTGTTGATTTGAGCATTTCGATCGCTTCAATGAGGTGGAGGATTGTTTCAAATGCGCCTCTGTAGCCTCCAAAGACTTTAGAGTTGAGTGTTGAGTCGTCTTTGATGATTCCCCGATTTCATCTACCTTTGTGCCTACACCTCGAAGGTGTCCGAGGAATTTAGCCAAATTTTCATCCGATCCGTGAATGTTGTCATACATCAAATCCACGTGCTCATGAACGTTTTCATCAAAGGCTTGGACCTCGACCTTCGATCTGCATAACTTGCACCGGCTTCATATGTTGTTCCCACAATGTTTGATGACCCCGAGTATAATTTCCTTGAAGCTTTGGTGATCCACTCGAACAAAAGGCGTCTTTTAGTAAGTGGAATAACAATATCAAATCTTGCAAATTCATCGAGGAGGAAGAGGAGTCATCATTTGCGAGGCTTGAATGGTGATTCGGTGTGTTCTCATGGATCGGTGAGGCTCTTGTTCGATTGAACCTCGGCGTCACTTCTTCCCCAAATGATAGAATTTCATCATCGATGTCGCAAGCTCATCTTCGAGAGAAGAGTATTCCAATAACATCAAGAACGGTTAACAGGGGTTGGTGATGGGTTCCATATCGTGGTGGTATTAATCCTCCGAGTCTTTGTCCCCTTTGATCCCTCGGTCTTGGTGGGAGTTTCCAGTGCCTTCTCCGAGTCGATTGGTTTTGGGTTCCATATCGGCGGGTTGTTTCTTTCCTCCGAGTCTTTGTCCCCTTAGACCCCGAGACACCGATGGGTATTTTCAGTGCCTTTAGCGAGTCGATGTGATGGTATCCCGATCGTGAGTTGTTTGGTTCCTCAAGTCTTTGGGATCGATCGGTGTGCCTCGCACAAAGGCTTGGATTTTCTAATGTCATCACTGGGCGTTGTGGAAGGCGCCCCCTACCGGTGGGTTGTATGTTTCCTCGGATCTTGGAGAGTAGTGGTTGTGACCAAGGCACCGATGTGATGTATCGGTGTCCTTTGTTGTCACGGGGTGGATGATGCCCGGTCACCAATGGGTGTCTGCTCGATCTGGGGCTTTTGTGCCTCTTAGGTCAGTGTTCCAAAAGCCTCAAGGCCCTAAGACTTGGGTTTAGTCTTAGTCCCATCGAGACTTCCCTTTCTTTTTTAGGAGCGGGGTTTGGAGACATCGATCCACTCGATTGTTCTGACAATCATATGGGCCGTCAATTCAATATCGGGGACTTGGGATGGGTCTTTTGAAAGTTTGATTTACTCGGGATGCCGGGTAAAGCACAAAATTTTCCATCCCGAGGGTAATTGCAACCCAAGAACACTTGCAAAGCACAAAAGACAAATCTAGGATATGAGATATATTTTGCCCTAGATTTGCTCAGAGCTTAGTTACGAGATCACCGTAAATGATCTCCCAATGTCGACATTTACCCCATTCATCAAACAATAAGCCATCATCAATCGAATAGAATTAACTTGTTCGGTTGATGAGTGGTTCCCGCCGAGGACCCGAATCACAAAAGTGAATAAGATCCTCCAAGCCACGGGAATGAATTTTTGGTGGTCGGGTTCATCCAAAAGTTTGGCTCTAAAGCAATTGTTTAACCCATCCTTCATCGTTGTGGTTCGTGATGGGCGATATAAACACCTTTATTATAGTCTAACCACGAAGAGGTGGAAAACGTTTTGTAATCCAAAGGTGACTGATTGTTTCCATCAAAAATCGAACTTAATGAGATACTCCTTAGTGGTCTTAGGTCGGTCTCATTAGTAGCATGTGTCGGGTCATAGACCACGGCCAAGGCCCAAAACTCCCGAGGAGGTTTTGGTAAACAATAGAGGGACACTGAACAAAGGCATTTTTCAGTGGGCAGTTAAACAAAAATTTCATAATGTCTTTGTTAATACAAAAAAGCCGTAAAAACGTTTATTTATATTTTACGATCTTCAAATGTTTTGTCGATAACAAACGTAAAATCATATTAACGAAACAAATAAAATACGTAAATGGTTTGAACTAACAGTTTCTAACATATTCACATTTTCACATAAAACACTAAAACAAGTATAAGTGATTTTATGATTTAAGTAATACATATGTACAACAACTAGTGTTTACATATTTGGATAAAATATACACATAACTAGTGATAACGCTACACGCGTCGTTCGGGGTCAAAGGAACTTCCTTTTCTTCGAGCAAGTTTTATAACACCCTAGGCAGTGAACCTAATCGTTGTAGTGTAGTAATTAGGGTAAGCCACGGTATTGATATCGTTCTCTGGGGAATAGGAATGCTAGTAGGGAGTTACTACGCTAAGGTTAAGGTTGAGGAAGATTATTTTTATCTTTTATATTTTATGAAAATGGAAAGGTACGAATCTCGGGTATTGGATTTGGGGGGTTGGTATTTCTACCGATTACTCTACTATTATCTAATTATCTAAACTAAGGTTGTGGGAGTCTATGTCTAATTAATGTGTGCTCGTATGATAGTTTAAAGATGTGTTTACTTAGTTTGTATTACACCTTAATTATCTCCTATTGATGGTTGAGTGTCACGTCTTAGTCCTAGTTGCGTTGTGTTTCTAAAGTTGTAGGGTGTCGTCTCTCCTAACTCTTGAACTTACCAAAGGGTCTTGTCTACAAACCCACTAGAGATTATAGACTCTACTCTAAGGCGCTCTTGGATGGTTTAGACTACAATTACTCGGTAATTATACTCTAGGGTTCACAAAGATGAATCAAGCATTAAGTGCACAACGAATGATCTATCGCACTACTAGATCATTAATCAACTAAGATAAGAAACAACCAATCAATATTTAATAATTAAGTTTCATACTTCCTAAGCAAACACACAAATAAATTAGCGGGACATGGAGAACATGCAAGCATACACACAAATAATCAAAGACATAATTGAATTAATGAAGTAAAGACTTATCTTGGTGTAAGATAGGGTTAAAACCCTAAAATCTTGTACAAGACACACGAGGTTCGGTTTTAGGTTTTACTCCAAAGACTCTCCACCCAAAGACCTAAAAATTGGATTCTATATATAAGATTACAATTGCGACGAGTCACCTTATGTTTAGTGGCGCCGTCGTGTCGCCGCCATTAGGGTTTCGTCTTGGCCACGTTAACCTTGCGACAAGCGTCACCTTATGTCCGTGACGCCGTCCTCTTGACTCGACGTCGTCGGATTGCATCTAGGCCGCCCGAGTAGCGACGGCCTACTCTTTCACCACTAGACGCCGTCTCTTGAAAATACGAGTTTTGGGTTCCGTCCGTCACAATTACTGGGACGGCGTCAGAAATAGCACTGACACCGCCGCCTTCTACATTCAACAATCGTGAGTGTCTCGATTTCGACTTTGGCCATTTTCTTCATATATTCGCGCTTTTCGTCCAAATAAGTGCCATTCCAAGATTTTGCCTTCACGAGACCTAAAAAGTGAAAAGGAACGATATTAAGCAATAACGGATACAAAGTGATCAAATAAGGACTTAAATGACCCTCAAAATGGTACCTTTTAAAACCTTATCAAATATCCCTACACTTGTTATTTGCTTGTCCTCAAGCAAATGTGCTTTTAGCCAATTAATTTATAAGTTAGGGGTCATTCAAAGATTAATTCAAAACGGTCCACAACACATATAAGCCCATAAAAGTCATAACAAGCACGGAAATTACATACTAGCACCTCACATGGGGTGTTTGGATACTCACATCTCTCGGTGTATAAATGAAATATAACAATATAGGAAATGGAAGATAAACACTCATTAACCGGTTCTAGTACATAGATTACCATAGGCTTGAGAATAGATCAAACCTCCATCGCTTTGGCGTAAGCACCTAGGAAAGACTATCAAAGAGGTCTTTTAAAGGGTTGTAATGTTAGGCTTACGGTAGGGAAACAAAGGGTTTGGTGGGATAGGCTATTTAGTGGTGGTAAGTCAAAAATCTTTATGTTAAATGCATATGAAGAATGGCGTTGCTAAGCCAAGACTCGACACTCTAAACTCTAGATAACTGAAATAAATAAACATAAATTTAAAGGATAGATGTAGGATGGTAGCCCGTATGTTTTTTTTTTTTTTTTTTTTCACACTCTATTTTTTTTTCTTTTCTCTTTTTCTATTTTTTTCGTTTTTTTTTTTTTTTTTTTTTTTCATACACTTTTACTCTACCATTCTCTACGATAACATCAAAATACTAGGGTTTATAGGCACATCCCTACACTTGAGTTTTATTACTCTAACACTAATTTGACCCGAATTGAAAAGATCAAAACACTTGGGGTACATTATTACGCAAACAAAGGGAATTTGAATTTAACGTTCCCTTCCGTCATTTCATAAACTTTAACTTTTCCATGAATCCCAATCATCCCAAAATCAGTATACAAAGGATATGACTCGACTTAGCAACTCATGCAAGCAACTAGATAATTGAACTAAGGGTTTAGGGTGATAACAAACATTTGCACTAAAAGTGAGTGCATAAGGGGTAGGCTAAGGCGATTTGGGTGTATATTTGGGGGTGGGGTGTAAACAATGCTCTTCATTGATATTCGGAAAAACCGAAATATCACGAGAACCGCGAAAAGGATAGGCTACGAGGGGTTAACTAGGGTATCGTGTACTAAAAATGAGTACAACGCAAAGGGTGTGGGGGAATTACTCAACCGATGTGGAAGAAGTAATTATATTACGGGTATTAAACAAGGGTTATCCTAATGCCTCTTATCATTTAGTTATTCCTAACTACACAAGTGTAGCCTCACTTGCGATCTCGGAATGCATCACAAAACAAGTTCTAGACTCTAATATACTACTGGTTCACACTCTAAGCATTAAAGATGAATGCTTTTATTCCTACTAATCTAAGGGCGATCCTCACATTTTGGGTGGAATTTGGGTGGTAAGGGTTTTTGTGCTAGTCATGCAACTTCCTATCCGTGAGACGCTTTTGTTAAGACTAATGGCCCACTCCTATATGTCATGAAAAATTTTAAATTTGGTGCCAAAATTACCCTAACCGACATTTTCTCATGGTTTATTACACAAATGCAATTTAGACAAAGCAAATAGTCAAGGATAAGCATAGTTTCAAAGTTCCGTTTTATTTTCCTCCCTACACTTAAACCGAACATTGTCCCCAATGTTCCCGAAAGTATCAAAGATATGATAAAGAAGGTAATTAAAAGCGAAAAACTAATACTCCCCGATTAGCTCGGTAGGATCCGTGTAAAGTGGTGGTTAAATTCTTTTCAAGAAGAATTATTGCGTGAAAAGCTCCTTCCAATCTTATGTAACTTCTTCTTGACAAACTAAACTGCACACTTGAAGAAAACAAACGAAACCTTCGTAAAATCGGCGGTAATAATATATATAATACTCGATTTAAACTAGGATATAATGCTTGTGGAATGGATGTTTACGAATTTCTAAGAAAATTAAGACACGGAAAATTCCAAAAATTTATAAGTAGCTCGAAAAGCGAGAAAAAGTAATCGATGTTTTACTCCTTCACGACGCGTCGTTGCAATCTGACGCCGTCAGTTATCCCGACAAAAAGCGGTCTGCGATTTTCGGAAAAATTACGGAAAATTTACATCTTTAGAATCGGAAAAATTTCGCAAAACATCCATTATGACTCGATACAAGCATTTGACTCGAACAAACAAACATATATATCTTTTAGTTAATTGTTATTCTCATGTTTACGTTTCTTTTGAAAACGTGTGTAATCCTCCTACACTTATCCCTTATGTAAAATACCTTTATATGCAATTAAGGCGAGGTTAAAAACAAAATAAAGCATTTTACAAATTTAAACATGAGGATAAACAATTAATAAAGATATATGACACTAACAAGCAAACAATTAAGCATGGGTTGCCTCCCACGAAGCGCTTTTCTTTATTTAAGAGTCTTGTAGCTAGACTCATAGTCGTGCCCTACGTTTCCTCACCACCGTCCTTTTGACGGACTCTAATGGGGATTCCATGTTGTAGAAGTGCCCTAAATGCGCTTCTCTAAGAGTTCATCCTCTCCCCATTCGGTCCTCAGATTCGGTCCTAGGCTAAAGCAATCCTTGTAGAATCCGAAAATCTTAGCCATAACATAATCAACACCTTTCTCCCTATCCTCATCATTCCTATAATAGACCGATAGTTTAAGTTCCTTTTCATCATTAGAGTGATGAAAACTTCTCAATCTTAAACGGCATTTGGTAAGCTATGTCATCGGTCTTATTCTTGAATCGCACTACTCCTAATGAGGGTCATAGGTCATTCGGTGCTTTCTATGAAAGGTTTTCCTAGAATAACATGGGACAAGCTAGGGTCTATGGCCGTGCTAATATCATCCACAATTATGAAATCCGTAGGAAGCGTGAAACTACCTACATAAGCGGGCAATCCCTTAACTCTACCAAGAAAATTGCAACTAACATTAGGATCATTGGGGTCTTGCCTAGTTGGAATAGGCTTCTTCAATATCCAATTGTAGTAGGTGCTAGTCATTATGTTGATTGGGGACTTGCGATCAATGTAAGCTCTTGCCACAAAAAGGTGTCCTATGACACATGGTATGTTAAGATTCCACGGGTTCCCAAACTTAACTCGAGGACTTTTCCTAACATACATGTGGCGGAGGTCACGCACTAAGTGAGGGTGGCGAGATAGTTCTTCTTCCGTAGGAAATTTGTCGAAATAGTCAATGTCTACTTCATCTACTTCCTCGGGTATTTCCTCATCCACTAGTGTATAGTCCTCTTCGTCATTTGTTTCATCAGGTTCAACTAAGGCGATGGTATTGACGAATTGGACATACTTTAGCTTGCTTGGATCCTTAATCTCTATGCCTGAAGGCTCGGGAGTTGAGATAGCACTAACCTTCTTATCACTAGCTATGGCTTTCAAAAGGTTGTCTATTTTCCTATCCATCTCGGCTTGTTGATTATTAAAGCGGTCCGAGAGCTTAGCCATTTGGGTTTCTTGGGATGCAACTAAGTTTTGCAACATTCCTTGATGTTTTGTTGGTTAGGACCGTTAGGTGGGGCCATGAGAAATCATTAGAAGTGAATTCTTTGGTTTGTCCCCAATAAAAGTCGGGCTTGTTTTCCATGCTTCACGGGTTTCATGGAAATTCCTAGGTCCGGGTGTTGTAGGAATCTTCCTCCCGCTCCATTAATCGCGAGGATGCGTAGTCAATGTAGCGTGTTCGGGATCGGTGCTAGTGTCGTGTTATGAGGATCACAAAGCGGCTCGCACGAGGAAGAAGCTTTGTTCACATGGTGTGAAGATTTAGGATTTTCGTAGGAACTCATGAGGAATTTAACTTGATCTTCAAGTTCGATCATCCTACGGTCGGGAGGAGGCAAGGAGATTGCCTTGACGGTTTGGGTAGCTCACGGGGTCATCCCAACATTCGTTGTCATAGAGGCGAGGTCCTCTATTATTTCCCATGATTCTTCCGCGGTGAAATCACTAAGTTTTCCACCGCCGCTTGGTCAATGGATCGCTTAGTGGGAAAGTTGACATGATCATAAAAGATTTGGACTTAGAGCCAAAGATCAATGCCGTGATGAGGACTTTATGAAGTAAGTCCTTGAATCGGGTCCATGCTTCAGAGAGATTCACCTTGACGTTGTTGGAACATCAAGATGTCATTCCTAAGCTTAGTGGTTCTCCCGGTGGGAAAAATTGAGCAAGGAAGCGAGAGGTAAGATCATCCCAACTTGAGATGGAGCCATGGAAGTCGCTCAAGCCAATTACTAGCGTGGTCCCGTAGAGAATTAGAAGAGACGCAGCGCGTGGTCCCGAGTAGTAGCATCAAGGTCGATGGAATCGACGATTTTGAGAAATCCTCGGATCTCGATTTGGATCTTCTAACGAAGTCCATGGAATGCACATCCGCTTTGCACCAACCGGATGGTGTCGGATCGCAGGCCGTAGTTTGGGCTTGGTCGGAAGCTCAATGGTGTTCCTATAGCCTAGGTGGCTTGGTCTCGAGTATTCACCTAGAGTACGGGCTCTTGGCGGGTCATTTGGTGGTGGGTTGATGAAGGGTAGTGGGTTGTCACCTTCCATGAAGAAAAGTGATGGAATTACTAACAAAGGTCACGAAGAAGGGGATAGACTAAGAGAAATCTAAAAATGAGAAAAAGTTTACTTGATAGGAATCAAGCAAAGAAACCTAAGCGAGGTGGACTACTAACTAGCTATTCTATTCCCGGCGGCGCCAAAACTTGATAACGCTACACGCGTCGTTCGGGGTCAAAGGAACTTCCTTTTCTTGAGCAAGTTTTATAACACCCTAGGCGATGAACCTAATCGTTGTAGTGTAGTAATTAGGGTAAGCCACGGGTATTGATATCGTTCTCTAGGGAATAGGAATGCTAGTAGGAGTTACTACGCTAAGGTTAAGGTTGAGGAAGATTATTTTTATCTTTTTATATTTTATGAAAATGGAAAGGTACGAATCTCGGGTATTGGATTTGGGGGGTTGGTATTTCTACCGATTACTCTACTATTATCTAATTATCTAAACTAAGGTTGTGGGAGTCTATGTCTAATTAATGTGTGCTCGTATGATAGTTTAAAGATGTGTTTACTTAGTTTGTATTACTCCTTAATTATCTCCTATTGATGGTTGAGTGTCACGTCTTAGTCCTAGTTGCGTTGTGTTTCTAAAGTTGTAGGGTGTCGTCTCTCCTAACTCTTGAACTTACCAAAGGTTCTTGTCTACAAACCCACTAGAGATTATATACTCCTACTCTAAGGCGCTCTTGGATGGTTTAGACTACAATTACTCGTAATTATACTCTAGGGTTCACAAAGATGAATCAAGCATTAAGTGCACAACGAATGATCTATCGCACTACTAGATCATTAATCAACTAAGATAAGAAACAACCAATCAATATTTAATAATTAAGTTTCATACTTCCTAAGCAAACACACAAATAAATTAGCGGGACATGGAGAACATGCAAGCATACACACAAATAATCAAAGACATAATTGAATTAATGAAGTAAAGACTTATCTTGGTGTAAGATAGGGTTAAAACCCTAAAATCTGTACAAGACACCTTAGGTTCGGTTTTAGGTTTTACTCCAAAGACTCTCCACCCAAAGATTGAAAAATTCGGATTCTATATATAAGATTACAATTGCGACGGCGCCACCTTATGTTTAGTGACGCCGTCGTGTCGCCGCCATTGTGGGGTTTCGTCTTGGCCACGTTAACCTTGCGACGGCGCCACCTTATGTCCGTGACGCCGTCCTCTTCGACTTCGACGTCGTCTGGATTGCATCTAGGCCGTCCCGAGTAGCGACGGCCTACTCTTTCACCACTAGACGCCGTCTCTTGAAAATACGAGTTTTGGGTTCTGTCCGTCACAATACCTGCACGGCGTCGAATAGCACTTTTGGCGCCGCTTTCTACATTCAACAATCTGTGAGTGTCTCGATTTCGACTTTGGCCATTTTCTTCATATATTCGCGCTTTTCGTCCAAATAAGTGCCATTCCAAAGATTTTGCCTTCACGAGACCTAAAAAGTGAAAAGGAACGATATTAAGCAATAACGGATACAAAAGTGATCAAATAAGGACTTAAATGACCCCTCAAAATGGTACCTTTTAAAACCTTATCAACTAGTATGTAGTATATTGGGTAATATAAATGGATAGAAACTTAAGTATCACAACCAATTGGGCAAATACATTGAATGTAGGTGGGTACAACCCAAAGCCCATAACCCATGGATCTTGACCCATAACCCATTGCATGACATCATGCTTATATCATACATGGATGATATCCATAACCCATGGATCAACCCATACCCAAGTGACCAAGTGCATTGCACTCAAAGATACATTGTATCTAGCCAAAGATCCATGGTTCAACCCATGACCCATAACCAAAATACCCATGGGTAAACGGAGCGTCCCACGGATCCCTAGCTTAACGCTAGACGGATCCCTTGTGGAAGGATCCGTGGGATCCGGGAACGATGGGATCTTTCCTCTATAAATAGTTAGCCATTTCTTCATTATTTCTCACCCTTTCTAACACACTTTCTCCCTAAGTTAAATCTCACTAACCTTAGATCCAAGAGATCTATGTTTGTAGTTTTGTTTTTGTGTGATCTTTTAGGTTCCTCTTAAAGGCAAGATCACCACCTTTGAAGTCGAGCAAGCTCAAGTCCATGAGTTGCCAAGCTTCCTCATCATCAAGGCTACTGAAGTCCTCTTGTTGATGATTCTTTTATTTCTTCAAAGAAGTGTAGTGTTAAAGACATTAGTGAAAGGTGTCTCAAGTGTCAAGACGAAGATATTAGTGAAGAGTATCTATCGTCTATAGCATAAGCACTTGTGGTAGGTGTTTAGAAGTCAAGACAAGAAGCATTAGTGAAAGGTGCTTAGAAGTCAAGACTTGAAGCATTAGTGAAAGGTGCTTTGAAGTGAAGACACAAGACATTAGTGAAAGGTGTCTTGTAGATCTAGTCAAAGGCATTAACGAAAGGTGCCTTAGATGTACATTCGATATGGTGTGTTTCGATGTACTAGATAGACTAGCATTAGATCCAAGGATATTGATATCCTTGATGATGTTTTAAAAGAGTAGATCTCCTTTAGGATTAGTCGTTGGTATAGTGTGGTAGTAGTTCCTCCATTGCAATGGAACTAGGTACTTAGCCTAGTACCTAATAAAGGGTAGGCGACGTTGTGAAGGTGTATTTCACCTTGGTGTGAAAGAACTAGGTACTTAGCCTAGTACCTTATAAAGGGTAGGCGACGTTGTGTAGGTTTGGTTCACCTTGGAGTGAAAGAACCCGGTGGTTAGCCTAGCACCGGAAAAAGGGTAGGCGACGTTGTGAAGGCTTCTCCGTCATAAGGAGATTGGTGTAGTGTTTACGAACTCTCGAGTAGGTGACTCGGGGAGTGGAGTAGGGAAAGGAAGGTGTCCTTGTAGCCGAACCACTATAAATACTCGCGTTGTGGTTTTGTGCTTCTTACTCTTATCTTTTCATTACATATCTTTATATGCTTGTTTATCAACATCCAACACACACAACCAAATAGATTGACATAAGTCGATCTAAATAGTTTAAAAGGAAGTTTTAATTGGTAAAACTATTCAACCCCCTTTCTAGTTTTCCACAATTGGCATCAGAGCTTCGTTACCAAGTTTCTTGAAGTATATTGTACTTTAAAAACTTAATACGATCCATGGTTAATTGAAAACTACAAAGAAGGTTTTTCATAAAAACAAACACCGTGTCTTTTAAAACTATATGTTTGGATGTTTGGTATGTCATATTTTTATGTAAAAATATCAAATACGAAATAAGCGAGAGAATTACAAACCGACCCTTTAGGAAAAAGATCGACACGCAAAACCCACGAATACTCGATAAGTGATACCGGGTAAGTGATTACCCGGGTCGTTTCCCAACGAGGAGTGAATTGACGGTGACGTTTGAGGTTTGTTATTAAAATGCTTGAATGATTCGGGATTTTTCGTTTATGGATTACGTTATCTACTAATTAAGGAACGGGGAAGTAATTAAGGCAAGGGGAACAAAGTAAATGATAAATTAACTACTACTAAGCATATAAAATAATAAAACGAAGCTAAATTAAGTCCTAAGGGGCTAAAACTAAAAAACATGAAAACCCGGGCTAATCCCGAGCTTCAAAAAGTGAAAATGATGCAATTAAAGGCCTACGGGTGCAAAACCAATTTTCCTACATTCGAAACGACTAAAAATAATTTTAGGAAAAAGCCGGGTATTTTTTCGACTTTTATTTTATTTATTACGAATTTAAAACGTTCTTAATCTAATTTAATTATTAAAAATATTAAATGATAACGAAAAATTATGAAATTTTTAGGAAAATTACTTTATGGTATCAAAAAGCTAGGAAAAATAAGAACTTGGAAAAATCAGTACTAGATAAGCAAGGATAAGCAAAACAGTGAAATTAAGCTATAAAAGGGAAAACTTGGTTAAATGAATTAAATGTAGAGAACTAATACACAACAAAGGTATAGAGCAGATGGAAAGGGTATTCTGTTGTGGCTTTGCTGTTGGGCAGGAGGTCGTGAGTTCAACTCCCACCCCCTCCCTTTCAGTTGTTATTATTTTTTTTTTACTTTGCAAACTAAATTAAGAACAAGGAAGCATTCTAAATAAAAACTTAACCTAGGAAAAGCTACTAATAAGATGTAAAATAGCTTAAGCTACAGCAGATTGCAATAGAGGACCTGTTTGGGATTGGAACTTGTATGCTACTAAAGCACTTTTAAACTACAACAATCTTAAGAAAATCTCTAATAAACTAAATAAAAATTAAGACATAATCTACTAATTCTAAATACTCTAAAGGAATCCTACATAAGCCAATTCAAGAAGCCAAAAACAAAAGCAAAAAGGAAAAGATCCTAAGCTTGCTGCAGTGAAAACAGCCCGCTAGAGGTCTTATGATGGCATAAATAAGCATACATATAAGCTATAAATACCAAAATAAGCAAAGAAAGATTATCCTAGTATTACTAACTAATTGAACAATCAAAAGCAAATCCTAAATCTAACTTAAACCGTACTACTTTAAGCACCCAACCTGGGTCAGAAATGGTTTGTGAACCAGATTCAATGCTGATCCAAACATCCCTTAACAGGGAAAAACATAACTTTTTTGAAGCAATTTGAGAAAGTGAAAGCTAAAAAAAACTTTGATACCATTAATAAAAGCTCAAACTGAGTTTGAAAACTTAAGACACAATTTGGAATCAAGAACTTAAATTCGACATAAATTGAAGAACAATGAGAAAAGGGTAAAACTGCATAAACTTTAAATACTGGAATTCAAAAGACAGAATTTAAATTGCATTTAAATTAAAAGTTTACAATAAAAGTAAATGACAAGAAACTAAAATGGTACTAGAACTTAAAAATCCTAGACAATATTCTAAGTTACTTCAAGTTTCAATTTATACTAAACTAGGAAAAAGGTCTTCTTCCTTTGTTTGCTTCTGCTGTGTGCTTTGTATGTGAGAGAAATGAGAGGGAGTAGAGCATTGTGCTTGTTTGAAGTCTATCACAGCCATCCATTTTAGCTTGGAGCCCAAGGGCTTAATCTGAGCCGTCCATCAAATGAGTCCTTTATGTGAGCTGGGGATTGCCAAGGTGGCAAAGAGACCCATGTGAATGAGGTTTGGATGTATCTGAGATTGAAAGTGATGGGAGGAGGGAAGGATTGAGTTGGGACTTGGGAATTTTGGCGCCAATGGTTGGTTCAGTTCTAGGTATGTAGTGGGTTTTGGGTAAATACAGATATGGGTTAAGTGGGAAATGGGTAAAAAAGGGTTATGGGTGAAAAGGGTCAAAAGGTTTAAAGAGTTTTTTTTTTTTTTTTTTTTTTTTTTTTTTGTGTTTTGATTTTAGAAAAGGTAAAATTGTATTTTTTTTCTTTTTTTTTTTTTTTTTTTTAAGAAAATAATTTTAATAAAATAATTGTTGTAAATAAAAATGGTTAAATATAAAAATAATTGTTTTTAGTGAAAAACGTTTTAATGGTAAATTGAGTTCGGGTAAAGGGTAGAAAGGTAATTATGGGTTTAGGGATAGGTTTTTCGTCTGATTCCCCAAGCTCAATCTCAAATATGAATCCCGGGCTCTGAAAAATGTAGAAAATCATCTTCCGGCTTCGTCTGAAAAGCACGTTTTCAAATCCGAGCTCAATTATGTCCGTTTTTGCCCTGTTTTCGATCCTTTGTACCTGAAACACATAAAAACACACTCCAAGGATATCTGTAGCATAATTGGTTATATTTCCGTGTTTTTAGACGTTTTTGTTGTCTTAGATGGGTAAAAATGATGAGTGAATAAGCACTCATCAAATCCCCTACACTATCAATTGCTAGTCCCTAGCAATCCGATCATATGAAGTAATGAAAGGATCAAAAATACCAAGTATACCCCGTTTCGACTTTTTATTCAATACTAGGAATTTAAACTTGAACGTAAATAAATAACATGCTTGATTATCAAAACATGGCATCATAGAACGGGATTCACGCAAAATGGGTGACTCCGGGGAATTGTAATCGTCATCCTCTTTTTTATACTCTCAAACCAAGCTTAAACTTATTGTGCAAACGTTTTTCTAAAATGCTAACACTACTTATACAAATAATCTATGTAAGTCGAGACTTAACTTTTTACTCCCGCAATTTATAAAATTTAGGTGAGTGTGCTCATTTTCAAAAGTTTGATCATTAAAATCGACATTTGTTATGGTTGTTATCCACTTAACCAAAGTACTAACCCACCGGAAACGATGAAAGTCAAAGGATCAAAAGGGCCTCTTCCATGTAGCGGCTTTCTTCTCGGCACATCCCAAAACATTAGTTTTAAGTGACCGGGCTTTTGACACCTCACAGAGAATAGTACCGGAAAAAGGTAATACTACTAGCCAATTTAGAAATTCGAGATTCAAAGGTGAGATCACTCCATGTTGCGACTTTCTTCTCAGCTTGTCCTTTTAAGGAGGCTAGGTTTTCACCCTCGAGAATAGTATCGAGCTTTGGGATCTTTGAAATCAAGGATTTCAAATTACAAATCAAACTTTTAGACAACTTTGACGAATACGAGTTCAACTTCCGATTTAAATTTAAGAAAAAGCAAGTTTCGCACATTTATTCATAAGCAACATAATGCTTTTATTCAAGCAACTCATATTTTTCTTTTCTTTTTTTTTTTTGACTTTGAACTTTAAACTTGCAACTTTTGCATCATTCAAGCATTTTTCGATACTTTCATTTTGCACATTATTCAGATTTTAAGAAAGTATGCTTTCTCGGAAATTTAAATAAAAAGTTGAACTCGAACTCTAAATCAATTTTGCTTAAAAACTTTTTATTGTAACAAGACGATTTGAATGCTCAAAAATTTGACAATGAGCACGTATTTAAGTCCAATTAGTTAGCTTCTGGGAGAAAAAGCCATAGATTAATTATATAAGCTCTAAAGAGAACCAACTACTCCACGCTTAGCATTTTCATTTGCACAACGCGTAAAACCTTAGCCTAAATGTTAAGAGAGCAGCTAGATCAACACTCTAGCAGAGTCGGGATTCCCCTTGTTCTAGCCGAATCAAGACTAAACTACCATTAACACCGAAGCATCAATGCTTTATTTTTGTGCAAAGCACTTCTTGTAAATGTAAATACTTGACTTAAAACGATAAAATTTTAAAATTTTTGGTCAAAACGGGGGTGCTAGGGTACTAGAAGGTACACATGTGATCAAAATTCGTTTAGAATTCCCCCCACACTTAGAATTGAATATTGCCCTCAATATTCAAAGTACCGGCCGTAGCCGAAACTATAGAACGGAAAAAGGTAATACTACTAGCCAAGTGTGGAAGCAAAATCTTTTTTCACAAAAAGGATTAATAAAGATATCCCTAGATAATCGTTAGCAAAAAGATCGGATATTGGGCGGCTGGATTGAAAACATGCGCATCAATCATCACGATCTACGGGAATCCTGAAAACATAGAGCAAACACATAACAAGCAAACAACAGTGGGGGAATTCCCCCCCCCCCCACACTTAGTGTTAGAAAAGAGAAAGAAGATAGAAACATGGGTGGGCAAACGGGGTGCTGGGGTACTAGAAGGTACACACGTGATCAAAATTCGCTAGAACTTCCCCCCACACTTAGAATTGAATATTGCCCTCAATATTCAAAGTACTGGCCGTAGCCGAAACTATAGAACGGAAAAAGGTAATACTACTAGCCAAGTGTGGAAGCGAAATCTTTTTCACAAAAGGATTAATAAGATATCCCTAGATAATCGTTAGCAAAAGATCGGATATTGGGCTACCGGATTGAAAACAGGCGCATCAATCATCACGATCTACGGGAATCCTGAAAACAGAGAGCAAACACACAACAAGCAAAAAACAGTGGGGGAATTCCCCCCCACACTTAGTGTTAGAAAAGAGAAAGAAGATAGAAACATGGGTGGGCACCCATGAAATGCTACTGTTTTTGTTAACCGAGTCGCTAGCTTGACTCGACCCCGAATTCATTGGTTCATGGGGGAGCAAGTGGAAGAGAAGATCTCCATCGGACTTTCATTCAAATGGTTTGGAGAAACATTGAATGTGCTGAAAGTTCCACTCCGATGAGATATAACCGGTACAAAAGAATGATAAGTGAAGATGCCGGGGTCAAAGATGATGTCCTCACTCCCGTAGGAATGAAGGAGAGGAGAAGTCACATCATATGTGAGGAATGGAAGAAAGATGTTTATAACAATTAGGATCCATTCTTCATCCTCAAAATCAAATTTCATATTTTCCTTAATTTGAATTTCATCATTAAAGCTCTTTTGGTTATTTTCAACAATTACCTCGGGAGGGAGAGGCGTGGTAGTATCCTCAATAAGCAAACTCTTATGATAGAGCATGCCTCCCCCCAGGTCAAGATCAAGATCAAAATAGAAATGATCATACTCCGGAGGAGATATGATATGAGAGAGTTCACCGGAGAACACTTCAGGATCTAGATCAAAGAGAAACGAATCATACTCGGGAAGAGAGATACGAGCATAAGAAGTGGTACTGTCACGACTCGTATCTTCAGTATGATCGATATCAAAGCAAAACGACTCATAAGTCGAAAGAGAAATATCGGGATGAGAAGTGGGACTGCCACTACTCTCCTCAGCCATATCAAAGAGAAAACTCTCAAATTCGGGTAAAGAATCCTTGAGCTCGAGCTCCGGAGGATCTGATGGCTTCACTTCAACAATTTTTTCAACATTAACTTCCTTCGAGGGAAGAGAAAGTAACGGTTCATCGTATAGCATTTTCTCAAGTGAAATAGTATCTTCCCCGGATCACGATCAGAACGCCAATTTCCGGCGAAATTAATGGACTGAGAGAAGGAAAAGATTCAGCAACGATAGATTCTGACAACGGAGTGGGACTGCCACTCGGAGAATTGTCCGAAAATTCAAGAACTCCTGGAGCGTGCTCCTCACCATCTTTATAATCGATGTCTTCTTAAGATGACGAATCGTCATCATATGAAGTATAATCATTGTCAGAATCGGAAGAAATCTCAAAATGATCATTAGAAATGTCACGAGGAGGAGAATTATCGTTAAAAGGCATATCACACATTTTATCGGAAATACCCTCGGACTCACTTGGGGTTGGGACAAGGCTCTCAGCTTTAGACAATTCCGTTTCTGGAATAGTGCTAAGATGCTCGTCCCCCATACTTAGAGAGTTTACGGGTTCTTCGGGTGCGATTACAGCTGACAAGCTCTCATAATATTCTTTCATTTGAATGGAGTCCTCATCATCATCGAAAACGAAAGTCTTGCGATATTGAGCTGTTGTGGCATTGTAGACTTCGTCATCGGTGGTTTGACAATCGTAAAAAGGATGGGGACCACCACAATAATCACATCTTTTGGTAATGGTATCAACGGGCTCTAATTTTTGCTTCATGCATCGAATATCATCGGTAAGCTCAGCTATCTCAACCGGTTTGTTTCTTGATGTCGGAACTTTCGATTTGTTCTCGATGATCGTCAATATATCCTCGGCACGATATAAGATATTGCCACCGGTCTTGTATTAAGTGAATCTTGATCGGTTTGCGTTAAAGCATTGTAGAATATATCGATCTCAAGTAATTCGAGAAACCATGATGTGGGCATTTTCGTAGGAGATTTTTAATCATCCCATGCCTCACCGAAACTTTCATCAAAAGACTGCTTGAAGTTTGTAATTTCGTTCTTAATATTTTTTGTTTTAGAATAAGGAAAGAAACGATTTACAAATTTTGAAACGAGATCTTCCCAACTAGTGATCGATCGAGGGGGTTCTATTTCGAGCCAATTCCGGGCTGCCCCCTCGAGAGAAAATGAGAATAACATCAACTTAATTGTGTCATGAGGAACATCCTTATATTTTATAGTCGAAATTAACTTATCAAACAATCGGATGTGATCATAGGGATCATCCCTCTCGAAACCATAGAATTGATTTGACATAATTAGTTGAATTAAACCGGTGTTTATCTCGAAATTCTCGGAAAGAATCTCCGGTACAACGATAGCATCTTCGTAACCCTCGGTGGGTTCTTGGAGCAATTCTAACATCGTACGCGTGTCCGCCATTAGAATTAAACATATAGAGGGAAAAGAAGAGAATTAAACGGTTATGAGGATAACGAAGAATAGAATTAAATGGTAAAAGAGGGTAAGAGAAATAGAATTAAATGGATAAGAGGAATGACGAAGAATATTTTTGGGGTTTTGTAATGAAAACGAGTGTGAATGCACAAAAACCAATCAATCAAAACGATACCGAAGCAAAAACACAAAGAACTTAAACCAATAACCACAAGCGTATTCACGCAAGTGACACAAAGGCAAGTTTTGAATCTTTTGTTTGGGAACTTATTATGATAACACCCAAGTTGAGAGTGTTATTTGATTGATGTCTTTTATCTTTTATTAAATAATGAAAACAAAATGTTTTTGGGTTTTTTAACTTTTATATATATACAAAAGAAAAGGAAAATATTTTTGTGTTTTAGGGTTTTTGGAAAGCAAATAACTTCACGAGGAAGGTTCTTCAAGTCACTAATCGTCAAACCTTAACGATATTGTCGCAACACAACCTCCCCGGCAGCGGCGCCAAATTGGTATGTCATATTTTTATGTAAAAATATCAAATACGAAATAAGCGAGAGAATTACAAACCGACCCTTTAGGAAAAAGATCGACACGCAAAACCCACGAATACTCGATAAGTGATACCGGGTAAGTGATTACCCGGGTCGTTTCCCAACGAGGAGTGAATTGACGGTGACGTTTGAGGTTTGTTATTAAAATGCTTGAATGATTCGGGATTTTTCGTTTATGGATTACGTTATCTACTAATTAAGGAACGGGGAAGTAATTAAGGCAAGGGGAACAAAGTAAATGATAAATTAACTACTACTAAGCATATAAAATAATAAAACGAAGCTAAATTAAGTTCTAAGGGGCTAAAACTAAAAAACGTGAAAACCCGGGCTAATCCCGAGCTTCAAAAAGTGAAAATGATGCAATTAAAGGCCTACGGGTGCAAAACCAATTTTCCTACATTCGAAACGACTAAAAATAATTTTAGGAAAAAGCCGGGTATTTTTTCGACTTTTATTTTATTTATTACGAATTTAAAACGTTCTTAATCTAATTTAATTATTAAAAATATTAAATGATAACGAAAAATTATGAAATTTTTAGGAAAATTACTTTATGGTATCAAAAAGCTAGGAAAAATAAGAACTTGGAAAAATCAATACTAGATAAGCAAGGATAAGCAAAAAAGTGAAATTAAGCTATAAAAGGGAAAACTTGGTTAAATGAATTAAATGTAGAGAACTAATACACAACAAAGGTCTAGAGCAGATGGAAAGGGTATTCTGTTGTGGCTTTGCTGTTGGGCAGGAGGTCGTGAGTTCAACTCCCACCCCCTCCCTTTCAGTTGTTATTATTTATTTTTTTTTACTTTGCAAACTAAATTAAGAACAAGGAAGCATTCTAAATAAAAACTTAACCTAGGAAAAGCTACTAATAAGCTGTAAAATAGCTTAAGCTACAGCAGATTGCAATAGAGGACCTGTTTGGGATTGGAACTTGTATGCTACTAAAGCACTTTTAAACTACAACAATCTTAAGAAAATCTCTAATAAACTAAATAAAAATTAAGACATAATCTACTAATTCTAAATACTCTAAAGGAATCCTACATAAGCCAATTCAAGAAGCCAAAAACAAAAGCAAAAAGGAAAAGATCCTAAGCTTGCTGCAGTGAAAACAGCCCGCTAGAGGTCTTATGATGGCATAAATAAGCATACATATAAGCTATAAATACCAAAATAAGCAAAGAAAGATTATCCTAGTATTACTAACTAATTGAACAATCAAAATCAAATCCTAAATCTAACTTAAACCGTACTACTTTAAGCACCCAACTTGGGTCAGAAATGGTTTGTGAACCAGATTCAATGCTGATCCAAACATCCCTTAACAGGAAAAACATAACTTTTTGAAGCAATTTGAGAAAGTGAAAGCTAAAAAACTTTGATACCATTAATAAAAGCTCAAACTGAGTTTGAAAACTTAAGACACAATTTGGAATCAAGAACTTAAATTCGACAGAAATTGAAGAACAATGAGAAAAGGGTAAAACTGCATAAACTTTAAATACTGGAATTCAAAAGACAGACTTTAAATTGCATTTAAATTAAAAGTTTACAATAAAAGTAAATGACAAGAAACTAAAATGGTACTAGAACTTAAAAATCCTAGACAAAATTCTAAGTTACTTCAAGTTTCAATTTATACTAAACTAGGAAAAAGGTCTTCTTCCTTTGTTTGCTTCTGCTGTGTGCTTTGTATGTGAGAGAAATGAGAGGGAGTAGAGCATTGTGCTTGTTTGAAGTCTATCACAGACATCCATTTTAGCTTGGAGCCCAAGGGCTTAATCTGAGCCGTCCATCAAATGAGTCCTTTATGTGAGCTGGGATTGCCAAGGTGGCAAAGAGACCCATGTGAATGAGGTTTGGATGTATCCGAGATTGAAAGTGATGGGAGGAGGAAGGATTGAGTTAGGACTTGGGAATTTTGCGCCAATGGTTGGTTCGAGTTCTAGGTATGTAGTGGGTTTGGGTAAATACGTATATGGGTTAAGTGGGAAATGGGTAAAAAGGGTTATGGGTGAAAAGGGTCAAAAGGTTTAAAGAGTTTTTTTTTTTTTTTTTTTTTTTGTGTTTTGATTTTAGAAAAGGTAAAATTGTATTTTTTTTTTCTTTTTTTTTTTTCTTTTTTTAAGAAAATAATTTTAATAAAAATAATTGTTGTAAATAAAAAATGGTTAAATATAAAAATAATTGTTTTTTAGTGAAAAACGTTTTAATGGTAAATTGGGTTCGGGTAAAGGGTAGAAAGGTAATTATGGGTTTAGGGATAGGTTTTTCGTCTGATTCCCCAAGCTCAATCTCAAATATGAATCCCGGACTCTGAAAAATGTAGAAAATCATCTTCCGGCTTCGTCTGAAAAGCACGTTTTCAAATCCGAGCTCAATTATGTCCGTTTTTGCCCTGTTTTCGATCCTTTGTACCTGAAACACATAAAAACACACTCCAAGGATATCTGTAGCATAATTGGTTATATTTCCGTGTTTTTAGACGTTTTTGTTGTCTTAGATGGGTAAAAATGATGAGTGAATAAGCACTCATCAATGTTGATTCGATAACCATATTTTTTTATATTGATTTTGTTTGCACTAATCTTCCTTGTCATGTTGATTAGTCCAAGATCATACCCACCAAGCTTTAAGAGTCACTTGGTAACAAGAATACCTTCCTTAAGAAGGTATCTTAAACGCAAAGGAGCAGGAATAGTCTAAGTGACATTTGCTGTGTCATTTGTAAAGACATTCCTAAGTGCGCTAAAGGTATGATTCTCTTTTTACTTTGCTTGATAATTAAGTATACCTAATTAGGTATTTATATGATTATCTTTTGTGCAAATTACATGTTTTACATGAAGCTTTATTAGGAAGTCTTTTTCTTACATACGTGTCTTAATTCTCGTCTAAAGTCGTGGTATATAAAACTTATGGTTTGTTTTTCTTTTAATTCAATAATAAAACAAAAACACGAATTTCAAAATTCCTCCTTCCCTATAAAAACTCCCACCGTCGACCTATCTATCAAATCCTCACTTTTTCAAATATTCTAATTTCAAAAGTTTCCTCTCACTCAAAAACTTCATCTTCCTCCTCATTCCATCTCAACCGAAACCAAGAAGATCCGTCATCAATATGGTTTACATCGCACTTGTGCTCATCGCCTTAACACTCATCGCACTTGTGTTCCCTATGATGAAGTTCACATACGGAGACATTTACTTTGTGTTGTTAATCTATATTGGGGTTATATACCCAATCCTTTGTATCATCTTAAGTATTGAAATGCAATATTATTAATAATCTAGTTTATCTAGGTTATTTTTATCATAATGTGTTTGTCACTTATTTTGATTTATATATTTTGTATTCCTTCGTAATACATTAGAAGTCATGTATGCATGCTAAATGAAAATATAGGATAAAACATATTTCATAGTATAAAAACTGTAAAACCTATGTTTTTATCAAAACTGTTTCTGCTACTACAGATCCACGGATCCCGGAAGATATACTAGCCGGATCCCTTTTGTAAAAGAACCGTGGGATCCGTTCTACTGGAAAACAGTCCTCATGCAAGATTAAAAACCAATATCTTTCTAAATATAATAATCGACTAGAAAGTCAAAAACTTTGAGTAAGCTAAAGTGTTAAATACCATTGTTAATAAAAATCTAGTAAAAACATTAGATTATCAAACGTTGACCACAAACATCTCCTTTTATTAACTTACAATTCTATAGGGTCAACAATGACGCATGAATATGAGTTTGATTTTTCACTCACTAGCGTCTACACTCCTAACATCTCTCTTGAGCCCAACACACCTGGCAATCATGTCCGTGGGTTCAACAATCTCGAAACCCGTCACTTCCATGAAGGACGATCAGACACCTCTCTACAATTCAAGAAGGTATCAATACCTCCTTCCGAGCCATAGGACTAGAATGTCTTCTTGAAATCAACGAGAAGATATGTCCAAGGTTTATAATGGAATTCTTCCGTCAATTCGAACTCGTTCGTAACGAGGATCGCTCTCTATCTCTTTGGTTTTATATAAAAAACCCAAAGTTCCCTTTAACCATTGGGCATTTTTCTCACATCCTCCGGATTCCAAATCATGGACAATGTGCCTTCACCAAAGATTGGTCTCTTGATTCTCTCTTCAACTTTCGTGAAGAAAATAGTCCATATTGTTCACACATACCCTCTCCGGAAGATTTAAATCGCATAATATGCAAACCTCGACCATATTACTCGATCCAAACATTATTTTTACAAGGGATATCCGAGAAGAGTACAAGCCTCTTGCACTCATCCCACGTGAAAATGTTTGGAGTCTTAGGGAAATCGAGAAATTCTTCCCGCTTGTTGTGCTCACATGTTGTAATCGCTTCCTAACACAACAACCATACAATCTCGCCTACTTCTTCGCAAGGCGAATCGCAAATCTTCAAGGCTCCAAGAATAAACTCATCCCTTATGGAATGTTCTTGACACGCCTATCATAATGTTATGCACTTCCATCCCCAATTTCAAAGTCCGTTGTATGCATTTCAGAACAAGATGATGGAACCGCTAAACATATCCCTCATGAAGACTTTCTTCATTCTTGATTCCACCAACACTCATCAATCACATAATGATCCTCTTAGCGAAAACACTCAAGGAAACTAATAGTATTCCAAAATAGGATCAAATCTCTTGTACTCATGCTTTATCAATGTAATCCAATTTCTTTCATGAAATAAAACATCTTACATTTGATATCTTAGTATTAGAACTCCTTTTAGACTATCCTTGAGATATAATGCATTGTCAAGATCATTGCATACCTTTAGTAAAGGTCCTGCTGAGCAGATAGGCGGATCCCAAAGATTGTGCTAGACGGATCCCTACTCTTAGGGAACCGTGGGATCCGGCAAACAGAAAATACAATTGCAAGCATTATATTTCAACCATATTTTTAGAATATCTCACACTAAACTAAACATCGTGTCTTAAGGCAAATTAAGTCCTTATCAAGATAGGTTGATCTTTTACATAAATCACCTAGATCACACTCTAAGAAGCTTGTAGATCTACCGTTTCGTTTTTAATCCATTACTCTTCCGCTCTTAAACTCACACTTCATTTTTTACCTAATCCCTCACATCTAGTTTTAGAAATCTTTGATTATGACAAAATTGATCATAAATCATCCTCATCTCAAAATTGATCAAAGTTGATCAAAATCTAGTTTTCCATCTCAAAGCTTCTAGGATATTTTCCAAAATACTATCCTAAGACACAACCCGATCTCTAGGATCATTTAGCTTCAATTGACACTCTACATTATTAGTGTCATCCTTGCTCATCCATTGGTACTCTTGAAAGTTCCAAATCCTTCCATAAATAACAATCATTAGCTACATCATTCATTACCTTCAAGTACTCAAGCACCTCTTCATTTAAAACACTTAGAGGATGAAACACTCAAGATGATATAGGTCTTAGATCTTAGAAACATCATTTCCACTTTTTCATAATCTGTTGAATGCCGGTTCCCTAGGATTAGCCTGACGGATCCCTCGAGGAAGGAACCGTGGGATCCGGATGACGCTTTATGTCAAATCTCGCTTAATCAATCATTTCAACTCATCTTCCTAACTCAAACACTCCATCTCATCTTAAATGAATTCCTAGATCAAGACAACCTCAAGTTGACTCTTGTGCATGTTAATCATCACATTCCAATGAATCCTAGTGGCTTAAGGCTTAAATGCACTTGCCAAATCTCTTGGTTTATAAACCACTTTGCTAGAACCTCCATAGTCATCACTCTCATCTTAACTTTCAGCTCTTGCAACCTCTTTAAATCATCTCATCATGAGGAAAACTCCAAGTAGTAACTTATCCACCAAAGAACCACCCATGAAAAAGGCTCGTGTTATACACGAAATCTCTTCAACCGAATCATCTCCGGTCAAGCCAACAAATGATAGGACTCTTCCTCATCCAATTAAACCAATTCCTAAAAGGATAGTACCCACAAGGATAGTACCAATGCCAAACACCACCATACCTCCTAGGCCAAACAATATTATCTCCACTAAACCATCACCGTTGGTTCTTAGAGCTATTTCATTTACATCCCTACTATCATCACCACACCTCTGCAATTTAGAGGACTTGCCCCTAGGCCGTCTCATCCGCTTCCGCCGACAACATTCTCCTCATTAGGAGGAATAATGGTTCAAAATTAAGGTGTTGAGTCAACACTTGCTCCGGCTTCCTTTTCGCCGTTTCCATCATATAATCCCATTTGGATTATGAGAAATCATCAAAGTCAACCACCCGATCATATGGAAGTTGACACTTCTCTACCACCACCATCATTCTTGGTTGAGTCATTCTCAAATGTACCTCCACCAATCCCTCCATCGTTTGAAGCTCCACAAGCCGCTTCACTTGATCCTTCGCATCAAGCTATTTTATTTCCTCCACCACCACTACCTAGCCATGACAAAGATTGCTATATTTGTCAACATGTTGAAAGTTTGATACCTGAAGTACGAGAAGACCAACGTTTCATGTTCTATCATCTCCTCAAACGTTTCGACGAGATTAAACCTAAACAAAACTTGTGCTAGAAGATTTTAGTGGTGTCCTAGCATCAAGCGTTAGTTGGTCTAGAAATTCCTAGTCATGTATTGTCTATTTTTTTAGGTTTTAGAGTCATGTATATCATAACTCTAGTTTTATTAAATAGAATTACATGCTACTTGTTATTTTTTGGAGCATATGATTACCTTGTATTCATATCTCATTTTTGTGATAACATTACTTGTTATATCACCATTGCTGAAATTAATCAGCTACTACGGATCCCTCAGTATTGCCTAGACGGATCCTTACTATGAGGGAACCGTGGGATCCGTGAGACAGAAAGTTTTCTTTCTACTAACTTGAATCACATTTGCAGGAAATTGTGAATTATACTTTCTTTCTAATCTTTGTTTTGTAGTTATTCAATTTACACATGAAGACTTTGACATCCTAAAGCTAGGGGGAGCTTTATGTCAAAGCAATACATTGCAAATTACTTGCAATACTAGGTTAACATTTCGTGACATCCCCGTGCATAGTTGCAATCATCAAGGGGGAGCACATTCGCCACTTAGACGAAATCTTTGCAAACTTACTTGCAAACAAACTAGATTAGTATCACTTTCTTGACGCCTTACATAGGGATGGACTCGTCAAGGGGAGTAAAGACGAGATCCATTCCGCTATTTGCTCTCTAATTTTTCTTTTCTCTTTCACATGTGTTGCTTTCCTTCAAACACTTTTGTTTCGACAAAAGGGGAGAAGAAAGTAAAACTACAAATTCAAACTTTTATGAATTTTAGCTTTTCCTTAAAATAATTTTATGTTTTGTCATCAACAAAAAGGGGGAGATTGTTAATACAAATAAGCCGTAAAAACGTTTATTTATATTTTATGATCTTCAAATGTTTTGTCGATAACAAACGTAAAATCATATTAACGAAACAAATAAAATACGTAAATGGTTTGAACTAACAGTTTCTAACATATTCACATTTTCACATAAAACACTAAAACAAGTATAAATGATTTTATGATTTAAGTAATACATATGTACAACAACTAGTGTTTACATATTTGGATAAAATATACACATAACTAGTATGTAGTATATTGGGTAATATAAATGGGTAGAAACTTAAGTATCACAACCCATTGGGCAAATACATTGAATGTAGGTGGGTACAACCTAAAGCCCATAACCCATGGATCTTGACCCATAACCCATTGCATGACATCATGCTTATATCATACATAGATGATATCCATAACCCATGGATCAACCCATACCCAAGTGACCAAGTGCATTGCACTCAAAGATACATTGTATCTAGCCAAAGATCCATGGTTAAACCCATGACCCATAACCAAAATACCCATGGGTAAAGGAGGCCCCACGGATCCCTAGCTTAACGCTAGACGGATCCCTTGTGGAAGGGATCCGTGGGATCCGGGAATGAGGATCTTTCCTCTATAAATAGTGAGCCATTTCTTCATTATTTCCCACCCCTTTCTAACACACTTTCTCCCCTGAGTTAAATCTCACTAACCTTAGATCCAAGAGATCTATGTTTGTAGTTTTGTTTTTGTGTGATCTTTTAGGTTCCTCTTAAAGGCAAGATCACCACCTTTGAAGTCGAGCAAGCTCAAGTCCATGAGTTGCCAAGCTTCTTCATCATCAAGGCTACTGAAGTCCTCTTGTTGATGATTCCTTTATTTATTCAAAGAAGTGTAGTGTTAAAGACCTTAGTGAAAGGTGTCTCAAGTGTTAAGACAAAGATATTAGTGAAGAGTATATATCGTCTATAGCATAAGCACTTGTGGTAGGTGCTTAGAAGTCAAGACAAGAAGCATTAGTGAAAGGTGCTTAGAAGTCAAGACTTGAAGCATTAGTGAAAGGTGCTTTGAAGTGAAGACACAAGACATTAGTGAAAGGTGTCTTGTAGATCTAGTCAAAGGCATTAACGAAAGGTGCCTTAGATGTACATTCGATATGGTGTGTTTCGATGTACTAGATAGACTAGCATCAGATCCAAGGATATTGATGTCCTTGATGATGTTGTAAAGGAGTAGATCTCCTTTAGGATTAGTCGTTGGTGTAGTGTGGTAGTAGTTCCTCCATTGCAATGGAACTAGGTACTTAGCCTAGTACCTAATAAAGGGTAGGCGATGTTGTAAAGGTGTAGTTCACCTTGGTGTGAAAGAACTAGGTACTTAGCCTAGTACCTTATAAAGGGTAGGCGACGTTGTGTAGGTTTGGTTCACCTTGGAGTGAAAGTACCCGGTGGTTAGCCTAGCACCGGAAAAAGGGTAGGCGACGTTGTGAAGGCTTCTCCGTCATAAGGAGATTGGTGTAGTGTTTACGAACTCTCGAGTAGGTGACTCGGGGAGTGGAGTAGGGTAAGGAAGGTGTCCTTGTAGCCGAACCACTATAAATACTCGCGTTGTGGTTTTGTGCTTCTTACTCTTATCTTTTCATTACACATCTTTATATGCTTGTTTATCAACATCCAACACACACAACCAAATAGATTGACATAGGTCGATCTAAATAGTTTAAAAGAAGTTTTAATTGGTAAAAATATTCAACCCCTCTTCTAGTTTTCCACAGTCTTTATAGGCTGGGACATTTTGTGGGTATTCAAAATTGCCTATGACATTATTGGTTTTAAATTCAACATTAGTAAGATCCCCTGCCCACTGTTGTGCATACTGAAGAGATTGTGTTCTTGCCATTTCCATTTGAAATAGTTTTTAGGGTTTTGAGACAAACTTGACAAGAACAGTCAAAAGAATTTTTGAATCTCTGAAGTTTTGATGAAAAATCTTTTGTAAATGTTTACAATGAAGGTTTTTCTGAAAGAGGTTTGAAGAACACAATGATTTACGGGTTTGAAAGAGATTTTGACAGAGTTTTGTTTGCGTAAATCAATTGTGTGTGTTTAATATTTATGAGAGGGTATTTATAGAGTGGTGAGAGGGTGGTTTTGCATAAAATTGGATATGTAAAGACGGTTTTGAAAATGTTTGAAATTCCACATTTAATGCCACCCACCACTACCCGCAAAGAAAATCCGTATTTCAAGGAATAGTTGCAATGCACAAGAAAAGTGCACTTTTAAAGAATAAAATATCCATAGGATATTTTATGTGAGAGAAGGCATTTAATGCCAAGTGGGATGAGGTAAGTGAGAGACCCCAGACAAGAAGACATATATTCCTATATTAAATTGGCATAGTTACCAACCTAGGACATTTAAGTAACTCGATACTTGGATCATTTAGTTACTCATTCAATGCTCAATATCAACTGTCGTGGTACTCATTCGGTGAGAGGATGTTTTGTGGGTTTCGTTTAGGAAGAGGACCATTTCGGAGAACTTATCGAGATTGGTTTTCGATGCCCGACTTTCAATGTCAAGCATTCCCAATTCAAATTTCGGTCTCAAGGTAGGTTCATCCAAGGGTTTGGTGAAGATATCAGCAAGTTGATATTCATTAGGGATGAAATGAAGTTCTATGTCTCCTTTCATTATGTGATCCCTGATGAAGTGATATCTGATATCAATTTGTTTGGTTCTTTGGTGGAGGACAGGGTTATTGGAGATTACAATAGCATTGGTGTTATCACAGAAGATGGGTACCATTTTGTAATGGATGTCATAGTCACTGAGTTGACTTTTCATCCATAATACATTGGCACAACATCCTGCTGCAGCTACATACTCGCCTTTCATCAAGACATAGCCACTAATTGTTGCTTTTAGCACTCCAACAAACCAACTTTTCTCCAAGAAATTGATAGGCCCCGAGGTAATTTTCCTTTCCATGTTGCGACCAAGATAATCGTAGTCGAATACCCTTTGAGGTCAAACCCCGAGCACTTTGGATAGTAAAGTCCAAGGCTTGGAATTCCTTCGTATCGAGAATTCTCTTAGCTGCAGTGAGATGAGATTCTTTAGGATTAGACCGATATCTTGCTATTAGACAGATCGAGAATTGGATGTATGGTCTAGAAGCGCTTAGATACATCGGTGAGCCTACAATCCTCTAAAATGAGTTTGATTGACCGATTTGCCAAGGAGGTCGAGTCCAAGGTTGTTTGAGGGACCATTGGTGTCTTCACCGAGGCACGATCGATATATCTCATATTTCTTCAAGAGATTTCGTGTATTTCTCTTGACTTATGGATATTCCTTTATCGGTTGCACGATTTGCAGTCCAAGGAAGTATGTGAGTTCACCCATCATGCTCATTTCAAACTTCTTTGTCATTAGTTTTTCAAACTGTTTGCAAAGAGTATAGTTTGTTGAGCCAAAGATGATGTCATCAACATACACTTGAACCATTATCACATCTTGTTTTGTTCTGTAGACAAACATTGTGTTGTCTATCTTTCATCGGACAACCTTGTTTTGGATCAGGAAGGCTGAGAGAGTTTCATACCATGCCCTGGGAGCTTGTTTAAGTCCATAGAGGGCTCTGCAAGCTTACGTACATAGTCGAAATTCACTATTCTCGAGCCCGGAGGTTCTTGAACATATACATCTTCCTTGAGATCACCATTTAAGAATGCACTTTTAACATCCATTTGGTAGACCACGAAGTTCATGTATGTTGCATATGCAAGGAAGATCCCGATGGCTTCCATTCTTGCAACAGAGCAAATGTCTCATCATAGTCAATGCCTTCTTGTTGATCAGAACCTTTGGCTACAAGTCCGGCTTTGTTTTTAATGACAAATGCTGCTTTCATCGCTTTGTTTCGAAAACCCACTTCATTCCTATGACTACTACATCCCGAGGACATTTTATCAAGGTCATGACCTTGTTTTTATCAAATTGTTGCGCTTCTTCTTGCATAGCCTAAACCCGGCTTGGGTGTTTTAGAGCCTCAGTGACACTTTTGGGTTCTATATCCGATAGGTAATCAAGATATGAAATTCATTGGTCAAGTCATAGCTTAAATTAGCGACCATGCTTCTAGTGAGCATGCCTCGGTGGGTTCACCAATGATGTTTACAAGCTCAATGTCCTAAGCTTTTGTCCACTTACTTTGTGGTCTAGGATCCGAACTTGAGGAGGTCACTAGAGACTCGGGAGTGAGTTCTGTACATTAGCCACGTAATCATTAAGAACATTTGTTGAGATGTCTTGTTCAGTTGGGTTTCATGAATCACGGTACCTAATCATTTGGATCGGTGTTGCCTATCCCAAATAGGACCGATTGATTATCAATGAATTCACCGATAGTTGGTTGGGGTAGGTTGTGAGGTAAGACATAATATGAGATGTCGACATCGACTGATATGAGGAATTGATTTCGGTGTTGAACTCATCGAGGATATCTTGATGAGTCATCAATTCCTATTTCCTCCATCGAGGTATTGGTGAACTCGATGCTTTCGAACTTTCATCAAAGGTGACATGAAAGGTTTCCTCAACTTGTTGTCTTCTCGTGTTAAACACCACAAGGCTTTGGAGATCGATGAGTAGCCTAAGAAATATCCATCATCGCCTTTTGCATCAATTTGCCTAGGTGATCCTTGTGGTTATGAATAAACACAGACACCCAAACACATGAAAGTAGTGATGTCGAAGTATACCTTTGAAAGTCTCATATGGGGTTTTATTATGTCTTTTGACAATGATTGACCTGTTTTGAGTGTAACAGCGCTTTGATCGCTTCATCCCGTAAATGCTTTGAGAGGGTGAGCCATTTAACATGGTTCTTCTTTGCCTCAATGAGAGTTCTGTTTTCCTTCAAAGAACCCCATTTTATTCGTGGGTATAAGGAGATGAGAAATTTTGAGAAATTCCTTTTCATCACGTAAGCTTTCAAGCTCTTGATTTACGAACTCGAGACCATTGTCGGTTCGATTTGTTTAACAAGAATGTCATTCGGTTTTCAATTTTTCCGATGAATGACATTATTGTATCACCGCTCGACTCTTTTGGAAAGAAAGTATACTCAAGTGTATCTTGAAAACTCATCAACAATAACAAGTGTATACTTCTCATGCTTGGATTGATCCGGGAGTGACAGTCCAAAGAGATCCATATGCAGGAGGTGAAAGCGCTTTGATGGAGATATTTTGTTTGGTTTTGAAAGATGCTCGTGGTGTTTACCTTTTCACAGTGCGAGCATGGTTTGTCTTTTGCAAAAACCGGTGATGGTAAGCCAAGGACCTTGTTTTGTTTTTCCAGTTGTTGATATTTTTGAAGTTTAAGTGAGAGTCTCTCTTGTGCCACGGCATTTGAGATTGATAGACTCGGTGGCTTTGGCAAAGAGACAGTTCCATCTTGAGAAAGAGTAGACATGTCTAAGACATAAACATCATCTCTTCTAGGGCTATCAAAACAACTTCTTTATTGCCATTGAAAATGGCACCTTGTTTGTCATTGAATTGCACAATGTACTTATCATCACATAGTTGACCGACAACGATGAGATTGTATTTGAGACCATTGACGTAAGCAATTCTAGAAGACTATTCCATTGCAGCCATCGAACCATAACCTTCAGCTGGGACATGATGAGTTATCACCAAATACTACCTTGGGTCCCGGTTCCTTTACATACTTGTGCAGATACTCCTTCACACCAATCATACTTCTTGAGCATCCACCGTCCAGGATGCCAATAGGCTCCTTGGCGTGTCTCTGCACAAGTAGTAAACCTGAATTAGTCTCTTAGTGACCCACTTGCTAGTGGGCTTGGGTCTCAAGGTCTCTTTGAATTTTGCAATCGACTCATGGTCGGTGGTTGAGTGCATTGTGCTACCACAGTTTTGCATTTAGAGACCGAGGAAGACTCGATGATTTTGGGTTGTTTTGCACTTCTCCTTGCATGAATGACACCGTCATGTTGGGATGTCTCATGAGTGGATTTCCATATATCACAAAGATGTGTTCATGAGACAATCATCCCGATGATGATCATTAAACCCACAAAGAGGGCAAAGAGGAAAAGGTTTTGCTCTATTCTTGAGAGTCGTTTTGGAGGATGAAGCATACCGATGACCAACTTTGGTATAGTTTGCTTTATCGATGAGCTTACATATTGTAAGTGGTCTCAGCTTTGTGATCATCCTTATTGCGATCATACAATAAAGAATTCTATAGCGCTTGTCGATGGTATGACTAGTGTAATGACACACTCACACTTCTTCTTGGGTTTGTTGGTGGATTTTGATTTTGATGAGCTAGATGAGGTCGACTTAGTTTCCTTGATGGAATCGGGGCTTTTTCGATGGATTCCATCTTTTCGCCGCCTTCCTCACAAGCTCGAGAAGTTGCTTAATTTGGTCGCCTCGGGGGGACAGAGGATGTTGAAGTCTCGGTGGGAGTAGACTCTTGTTGGATTTGTTTTGTTTGTCTTTGCAGGATGGTTCTACCAAGTCCGCACCTTTCTTTTGGTGAGTGAGGATTGAATTTTAGAGGAGTAAGCTCGAGCTTGGATCAAGACCTCAAGAGGTTTCGTGGGTGGAAGCGGTGTTTGAGATTCTCGCTTGGACTCAAAGATGTGTTCGGTACCACCGGGCACATCGTGAGTCCTAGCATGCTCTTAAGAGCTTGGCTCGTGCTCAAGAATCCTTCCAATCGAAATTTGAAGCTTACTCGTGATTAACCCGTTAAATCCAATCACCGGAATTTGGAGTTGTCGACATATTGGTAATCATACCACCGTACACAAATGGTTTTGAACTTTGGTCTTTGTTGCAGAGTCGTGAGATGATCTTCACCTATGACTCTTTTTTGCTACTGGGGCACCCACAAGATCAAAGACCCTAGGATTCTTAGCAGTCCAACTATCAAGAATATCTTGTACCTTTTAAGTTCATCTTGAAGAGCCCGATTTCTCTTAACTAGTTTAGTGTTTTGAATTTGCAAAGTGATGACCTCAAGCTTGGCTTGTTTTAAAATAAGCGCTCATCTCTACGCTTGTTTAATTCAAAACTTAGCTTGTTTTATTTTGAAAAAGATTTAATCTTTGCTCTTCTACGAACTTAAGGTCGACATTAAGATAATTCACATAAGATCGCCAATCGTAGTCATCATCCATAGAAAGTAAGATGTTTACCTTCTTCATTGTGATGTTGACCCATTCCCTGCTTCGGCATGATTCTTCCCAACAGCCTAGCTTGTCCTCTTCGAGAGGGCCATCGATGCACCGACATGCACCATTTCATCATCGATGATACCGGCTCTTCATCCCAATCGAAGGTTTCAAAGAAAGAGGCCTTTGTTTTTACCCCGCATGCATTTAACACTGGTTGTTTCGAGGATTAGCCTCAAGCAATGCAAGCTTAGCTTTTGCTTTCTTATACTTGGTTTCATAATCAATAGATTTGTTTTGATCGACTTGTTTTGAAAATTTTGATGAGACCGGAAGATTTTTGGTTGAAATTTGCAAAAGCCTCAAGACCTGGTTTGACCACGATGGTTTGTAAGAGGGTTCGAAATTGTTTTGAAAAGCGCCTTTTGCAAAATGACCCTTTTGTGACACTTAAAACATTCAAGGTCTTCATTAGCTTTAGCGTTTGAAAAACTTTGTTTCTTCGAATAAACCTTTAGAGTTAGCGAGGAGTGCTCTTTCCGAAACTCAATATTTAAATCGTTCGGTACTCTCGCTTGTCCTCTCATCTGCCTCATCATCCGAGTTTTCCGAAAATCTTGAATCACATTGTTAGAATGAAAAGCGCTTGACACGTGATTGGAAATGGTTGTCGGGACTTCTTGACTTCCCGAGATTTTTCAAGTCGTGGTATCGTCTGTTGATGAGGTTTTCCTCATAGACAAATTTCCCAAAATTTCGTGAAGCTCAAGATTCGAATGTGGTTAGCATTCCTTAGTCCCCGAGAGAAATTCAACCATTTCTTAGGGAGACTGCTTACAAAACCAACATTGATTTCATGTTTGGACAATTTTACACCATCATTTGAAAGTTCATTTAACAAAGTTTTGTACCGTGTAAGTTTGAGACAAAGTTTCGAGTCCTTAGCCCTCAAGGTATTATACTCAAGTTTCGTGTCCATAATCATGTGTGGTATCGATGGACCTTCATGACTATGAACCGGTCATCCTGTGTTTGTTTAGTTGTACTACAACTTATGATCGACTCCATAATATCATCAGAAAACATGATATGATGATACTTTTGAGTGTTTGGTCCTGGTTGACCACTCTTCTCTCATCCTCGAAGTTCATCGAGCTTCGTGTTTAGGCAAACCTTCAATAGCTTTGGGATAAATGGACCTTCATTTATACACTTGATATAATAAGGTTCCATCCTAATCAAATAGCAAAGCATACGCTTTTTCCATTTGTTGAATTTTCCAACTTCAAGTCTAGGGCAACAATTGAATAAGCTCCACCCTTTTATCGACTAGTTGGGGTACATCAATTTCAGCCATTTAGGATCCTAATTTAAAAACTTTTAGAGCGGCCTAAAAAACGAGTTTTATAATTAGCCAAGCTCTGATACCACTTGTTGTTCCCTATTCACTATCGTTTAAAAACAATTAAGTACTCAAAACAATTTAACATTGAACAATGACTGAAATTAAAGCAAGTAAAACACACAAAGTAATTTTCAACATCATATTCTTTATTAGAAATTAATCAAAAAGAATATGTTACCCAAGTACTTGCGGATAGTACTTGGGATTGAAATGACAAAGTTTGGTGACTCTCTCTAAGCTCGTGCTAAGTCCGAGCACAACTCTTAGAACCCACCGAGCTATCTCGTGGATAAAGTCAGATTTGGAGGAGTGAAAAGATGGCTTGCGTGTGTGTGTTTTACAATTCACAAGCTTAATCTTTTCACTCCATCTCTTATGCTATTTATACATGTATGATTTTGACTCTTTCCTAAGTGACAACCGACATCATACGTAAGACAAAATACCGATGTATTTTGTCTCATTACAAAGACTATTCTAGGTAAGAGACAAGACTACTTTCCTAAGTTCGATGACACCGAGCTCGATCTTTGCCATTCGTGGAAAGTTGACTTTGGTTGATAAGTACTTGCCTTATCCGATTCAAACTTATCCCGCCATGTCCCGCCTCATTCTTCGCCTTTACATCCTTGGTTTGTCTTCATGTAAGTAGTTGGAGAGAGTCTTAGGATTCAGTGAGTTATTGTCATTACTCACCGAATCCATCATCTTCTTCTCGACTCGCCTTCACCCTTTAAGTTCCGCCTCATCGAGTGGAGAGACTTCTTCTTCGCCTCATACTGAGTATCCTGAAGATGACTCATTGAGAGACTATGCACTCAGTGAACTGTTAGTGTTTAACGGACTAAACACTTGGGCTATTTTCTATTCAAATTCTAGATTAAGGGGTTTGGGTATTTACTGAACCCAACACAATGCTCAAACTCACTAAACAACCCGCTAAAGAGAGTACATTCTCGCTTTGCGAAATATGTAAATTTTAGAAAAAATTGACACTCTAAGTTTTTAACTATGTAAATTTCAGGAAAAAGAAAGTATAAGTATTTTTGCAAAAGTTGATAAATGGTAATATTGACTAGTTCACATGCAAGGATATGCGGAAAACAATGTCCAAGCTTACTCAACGACCCGCTAAATATTGTCACGAGCTAATTTCTAGTGGGACAAGTTTTACTTGGAAACGTGTTGAATGTGTGAGTTCCTGGTTTATACTATTGGTTTTGTTGGAGTACCTCAAATGTAAATGTGTAGTATGTGGCTATGTGCCACGAGTAGAGGACTCGACATGGCACCACACAAGTAGGGAGTTAAGGCGCCCGCTCCCTCATAAGTTCAAGGCATGATAAAATCAGTGAACACTATTATACACAGGACGAATGACTGGTCTTCATCAAGTTAGTCCCCACCCGGAAAGGATTGGATGGGTAAACTAAAAGTAACATGGAAGTGTTTGATGAGGTTGTACATGCCAACTTAAAAGACATGCATTAACTGATCTCGAATATATTTTTGCCCTGCAATTCCTCAAGATCTCAACTTGGAAGGTTCTTTCTATTGGGAGGAACCGTACTTAATTACTCTAATGGATTACCACTTCGATACAAAGGATCTTGTAAACTGAGTAGAGGACGTCTAATAAATACTTTGCCCTACTTTGACGAGTTCAAAACAAGACTTCAATTATAGTGTCGATTTGTCATTTCAATTATTAAGGGAACCAGGTTCGTTTATGAGTAAACATGCATGTATCAACTAGGTTAGTATCTTGAAATCTTGTATATATAGTACGTTTAATATATTAACAAACTTTTCAGTGAACGGTTTAGACTAAAGTTTGCTTATATGCATCCCTTCCATCACAACATGATACAATTGCTTCTTCTTTTGGGAAAACATCGCCTAATCAACTAATAGTAATCAAGTTTATCATCTTTTATTAAAGTTACTCATACTTTTTTAACTATAAAAAACACTCCGATTTCAAAATTATTTCACTAAAGTCACTCAAACTTTTTTCCAACTGCAAAAACAAAAACTACTCAAACTTTTAATATGTCCAATTTTTATGTGTTTTATAAGGAAGCTGATAAAAATATCATTTTAAGTTGTTTTAAAGTATTAAAATATACATCAATAACTTGTACTTTAAATAATAATCACAACCTCTCGACTTAACTTCATCAACCAACTTTATGTATCATAAAATAATAACTAGATTCAATAAATAATTCATATATAAGTTCCTTCGGCCAAATAAATATTAAAATATTTCACAATATCGAACATTTAAACTTAAATGCTTTATGTATAGTAAAAATAAAGACTTTAATGAAACAATAATATAACTTGAGTGGTTTTTATAACTAAATTTAAGTTTCAAGACTTTGTTTGTTTCACTTTTTTTTAAGTTGTGTTTAAATAATAGATGACTTAATGTCGACATCTCTAGTTTTATCATTTTTATTTTAAGTCATTTCCTTTTATTTACGTGAATAACAAAAAAAACTTTTCACATGACTTACTACATTAAGTTTTTTTATATTAAGTTAATTAAGTTAAATTCAAATATAATCTGAGTGATTTTTGTGAAACAATGTTATAACTTGATTATTGTTTCATAAATTTCTCCCTCATTACAATCGTATTATCTATCAAATGGTTGTTTCAAATTGTTCATAATAATAGTAACGATTTGTGGAAGTCTTCTTTAGGTTTAGATCAAATTGGACAAGTGGGTAACTTTATGCCCTACAAAAAAAAAGTATCAAAATTACAGAAGGAATCATGACATGGGTCATTGTCAAAGCAACCAAAGTCAAACTTTTTTAAATTAGAAATAGTCAGCGACTGTTTCTAGCTACATTCATTTTTGTGCATTTAAGATTCATAATTTGCACTTTCCCTATGTAAAATGGAGATAGATCGTTTGCAAAGAATACTTTTTTCCAAACAAAATAACCATCCAATGAAAGGAAGGGTAGCAAAGAATATCAAGTGGTCAAATATTGATTTTCACAGTGTAGTAAGTTGTGTATTTGTGTTTTTCTATAAACATGACTTAAATATGTAGTTTAGTCAATCAAGACACCCAATTATACTTGATCTAAACAAAATTATCAAAGCATGCAAGTTTATGTATAATAAAAAAAAATCGTTTAAAATTCATCCGGAAATTTTGAAACTACATAATATATTTTCTTCTCTTTGCGGCGTGTAGAACTTATTAAAGGACCCGGGTAGGTGTTATTTATTTTGCTTTTAAGATCAATGATGAGTTGGGTTTGAACCCACCGCCACACATACTCAAACCAGGTAAAACCCTTTTTTTTCAGAAGATTGGCGTGACCACTTAAGTTTGTTTGCACCTAGCAGGAATTGAACTTGAGACCTCACACATTTTAGAGTGATAGTCCAAGCCCTTTTGTCACTAGGCCACCCAACAAAGTTGTTTGTTGTTTAATCTTGTAGATGTGAGATGAGGAGTGATGTGAGGCCGTTGACTTTTTTTTTTTTTTTTTAACATGGACTGATGAAGACTTATGGGTTTGAAGTCAAAGCCGAACTAAGATTATAGTTACCATGTGGAACTTTGATGCTTCAGAACATTGAGGTTTGACATATTTAGGGTTCAAAATTTTGATGGTTCGGAACACCGAGCTTAGGAACTTTGAGGGCTTTCACCTGAGGCTTCGGAACTGAGTTTGTGGGCTCGGAACGGTAACCTTCAGATGCGAAACACTATATTTGCGACCTTGATAACTTCTACCTCGGAACCAAAACCCTAAGTTCGGATTTCAGATGTTGCGATATGGCACCAAAAAGATTCCGAGATGGCTTCAGAATTATCAGGTTTTTTCCAAGGAAAACGAGCACAAAAAGCCTTATAACTCGAGATCCACCACATAATACCACTCTTAATCTGATAAAATCTTGGTTTAAATCAGTATAAAGCTTTACCCATTAAAAAATTAGGATTTAACCATAGATTTCATACCCAAAAGACATATCCGGATGTGGTTTCGCTATAAAAAAGACAATAGAGTTTTTGGACTATAAATTTTACATTTAAGAAATGAAACACATAACAAAAATCAACCTTATATGATAAACGAGGCTCAGATGCCAATCGACATGACCTTATCTATATTAGATTGAGTATATTGTAGTATTGAGTGGTCGGTCGGTGAACCAGCTAAACACACCCATGGTGGTGTTAAGAGACTTGAGAAGGAATAGAGAGTTGTGATAGAAAGATAAAACTGTATTATGCAACGCACACCTCTCGTGTGAAAGTTTGGGAGGGTATTTATGCTAGGGCAATAAGCAGTATTTATTTGTTTAAAAATGTGTTTGGTAACGTAGCTATAACTGTAATTATAAAGTGTAAAACAAGCAAATGTTTACCGCTTGTCGCTTGCTGCTTCTTTAGGAAGCATTTAAAATTGAAGCAGTTGATCATGTTTCAAACACTTATTGAGGTGTTGCCAAACAAACAAATACTTACCGCTTGTCACTTCTAAACGCTTTCAAAAGCTTGTTGCCAATCATGACCTAATACATAGATAGTTCCCCTCCCAACTATACAAATATTGATGGTATAAAACCCAGTATAGTAATCTATCCATATTCTTGTGCTCTAACAATTATCATCGTTAAATATATGTATTATTTTATTTTCTTTTATTTACTAATTAATTTTTATTTATTACTATTTTCGTCCCATATTAAATGTCTAATTTAATTTTTTGAATTCTTTCTTTTACAATATTAACTTTAAACATTTTTGTTTGTGTTATATAATATCTGATAAAAAAATATAAATAGATTGAGTTTTAAATATATTTTCACTGATATAATTTTTATCAAATATAGTATAGCACAAACAAAAACATTGAAAGTCAAAGCTGAAAAAAAAAGAAAGAATTCAAAAATCAAAACTGGACATTTAATATGGACGGGGAGAGTAAATAAATTTATTAAATTTCTTAGTTACTTAATAAATGGGTTTTGCTAGCAACCTTATGGGTTGTGGTTAATCATTACTTAAACAACAAATT